>CM047814.1:70314282-70914282 GCA_026214975.1 Gentiana macrophylla
AATGGACAAACACTCAATCTGAACAACGAGATTACACAAGGTCAGTTGATCTTGGAAATATGAGATATAGGCCAAAATCCTCTCGGGGCCTTTTTGCTAGTTCAAGCTTTCAAGTATCAATTCGATCTCGAAACCGACTCATTCGAGTTCGAGTTTGTGGACTCAATTATGAGATACTACTCAAGTATGGCTAATTGAGACACACAACAAGAAGAGCGAGGGATCTTGCAAGACTTGATATGAATTCCTGAATGACACAAGATCGAGAGATAGCTTGAAGTCAATGTCCGAATTGCCGAGATCCTCACTTAGGCAATCTTCGGACTTAGGTCCTTCAAAGTCAATGATCTTATCACGAAGTGCTTCCAATCAAACAAGCCGACCACAAACCAGTTTAAACAAAAGCAAAGTTTAAAGGGTGTTTTCTAGATTGATTTACCTCTTTTTAATAAGACACAATGCAGACAAACAGAGGAGTTGATCTTGTGTCCTATGTATAGCTTTGCCAGTCCTCAAGCTATACACACTCCAGCAAGATTCCAACTGATTCACTATCACTTCAGGCAAGTGATAGGGAATCGAACCTAAACTTCTTCTTGAAAAAATGACTTAGAGAAATTTTTGAAAAGGAGAAAAAGTGAGTGTTTGCTTAAGTTGTAAAACCGATGATCAAATACTTGAATGAGGGTGGCTATTTATAGGACTTGTAAAGTGAGAGGGCCTAAGACTTAAAACAGAATAAAAACCAAGCAATCTTGATGATCAAATACTTGAATAGAGTGTTGTCAAATTTTAGCACTTTTTTCGAGTTTATAAAAAATTAATCATGTTGGAGCAAATTACTACACAATTACTAACACTTAATCCGGAAGCCTAATAAAATGTTACTCAATTGTGTAAATGTAACTTTGAGTGATCAGGAGTTAAACAAGTGCTTAAGCAGTGCGTGTGAAGTTTCTAATTTTGAGAGAATAAATTAATTAACACAAGGGCCAAGTTTTAAAAGCATTATCAAGGCAGAGAAAATAAACATCAAGATTGTATATCAAATGTCAAAACGTCTGAGGCTCAATGAGAATTAAGAGGATTACAAAATCTAAAACAATGATTGAAAACAAATTCTGATTGAGACCCAGTCTAACCGAGTTCAACAAGATACAAAAGCGATAAAAATTAATTCTTAGATCAGTCAAGGCCTTGCTCGCCAGGTGAAAAATATCAGATGTAATTTAGTGATGATAAACACAAATAACTTTGAAGTTTATCGGCAATTAAATCTGACTTGATTCTGAGGTTTCGATGAGCACAACAATAAGGGGACGGACTAGGCGATCAATCATTTTACAACTTGGTGAGAGGTCGATTAGAGTTGCACCTCGATCATTTGTCAAAGTCAGATATGGACCGATCACAAATGATCGGCCAGTCAAAATCGTGGCCAAAGTAAAATCTCAAAATAAAAACCTATTACACGGTGTTCAATTGAAAGTTGATTTCTCAACAAATGCATTTGCGAGCGACCTGATTCACAAATAAGCACGAGTAGAGGCGGGAATTCCAGGATGTAAATCACGATTGATATACACACCGAAAATTCCCGGTAGATATGGGAAAGACAAAAATAGATGAGCCAAGTGATGCAGATTCAGACTTGCAAAGTGTCGAGTGTCGATCAGAATGCCTTATTCTCAAAGTGTGTGTGCACTTACAGTCTGATCCTGATATTACGATGTGCGGCAAGATGAGTCTTGTGACAAGACTTGCACGGACTTTCTGACAATGGACAAACACTCAATCGAACAACGAGGATTACACAAGGTCGATTGATCTTTGAAATATGAGATATAGGCCAAAATCCTCTCAGGGCCTTTTTGCTAGTTCAAGATTTCAAGTATCAATTTACGATCTCGAAACCGACTCATTCAGTTCGAGTTTGATGAGACTCAATTCTGAGATACTACTCAAGTATGGCTAATTGAGACACGAACAAGAACCAGGATACTGCAAGACTTGATATGAATTCTGAATGACACAAGATCAGAGATAGCTTGAAGTCAATGTCTGAATTGCCAGATCCTCACTTAGGCAATCTTCAGACTTAGGTCTTTCAAAGTCAATGATCTTATCACAGGGGTGCTTCAAATCAAACAAGCAGACCACAAACCGGTTTAAACAAAAAGCAAAGTTTAAAGGGTGTTTTTGAATTGATTTACCTCTTTTTAAAAGACACAATGCGAGATAAGCAGAGGAGTTGATCCTTGTCCCGTGTATAGCTTTGCCGGTCCTCAAGCTATACACACTCCAAAGAAGATTCCAAGCGATTCACTATCACTTGAGGCAAAGTGATAGGGAATCAGAACCTAAACTTCTTCTTGAAAAAATGACTTAGAGAAATTTTTGAAAAGGAGAAAAAGTGGTGTTTGCTTAAGTTAAAACCAGATGATCAAATACTTGAATGAGGTGGCTATTTATAGGACTTGTAAAGTGAGAGGGCCTAAGACTTAAGCGAGAATAAAACCCGAAGCACTAGACCACTCGGACAAATCACATGATCAACCAAAACGATTTACAAGTAAAATACAAGGTTGATCCAAGTTGATTTAAAAGGTTTAATTCAGACTGACCACACAAAAGTGTCTGAATTGACTTGTGAGACCAACCAAAATCATTACAAACCAAGGTTGGACCGGTTTGGATGACTTGTTTGGCCATCATTGGGTTTAATTACCCTCGTGAGTTACAATTCGATGTCATTGGGTAAATATCCTCAATTGAATTGTCTTGACGGGACTAGGGTACAAGATTTAGCCATTTTACCATAGCAATTCGGGTGGTGATTCACGAATCAACTCTCACGCGCCGATATGAAGAGATTGCCTTGCTTAACTTTCAAATTAAAGTCGCAGATCCTCCAAAATCACACATATGGTCAAAGCACAGATCTTATGCCATTTGGAGATCCGGAACGGTCAAGAGGTAACCTGTGAATCACCAAGAAAGGAAAGATAAAGCGCGAATCGCAATTCAAATCGAGAATAATAAGCGAGATACGATATTTAACTTGAAAAGATATGACCTTTTAAGAGTCAAATTTGCGAGGCCTTCACAATAATGATTTGAATTTAAGTTAACACAATTTAGAGAATCACCTCTTTAATGACTCGTATCGATAAAGTAACCTTCAAACAAAGACAATAGCACAAAATCGAGGGCAATTAAGTGTTCGGATCGTAATAACAACATTGATATTAACGAGAAAGAAAGAATCGACCTTTACTACTATGAAGACTTCACAGAGTGGGCCTCTATGTTTCTTCAATCAAATCTCAGCGAATCGATGTAGTAATTTCTTTGAAACCTTCTTGTTGGTCCCTTGGAAAGGCTAACACAAGTTTAGAGGGCGGGGGGGTGAATAAACTTGTCACCAAAAACTAATCATGAGCTGGAAAAGCCCCAGGAACTGAGTTTCCCTGAAACTCAAACTGATCTTCAGTTCAGTTTTGTTCCTGTCCCTTAACTTGTGCGGAGTTTAGTTAGCTCAAGCGAGTATAAGTCAATCTTGACTTATATTTAGTCTTGTTAAGCGGCGTGCGATAAAATATTAGCCTTTAACAACTAGTTAATTTAGTTTCGTATGAAAACCACGTAAATAAAGCTATAATGAAATAAATGAATGCATAAGTTAAATAGACAAGATTTATAGAGGTTCCGGGTGATGTAATCACGCACGTCCTCTCTTCCCTTGTGATGGAGGAAAATTCCACTAGAACTTCTTTGAGATGGCCCGGTTACAAAAGTTCTAAACCGATAGTCCTTGACTAATCCACAGCTTCACTATCTAAACACTTGTAGAGCAGGTAGGATTCTTTGCTCTTCAACCTGCTTGAACCACTCGGTCCTTGAGGGTAGAATTGCCTCTTCACCACTCATCACAAACACAGTCTTCGACCGTGCACTCAACTGTCCTTCACACCTTCTTGGTGTTTCACGATCCTTCAAACCTTTGATAAAATCAAAGTTGAGACTTTGAATCAATAACTATGATTCAAGCTGTGATTTGAGCTTTTCTTCTGGATGATTAATTTAAGCACGGCTCTGTATTTCTTCAAATGTTAGATCTTGAATCTGCTTGAATATGCTTGAACACTTTGAAGAAATTTCTTGATCTTGCAATTAAGTACTTAGCAGGTATTCTTTTGGATTTGGCTTTCCCCCTCAATTTGATCTTTCTTGACTAGATAGATTCCTTTTAATTTTCTTGCTTTATTATTATATACCCGCACTTCTTTTGATGTTGTAGAATTTGTCTATTTATAGGGGTTCATTCAACGTTCATCCCGCTTTGTAACGGCTATATTTTACGACCGTCATTGTGTGATGATTTCATCAATGAAATTGCTTTCTTTACAACGCTCGATTTATCGATCAGGTTTGTTGGATGGTTGACTTATAAAGCCGAGTTTCTTATCGGTTTTATCTTTGAGTTTTTCATTTGTCGATTTCTAATCGACTTGGAGCGATAATCGATATTTTACTCTTCTTCAAATATCAGTACTCCAGTTTTCATCTGATTATAATTGACTTAATCAGAGTACATCATGATTCATTATCATCTAAGAATTCATTGTCCTTATGATTCTTAGGTCTTCATACAAGATCCATAAAGTCGATTCGGTCACCACAATCTTGCACAAAGTCCAACTTTCTGATCCTCGACTTGTAATCTTCATAACTGAGTTTGAACCCTCAGTTCTTCAATCTTCAATAACTGAGTCTGTTTCCCTCAGTTCTTCATTCTTCAATAACTGAGTCTGTGTCCCTCAGTTCTTTAGTCTTCTAGATAAGCCAACCGAGTCTGTTTCCCTCAGCGAACTTATCTTCTTCAATCTTCTGTTGGTGTGCTCTATTGTCAGTTTCTTGTAGAATCTCAGCTAGATTAAATCCCAATTTCTTCATTTCTCAGTTCCAGCCTAGAACTATTACACTGCTTGTTGTTCGGATGGTTTTGCATCATTAAACAAAAACAATTTATAAACCCTAACCTATATGCAAAACTAACTCCTAACCGGCCGAATACCGGGTTGTTGATAGTAGAGCGAGATAAGTAAGGGGTCGATCCATAGGGAATTGGGATGTTGAATCTAATCTTATTAACTCTCTCAATTGCTACTCATGAAAACAAATAAATGAAAGAAAAACATATAAGCGAAGATAGAACAACTAAAATAAATCTAACCTATAACAAACAATAAAAACAACCTAAACTAAAAATACATGGGATCAAACATAATACAAACCAAGTGATTTCAATCCTAGTTCATCTCATGATTTTAATTCGATATTGTGGTTTCACCTTTACACGAGATACGAACTCCTAATTCCTTAGTGAATCTATTTCTCAAGCTATGAATCCCTAATCTCTTAGTGAATTCAATTATCGATCTCTCCTCTCTCAAATGTTGAGACCAATTTCCATACAAAACGAAGGTGTAGATTCAAGTTAACTCCCGTATTTTAGAATCTAGCAACCTAGATAATTAACCAATTAATCTGTCACGAATTAACGATTAAAGATCCTATCTTTCTATGGTGATCTAGCGTTTACGCAACTCGTATTGTAAAACATCAATAGCAAACTAATCTTTCGATCTAATTCACATGGCATCTTAAATTGCATAGAAAAATACAAAATAAATCAAGATCATGAAAATAAACGGAGATTGAATAAATCAAAAAGATGAACTCACATAGTTTATACAAAGGTTGATCTCCATGAATCAACAAACGAAAATAAACGATCCTAATCTAACTCGGATCACCTGAGCACAAGGCTCGGGTGACCGGCCTTGAGACTCCCAAAGTGCGGCTGCTCCTCTAGGTTTTAGTGTATGAGAAATTATGTGTCTCTTAGGGTTGGGGATATGCGGCCTTTTATAGAAAACAAAGTTGGTTTGCTTAAGTCGGCCAATGGACGCTCGTCCGTTTTGGGTGGACACCCGTCCAGAATGCGATATTTCAATCCTGATCCGATTTTCTTCCTCCAGACGCTCGTCCAGTTCCTTAGACGTCCGTCCATTCTGCTTTGAACTTGTGCCAAACGCCCGTCTACTTCAGCGTCCAAACTCTCTGATCTAAATTTCTTCTGATGGACGCTCGTCCAGAACCTCAAACGCTCGTCCACACTGGACGCTAGTTCAGCTCCCTGGACGCCAGTCCGGCTGGATCAATCAACTTGATTTCTTTCCTTAAATCTTTTATTCTTCCATAAATCCTTTTGATTCTTTCTCCACTCGAATTTCTCTCTTTAAGATCATCTTTTCCATAACCAATGTGTATCTACAAATTAGGAAAACATACCAAAGCGTAACATAATTCCAAAATCATATAAAATCACCATTTAAGCACCTAATTCGTTACGTTTCGCAATTTAACCATTGAAAACATCATTTACTCAATATTTCAATATAAAGCTCGATTTCTATGAAAAACATAAGAATATGGGGGAAATTGATATAAAATATATCCTTATAAAACGTATAAAATCACCCTTAACACTTGTCTGATTTAACTTATACAAATATCAGACTCTAATAAATCCTATACATTGATATCTAGACTTCTTTTTGCTTTGCACTATAACAACTAGTTATGACACTTCATCAATGGGGTTAAGAACAATTAACAAATAAGTGATGAATCATCATCAAAACATAAATTTTATTTCCAACAATTTTCCCCTTTTTGATGATGTCAACACCCTCCTTAAAAGCAATGCAAAAAGATAAAAGACAAAATACAGTAAGTAACACTTTGAACTGAGAAATCAAACTTTATTCGATAACTGAGTTACAATGCCGAGTAAGTGATAAAGTACAACATGATAAAAAGAACTAGAAGATAGTTTCTTTTTACTTGGCAGATTGAGAAGGTTGATTATCAAAGTTTTCCGCAACAGTTCTCATTTCATCATTTGTGGCTGAATGTTCAATTCCATGAATGCTTGCCCAAATGTTCCATGATTGAGATAGATTGTTCTTCTTGAAAATTTGCTTTTGAATAGAATTGCAAATGTAAAGGCCCGATGACCTTAGTCTTTCATTGGTGGTATTCTCAGAGAGTTTGAACAAATTCAGTTCACCTTTTCAACTTTCTCTCGAGCTCTATCTAAGGTGCCATCTGCTTCCCATTTCTTGATTTATTCCAATAGTACACAGTATCTTCTGCATGTGTAGAAATGTTTCAAGAGATTCTTCTTTTGATACTCCTTCTCTCTCTACAGTAAGTTCTTGAATAGGTTGTAGAGACGAGAATCGACCAACTCTTTTGTCGATTGGTTCTCGAGTATTTAACAATCGATTTCATCTCATCATCAAGAAAATCTCCTCTTGCTTTCTTGATTCACTCAACTTATCATCAACATTTGTGAGGGCTTGTGGTATTTCAGCTGCATGGACTTTTAAGATATCCAAACTTTCCCCCTTATTGACATCATCTTTATTAATCAGGCTTTTGATGTAAGCATTCAATGTTTGTTGAGTTGATGCCAATATGGTTTGAGCCACGATGAGTCCTTTATGCCTGTTCCATTAAAAACATTCTATCGACTAGATTACTAAGAATGCCTTCCCATCTGTCTTGAGTTTCATTTTTATTTGTGACATGTTCAGTGGTTGTTTTCCGAATCTCAAGCAGAGTGGTTTGACAGTTGTCATTCACAGTGTCCATTTTCTTTTCAAGCTTGGTTCGTTCATCTTGACTGGCTTCTAAGGATTTTAAAACTTTTACGAATAAGCTTTTGTCATCCTTTTGAATTCTGAGTATCTAATTGTGATAATACCTAATGAGATCAACTTGAGTAGGAACATCTTGTGAATTTCCTCCTTGTTGTTTCTTTGCTTTGCTTGTCTCAGCCTCAGTTGGTTTAACTTTCTTTAGAGGTGAGAGAGCAACTTGCTTCAGTTTTTCTCTAAATTCAGCTGATTGTCTTTTCTCTTCAGACTGTTTCTCAGCTTCTTCCAATCTTGATGAATCAATAACTTTTGTGGGTGACAGATGTAATTCAAGTTCATCATCTAATTCTTCTCCAGGTATGTCTGCCAAAGTTCTTGCTATTTCAAGTGTGGATTTATCAGTGGGAGATTGGTAGCCTCCTTCTGCTTCTTTGTCCAGCTGTGTTTCAAATAAGCTTTCAGAACTTGACTGCTTTCACCAGAACTACTAGAGTCTTCATCAGTATCAAGTTCTGTTGCAGTTTCCTTTTCTTGTATAGAGGCAAGAATCCCTTTTTGTAGGTCAGGATCTTCCTCAAAATCATCATCAACATTCTTCATAGAACTTCCACTGGATATGGCTTCCCTCCAATAGCTATTTCTGATCAGCGCATATCCTTGATCTAGGAATTCGTCGGTATTGATTATCTCCATTAAACTTGTAATGTTGTAAAGATCGAATACCCATTTCTCAATAATCTCCATTTCGCATTTGACTTCTTTGATTATTTATAGAACCGAACTTCCAAGTTCTCAGATCTTTGCAATCGCTCATAATCAACTTTCCTAAGTTCTCAGATGAGGACGGGATTTGAATGTTGTGAGGGTGTCCTCGATTCTCTTGTGATCTCATGATCTTCTTCTTGAGTAGGAACTTCAATTTGCATGGGATCATCGGTTTGCATAAGATTGGTTCTCATTGGTTTCTCCTCAAAGTGTTTAGGGAACGGTGATGTTTCTTTTTCAATATCGAGAACTCGAGATTATTGGCTCGCTTTGCAAAACTTTTCACTTGCATCTTCTTCAACGGCTTGTCTTTCACTTTGCTCAGTTCCAATTCAACAACTGGAACTTCTTCGTTGTGTGTTCAATGGGTTCAACTTCATGAACTTGTTCATCCAATGAATAATCTTGGTTGATTCTGCTTTACCGCTTCAAATTCTCCTTTTCTTGATTTGAGGAGTGAAAATTCTTTAGCGATTTCTCTTGTTCCAAATCGAGTGCAGATTCTTGAGGAGTAGACTTGGACTTTGAAAGCAACATAAGCATGTTCAATGTTGTTTCATCAATCGATCTTTCATCACAATCGATTCTTCATCATCGAGCTCGATTCGTGGTCCTGCTCCCTCGAGTTTACGACTTCTTTCGCAAGTCGGTTTCAACGATCATTCTCGTTGACAACTTGGCTTTTTTATTATTTCCATTTCTGTGAATGCATAGTCTTCTTGAGTTGGTAAAACCTCGATTATCAAACCGAATAGATTCGGTGAGATTAACTTCGATTTGCACTTAGTGTTTGATCCGTCAACAACTTGATTCTAGCTTCTTGAGTTGATGACATTTCTATTGGTTTCTTAGTAACTAGATCAGTTAAGCCTTTTTCTGTTTCTTCCAACTGTTTTCTTCTTTTCTTTAAGTCTTCAATTTGTGCGAAAACTTCATCTCCAGTTGCAGGTTCTTTCGATTTCCTCCTTTTCTTCTTCTTGGGTTCGATCTCGATTTCTCAAACTTTCCTTTTCTTGCTTTTTCTTCCTTAATGGCAATCTTTCCGTCAAGAATTGGTGTTTCTTTTCTCTTAGCAACTCCAAAGTGATTGAGTATCCTCTGGACTACTAACGCAAGAGTCTTCTTGTGATAAAATCGTCCTTTCGTCACATCGGTCTTCTTTTTGGGTACATCAATTGACTATAATATCAATTGATCAAATAGATACCTTGCCCAATTGAAATATTTTTCAAACCAAATCATATATAGCAAATCTAGTTTTGCTCCAGATAGATTGCTGAAGTTTCCAGATTCCCAATTATGCAATTTTCCGGCATCTTTGAGAGAAAATTAAATTCCAGCTTGAAGCAGAGCTTGTGCTCCCTGCCTCAGAAGACAAATGATTCTCCGATAATCGCTATATCTCTCCATAACTTCTCCTTCGCTCCTTAGTCACCAATGGTCATTGTTCCTCGGTTTGGCAAACCCAAAGATTTACGCAATTAGGTCTTCATTGACTTTGATTTCCTTATCATTGACAAAGTGGTGATATAAGTTTGTGTGTCTTTTCCTTCTACAGATTGTTCTAACAAATTGATAGAAGTCTCCGATGCTTTCTAAACAAACACTTTTTAGATCGATGTTGAAGGCAGCTTCCAATCCTTTAATTTTCCGGATTTTTGTTGCAATAGAATTGACTAGAGTTTGATCAACATACTTTGCAATATATTTATCAAGAGAAACGATCATTCCAGTTCAACAAGAGTGAAGGTCATTTTTCGGATTTGATTGAAAATTTGAAATTCGTAGAGTAGATTCGAGATTCAAGCGTAAAGAATTTATAAAAGAAAATTGCAGGTATTTATAATTTGGAGTGGGGTAGTTAAGAATTGAGTGGGACTTAAAACGTCTTGTCATAAATGTTTTGAGATTGCGAAAAAGTGGGTGAGTGGAAATTATGAACGGTTTAGATTGAGAAGGACCACGTCTTTTCTTGATAACCGTAGCTAGATAAAAGTGAATAGAGAAGGTACGGTGTATCAACAATTTGATACGCCGCTTTTGTCCTTATGTTGAATTCAAAAAACTCGATTGTGAATACAACTCGCTTTTGTGAATTGCATTTCTCGATTCTCAACTAGTGGTGTTTCTCCTGCAAAACAAAGTGAGAAATTTTTGATACCCATATCTTTTGGGTCCTAATCGATTAGCTCTTGATGGTACAACTTTATTTTTAACTTTATACCTCTCTTGACATTTTGATCGAGTGAAGTCGGTTTTCACAAACTTTTCTGCTTTGTCATAACAGCTTTAAATTTGTTCGATTTGAAATCGATGTGATGGTCTATTCCAATCTTCATCGATGGGAAATAATCTTCCTTTCCTCTCTGAGTCAATTATTCCATGAATGATCTTCATTCTTAGATGGATATGACTTGAAGATTTTCTTCTTGATTTCGGATCGCTTTCTTGTTTTCGACCTTCGAGTCTTTCAGTAAAATCTGTTGGCTTGGTGAATTTTACCACCGATTTTTCGATTTTATCGATTTGTGCATTTGGTCGTGTTGAGTATCTATCGCTTCTAATAACTTTATCGATTTTAAGTTTTTGACCTGCTGAGCAATCACAAATTTTATTGCAACTGATCTGGTCTAAACTTAGAATTATACTGATTATCAAACCCTAAACCGATCTATCTCCAAATGGTTTTCCTGGTTTGAATTGAACTTTGGAAATTGGATCAATCGATGATTCAACGATGTTTATAATTTTTGTTGGTTCATCGGTTGGTCGAATTACCTTGGTTCCATTATTAGTCTTGATTAGATTGATTTGAAGATTCAATCTCAAAATTTCGCCAATAACTTTTTCTCCTTTTGACATTCTCATAATTCTTTTGAATAATCTCTAATTGCTTTATGAGTATATCCAAGGTTTCATTGAAATCTTCATTTCTTTGATTGTTCGAGATAGTGTGAGATTTGGATGTAGATGCACTTACCTCCTGATGTTTGATAGATAAACCTTCTGCTGAGTAATCATCACTGATTAGAACTTGTTTTCCTTTATCAATAGCATTCGCCTGTGTAGCTCCTAGCAGTATGATTTCTTCATCACTTTATCCTCCATGGCTTGTAGGTAGAGTCTCATCAATATCTGTGGCTTTTGCACTGGATGGATCTCTGGTTAGCTTTTCTTCTATAGAATCAACTACTCGTAGTAACTCTCTTTCTGCTTCTTCTGAAAGATCGCTTAAGGATGGAAATGTTCCGGATTCATCATCCACATTCGTATTCACTCCATGTCTTCATCATAACCAAATTGAGGTTCGGATTTGTGTGAGAGCTTGTAATCTTTGAATCTTTCAATACTTGATCCTCAAAATCATAGACAACATTCTGCAAATAGTCAGTCAGGGGGTTATTTAGCCAATTTCTAATTCTAGATGTATCCATTAAAAATACTTTTAAGACAGATACAGTAAAGGGTTTTCAACAACTGGTTGCTCCTGAACAAATAACTGATATACAGTTACTCAAGCAAGCAAATAGATATTGGATCACCTTCAAAAGAAGATTCACTCCGATACCAATAGTTGGTATCGGAAATAACTGATGGACAGTTACTTCAAATAGACAAACTGATACTGGATCAGTAATGGATCTCTTCAAAACAGAAGCACTGCTCCGATACCAATTGCTGGTATCGGAAAGAATTAATCCGGATCTCTTCGAACTAGAAGAACTGCTCCGATACCAATTGTTGGTCCCTTGGAAAGGCTAACACAAGTTTAGAGGGGGTGAATAAACTTGTCACCAAAAACTAATCATGAGCTGGAAAAGCCCGAGGAACTGAGTTTCTCTGAAACTCAAACTGATCTTCAGTTCAGTTTTGTTCCTGTCCTTTAACTTGTGCGGAGTTTAGTTAGCTCAACTGAGTATAAGTCAATGCTGACTTATATTTAGTCTTGTTAACTGGCAACGGATAAAATATTAGCCTTTAACAACTAGTTAGTTTAGTTTCGGTATGAAAACCACGTAAATAAAGCAATAATGAAATAAATGAATGCATAAGGTAAATAGACAAGATTTATAGAGGTTCCAGGTGATGTAATCCTATACGTCCTCTCTTCCCCTGTGATGCGGAGGAAAATTCCACTAGAACTTCTTTGAGATGGCCCGGTTACAAAAAGTTCTAAACTGATAGTCCTTGACTAATCCCTAGCTTCACTATCTAAACACTTGTAGAAATGGTAGGATTGCTGCTCTTCAACCTGCTTTGAACCATCGGTCCTTGGAGGGTAGAATTGCCTCTTCACCACTCATCACAAACACAGCTTTCCCGATCGCACTCAACTATCCTTCTTCACACCTTCTTGGTGTTTCACACCTAAACCTTTGATAAAATCAAAGTTGAGACTTTGAATCAATAACTATGATTCAACTGTGATTTGAGCTTTTCTTCCGATGATTAATTTAAGCACGGCTCAGATTTCTTCAAATGTTAGATCTTGAATCTACTTGAATATGCTTGAACACTTTGAAGAAATTTCTTGATCTTGCAATTAAGTACTTAGCGGTATTCTTTTGGATTTGGCTTTCCCCTCAATTTGATCTTTCTTGACTAGATAGATTCCTTTTAATTTTCTTGCTTTATTATTATATACCCGCACTTCTTTTTGATGTTGTAGAAGCGATCTATTTATAGGGGTTCATTCAACGTTCATCCCGCTTGTAACGGCTATATTTTCGACCGATCTGTCTCATTGTATGTCGCATTTCATCCAATGAAATTGCTTTCTTTACAACGCTCGATTTATCACGATCATTTTGTTGGATGGTTGACTTATAAAACCGAGTTTCCTTATCGCTTTATATCGAGTTTTTCATTTGTCGGGCTTCTAATCGACTTGGAGCATTAATCGATATTTTACTCTTCCTCAAATATCAAGATTCGGCTTTCATCCGATTATAATTGACTTAATCGAGTACATCATGATTCATTATCATCTAAGAATTCATTGTCCTTATGATTCTTAGGTCTTCATACAAGATCCATAAAGTCGATTCAGTCACCACAATCTTGCTCAAGTCCAACTTTCTGATCCTCGACTTGTAATCTTCATAACGAGTTTGAACCTCGCTTCTTCAATCTTCAATAACCGAGTCTGTGTCCCTCGCTTCTTCATTCTTCAATAATCGAGTCTGTGTCCTCGCTTCTTGAGCCTTCTAGATAAGCCAACCGAGTCTTTTCCTCAAATAACTTATCTTCTTCAATCTTCATTGGTGTGCTCTATTGTCGAGTTTCTTGTAGAATCTCAACTAGATTAAATCTCGGTTTCTTCATTTCTCGGCCCACTTAGAACTATTACAAGGTTTGTCCGATTTAACTTATACAAATATCGACTCTAATAAATCCTATACATTGATATCTAGACTTATTTTTGCTTTGCACTTGTATGACTAATAGTTATGACACTTCATCAATGGGGTTAAGAACAATTAACAAATAAGTGATGAATCATCATAAAAACATAAATTTTATTTCCAACACTTCTTAATCAGATATTCGTCACGTGGTTGCAATTGGAGGCTGATTCTGTGAGTAAAAACCTTCCTAAATCGATGGTGGCTTAAATCAACACAGAAACGAGAATAAAGATGGCGGATTTTCAGAGAGAAAAAGGATCGTCATTGAAGACGATCGATTTTGGAAATCATAGAGGAGTAAATGAGAGGAGTTGCAGATAGAAGAGAAACTGTTGGACTAGACAAATAGGTTTAGGGATTTTTTGTTTTGTTTAGAGAGTTATATAAGGGGTAAGGGAGTTGGGCCGGACCAGACACAAAAAAGGGCCAGACTTATTTTGTTAAAAAAAAGAAGGGGCCTGTCGAATTTTTTGTGATATACATATATAAGTAAATAATTTAGTTTGATTAATCAAACTTATAAAATCAAGTAAATTAATTTTATAAATCTAATCAAGCAAGTTAAATAGATAATTACATATTTTAATGATCCTGCAAAAAGAATTAAACACAAAAGAATGCCATATGATGTAAGCGTTAACTTCATGGCAGTTAGTGGCATGGGTATTTTGTAAAATCACATTTGAGGGGTATTTTAGTAAATTAATCAAACTTAAATGCAACTGGGGCTGATAACTTAACAATCTCCCCCTTTTGATTAATTTTCAAAATACCTCATACACTCCCCCTTGATTACAGCTCCCCCTACATACGTACTTTTCTCCCCCTTAGTTTGAAAACTAAGCAAAAGGGATCATAACGGAACCATATGTAGGTCACTACACAACTTTTCGAACGAGGCATGGGGTAAGGGCTTCGTGAAAATGTCAGCTACCTGATGCGTAGTTGGCACAAACTCAATAGATATCGTTCCATTTTGCACGTGATCACGTATAAAATGATAACGAATGTCTATGTGTTTGGATCGGGAGTGCAATACAGGATTGTGTGCAAGGTCTATTGCACTGGTACTATCGCAATAGACGGGAACACAATCTACAGACATGCCGAAGTCTGCTAACTGTTGTTTGAGCCAGAGGAGTTGAGCACAACAATTACTCAAGGCTACGTACTCAGCTTCAGTAGTACTAAGGGCAACACTAGGTTGCTTCTTAGAGAACCAAGAGATGAGACGGTCCCCAAGTAATTGACAGGTACCACTAGTACTCTTCCGTTCAATACGACAGCCACCATAGTCGGCATCGCTGTAAGCGAAAAGTGTAAGTGATGAATCTCGAGAGTACCAGAGACTTAATGTGGGTGTGTGCCTGAGATATCGGAAAACTTGCTTGACAGCTTTGTAATGCGATATCTTAGGATTAGATTGAAAACATGCACATAATCCTACGGCAAACTGTATGTCGGGTCTCGATGCGGTCAGATATAGCAGAGAACCGATCATAGATCGATATAAGTGAGAGTCAAACGGCTCACCATCTTCATCAAGTGTAAGTTTGACTGACGAGCTCATAGGAGTCGTAGCAGGTTTCAACGTGTCAAACTTAAACTTGGTGAACATATCTCTGATATACTTAGTTTGACTTATGTGTGTGCCGGACTGTGTTTGCTTGATCTGTAAGCCGAGGAAGAAACTTAGCTCTCCCATGGCTGACATTTCAAATTGAGAGGACATCAGAGTCTCAAACTCAGTGCATAAAGCCGGGTCGGTAGAACCGAAGATAATGTCATCGACATTGACCTGGGCAACTAGGATGTCAGAGCCGGACTTTTTATGAATAAGGTGTTATCCACCCTACCCCTAACGAAGCCATTAGCTAAAAGCACTGATGACAACTTATCGTACCATGCTCTAGGCGCTTGTTTGAGTCTGTAAAGTGCTTTCTTGAGACGGAAGACATAATCGGGATGAAGTGTATCCTCAAAGCCCGGGGTCGCCGAACATACACTTCTTTATCGATAAGTCCTTTTAAGAAGGCACTTTGACGTCCATTTGATGGAGCTTTATTCTAAGCCATATGCAAACGCAATTAAAAGTCGAATGGCTTCCACCGAGCAAGCAAGCGAAGGTCTCATCGTAATCGATGCCTTCCTGGTAGGGTATAACCTGGCCACCAAATGAGCCTTATTCGAATGACTTTATCTGCTTTCATCTAACTTGTTCCTAAAGACCCATCGTGTGCCTACCGAGGTTTTACCATTAGCAGGGAACAAGTTCCCAAACATCTTGCCTTTCAAATTGATGAAGCTCTTCTTGCATAGCTATAACCCACTAATTATCTAAGAGGGCTTCATCAACTTTCTTAGGTTCGATGTTAGAAAGTAGACCTTCGGGTGCTGACACCAGCAGTGGGATCACCAATGATTAAGTCTGGGTGTGATAACTTTCCCATCTGTGTTGTGGAGCACCACTATTTTCCTCTTGCATGTTTTCTTCGTTGGGAGCATCATTTGCTAAGATGTCATCTACAACGGGTGCTGTTGGTTCAACAGCTACTTCTTGTGCTACTTCCGTTCCAGGGGTAGTTTCATTTTGTGCGGGTGGAAGTAGTTCGAGCTCATCCTCCAAGTCCAACTGCTCTACACTTATTTGCTTATCTTTCATATTAGAGCACATGTTAGTCAAGGAAACAGACTCATGAAATGAAACGTGTATGGACTCGAGAATGCGGCGAGAAACTGGATTGTAGCATCTATAAGCCCGTGAGGTTTCGGAATAACCAACGAATATGCATTCGATGGACTTAGATGCAAACTTATCCAAATTTCCCTTATCATTCAACACGAAACACTTGCATCCAAAAACGTGAAAGTAGTTAACTTTTGGAGGCCGATTTCTTAGGACTTCGTAGGGTGTCTTGTGCAATCTGTGTCTAATAGACACTGATTAATAACATAACATGCACAAGCAATGTTCCTCACCACGTAAATCGAGGCACCTTGAACTCATTTAGCATGGTTCGAGCAGATTCTTGCAAGATGTTCGGTTCTTACGCTCAACGACGCCATTTTGTTGTGGAGTTCGAGGAGCGAGAATTCGTGATTTAATACCAAGGTACTCACAGAGAATTCTATGAGACTAGTATCCATGAATTCACCACCTCTATCACTCCTGACAGCTACAACAGATATATCAAAGGTATTCTGTAGTTGCTTCACGAGAGTGGAAAATGCCTGAGCACTATCACTCTTGTGAGTCAAAAACAGTGTCCACATATATCTGGAATAGTCATCAACGACGACGAGCACATAAGACTTTCCACTGAGACTTACTACTCTACTAGGACCAAACAAGTCAATGTGCAACAATTCTAGGATGCGAGTGGAAAACACTTCGTGTTTGGATATGAATGAATTTATAGCTTGCTTACCATGATACACGGCTCACAAGTGTCAAATTCATCCAGATCTAATGTTGGTATACCTCGTATGAGATTCTGTTTGCACAGCTTCTCAATAGTGGTAATACCAACATGACCTAAGCGACGGTGCCATAGATTTGTGTCATCATGTTTAGATACGAGGCACGTTACGGGCAATTAGTGAGTTTGTCCAGTTCGATCGTGTAGAGATTATGCTCACGAAGACCAGTTAGGACAACGTTCCCTAATTTATCAGATATCGTGCAACATCTTCATCAAACACAATTTTAAGGCCTGAATCACTTAACTGTGATATGCTTAGTAGATTATACTCTAAATGCTTGACTAATAAGACATTATGAATAATAAAACAATTTGGGTTACCAACTGATCCTTTGCCAAGGATCTTGCCTTTTGAGTTGTCTCCGAATGTGATCGACCCTCCATTTGATATAGCTTTGTAATCTCGGATGATTGCGGAGTTGCCAGTCATATGTCGAGAGCATCCACTATCCAAGCACCACTTTGTATTGCTTCTGTATAGTTTAGCTTTAAGACATGCCTGCAATACAAAGATTTTGTATAGGTACCCTTTGTTCTTGGGTCCTTGGGGGTTATAATCAGGCTTGATCGAGTCCATTCGAACCCATACCTTCTTAACCCTTGGTTTTCTAGTAGCCTTCTTTGTCCGGGAGGACTCGGGCTGTTCGCAGTGACGTGGGTCGGGTTGGTATGTGGTCGATTGCATTTGATTTACTCCGATCTTTCCGTAATATCATCTCGGCCAAAAATAGGTCAAACTGGGAAGTCTATGTGTATAGTGTGTGCTTGGTGTATGGTGGATCATAGTGTGTAGTTGGGTAAAAGCTGGTGCAAAAGATAGTTGTTATGAGTGAAGTGGTTCTGTTGAGCAGGGCTCCTTGAACCTCTTCGATCATAAGCGTATGCATGAGTATGGGGGGAAGAACGCTGTGATGTGTGTGCAGATGTTGATGGAGCGTTCTTAGGTGAGGTGTGTGCCTTTTTCTTTCTATTTCTTCTTTTCTTTTTGATGGGTTGTGCGGTCGTGGTGTGTGCTAAGCCAATTGGCCTAGGCTCCAAGACTTTGGTTGAGGCGGGTGAGTTTTGTGTGTCAGATGAGCCTTCCACACAAATGTCCTTACCCTTTGAAGTTTGAGAAGTTGAGGGTTGCGTTTTGAGCTGAGTAATTTCCTCTTCAAGTCTTGAGATGACTTGTTTAAACGCCGCAACCTTTCGCTTCAAAGATTCATTCTCAATTTCGGTCGTTTGGTGCTTAAGCTTCAATTTACTTAGTTCATTGGTTAAGGTGACAAATTCGTCATCTTGTTGTACTTTAAAATTATTTAGTGTTTCGTTTTTACCCTTAAGTGTGAGGTTCTCCCTAGTTAGTTGTTCATTAAGTGTATGCAGTTCTTCATTAGTTAGGGAAGTGTCGGATACCTCACTTTCACTTGAGTTCGTGGGTTGTGAAAAACCCATAAAGCACAAGTTTGCTTTTTCGGAAGTTTCACTTATTGTCATTGTCTGATTCGTAAGCTTGCATCCCAAGTAGCCGCCATTGCCTTGCCATTTTTCTTGCCTTTACCTTTTTGAGTATTCTTGCTCTTTTGACCGGATGTAGGTTTGGGCTTTCCTCCTTTCTTATTAGGGCATTCGTTGGCAATGTGACCTTTCTGGTTGCATTCGAAACAGGTCAAGTCTTGCTTCCAGCCACTTTTGTTTTGGAACTTAGCATTTCCGGATGATTTTCCTCTTCGCATTTTTCAAGAACCTTCTGAACTTACGAACCATCATAGCGGTTTCCTCGTCATCTTCACTTTCATCATCCGCTTGCTCATTTTCAGATTCAGGTTCTTCACGAGCTTTTAATGCCGGAACAGGACATCTCGCGATACTTTTGCTTAAAAGTGCGTTCAAATGTTGTTCATATACTAAGAGCGCATCGATAAGTTCATCTTTAGTGAGGACCGAGAGATCCTTCGCTCTCTATGGCCGTAGCCTTAGGTTCCCATATAGGAGGGAGGAGCGAAGTATCTTATAGTTTTGGTCCTCCATGTAGATGTCTTTACCAAGGGCGCTAAGTGCATTGATTATGTCGGTGAATCTATTATCCATGTCAATAATAGATTCACTCGGTTTTGCTTGAAAAGACTCATATGCTTGATTAAGTTGACTTATTTTAGACTTCTTAACCTTACTGGTGCCCTCATGACGTTTGATAAGAGCCTCCCAAATTTCTTTGGCAGTCTCGCATGCGGCAACAACTCGGTTCTCGGAGGGACTTAAAGAGTTGATAAGAATGGCGACGGCTTTAGCATTTAAGGACATTTTTCTACAGTCCTCTTCATTAAATTCGTCCTCAGTCTTATTAACCTTTATAGTGACTCCAGGTTCGGTGATGTCTTTTGTGGGAACAAACGGACCTTTGTTTATGATAATCCACAGTTGATAGTCCGTTTGTTGCACATGAGTCATCATCGAGCATTTCCACTGAATAAATCTGGAGCTGTCAAAGTACGGAGGCCTTACCAAGGATAAGCCCTCCCTCGGGTTCATAGAGTTATTTAGGGAAGCCATTACAATGCAGTACAATGATATGCAACAAGTATGTAATGCAAAAATATGGATGAATTACAATGCAATTTTTATTTTTATTTTTAAAGTATGATGTGAGTGTGTGATGAACAACACTTAAGCACACGGTTGAGAAGATTTACTTAGTAATCAAAAACTGCAAAACAATGTGAGCAAAAGACCAAGGTAAATCAAAGAAATAGAAAGGCTCTATAAATCACACCAAGAGATATCGTGTTATGATCACTAGGTGACCAAGCTCCGATACCAATTGTTGGATCGATAATGCGCAGTAAAACACTCTAGAAGGGGGGGGGGTTGAATAGAGTGTTGTCAAATTTTAGTACTTTTTCGAGTTTATAAAAAATTAATCAAGTTGGAGCAAATTACTACACAATTACTAACACTTAATCCAGAAACCTAATTAAATGTTATTCAATTGTGTAAATGTAACCTGAGTGATCAGGGAGTTAAACAAGTGCTTAAACAGGTGCAGGTGAAGTTTCTAATTTTGAGAGAATAAATTAATTAACACAAGGGCTGTTTTAAAAACAGATAATCAAGACAGAGAAAATAAACATCAAGATTGTATATCAAATGACAAAACTGATACAGGCTCATAGAATTAAAGAGGGATTACAAAACTGAAACAGTGATTGAAAACAAGTTACAGTTGAGACTGATCTAACTGAGTTCAACAAGATACAAAAACTGATAAAAATTAATTCTTAGATCAGTCAAGGGCACTGCTCAGACTGAAAAATATCATATGTACTTTAGTGATGATAAACACAAATAACTTTGAAGTTTATCAGCACTTAAATACAGCTTGATTTACAGAGGTTTCAGTGAGCACAACAAGAAGGGACTAGACTAGATTGATCAATCAGTTTCAGCACTGAGATGAGGGTCAGAATAGAGTTGCACCCCTGATCTGACTGTCAAGGTCAATATTGGAACTGATCACAAATGATCAGCAGGTCCAAACTGTGGCAAAAGTAAAATCTCAAAATAAAAACCTATTACACGGTGTTCAATTGAAAGTTCAGATTTCTCAACAACAGATTTGTAGGCAGCACAGATTCAGCAAATAAGCACAGTAGAGGGGCAGAATTCCAGGATGTAAATCACAGTGATATACACACTGAAAATTCCCAGCAGATATGAGGAAAGACAAAAATAGACAGATCCAAGTGATGCACGATTCGGACTTGCAAAGTGTCGAGTATCGATCAGAATGCCTTATTCTCAAGGCTGTGTGCACTTACACAGAGTACAGATCCTGATATTCTGATGTGCAGCAAGATGAGTACTGTGACAAGACTTGTACAGACTTTACAACAATGGACAAACACTCAATCTGAACAACAGGATTACACAAGGTCAGATTGATACTGAAATATGAGCTACGAGGCAAAATCCTCTCGGGGGCCTTTTGCTAGTTCAACCTTTCAAGTATCAATTTCTGATCTCAGAAACCGACTCATTCAGGTTCAGAGTTTGACAGACTCAATTACAGATACTACTCAAGTATGGCTAATTGAGACACACAACAAGAACAGGGATACTGCAAGACTTGATATGAATTCCTGAATGACACAAGATCAGAGATAGCTTGAAGTCAATGTCTGAATTGCCAGATCCTCACTCAGGCAATCTTCAGACTTAGGTCCTTCAAAGTCAATGATCTTATCACAGGGGTGCTTCAAATCAAACAAGCAGACCACAAACCAGTTTAAACAAAAAGCAAAGTTTAAAGGGTGTTTTCTGAATTGATTTACCTCTTTTTAAAAAGACACAATGCAGACAAACAGAGGAGTTGATCCTGTGTCCTGTGTATAGCTTTGCCAGTCCTCAAGCTATACACACTCCAGCAAGATTCCAACTGATTCACTATCACTTCAGGCAAGTGATAGGAATCAGACTCACAAACTTCTTCTTGAAAAAATGACTTAGAGAATTTTTGAAAAGGAGAAAAAGTGGTGTTTGCTTAAGTTGTAAAAACTGATGATCAAATACTTGAATGAGGGTGGCTATTTATAGGACTTGTAAAGTGAGAGGGCCTAAGACTTAAATAGAATAAAAACCCGAAGCACTAGACCACTCGGACAAACCACTTGATCAACCAAAACAGTTACAAGTAAAATACAAGGTTGATACAGTGATTTAAAAAGGGTTTAATTCAAACCTGACCACACTAAAAGGTCTGAATTTACTTGATAGACCAACCAAAATCAGTACAAACCAAGGTTGGACCGGTTTGGATGACTTGTTTGGCCATCATTGGGTTTAATTACCCTCAACTGGTTACAATTCAGTGTCATTGGGTAAATACCCTCAATTGAATTGTCTTGACAGGACTAGGGTACAAGATTTAGCCATTTTACCATAGCAATTCGGGTGGTGATTCACCGAATCAACTCTCACGTGCCGATATGAAGAGATTGCCTTGCTTAACTCTCAAATTAAAGCTGCAGATCCTCCAAAATCACACATATGGTCAAAAGCACAGATCTTATGCCATTTGAAGATCCAGAACGGTCAAGAGGTAACCTGTAATCAGCTAGTAAAGGAAAGATAAGGCAGAATCGCAATTCAAATCAGAAAATAACTGAAGATACGATATTTAACTTGAAAAGATATGACCTTTTAAGAGTCGAATTTGTAGAGAGGCCTTCACAGTAATGATTTGAATTTGGGTTAACACGAATTCAGAGAATCACCCTCTTAATGACTCGTATCAGTCGAAAGTAACCTTCAAACAAAGACAACAAAGACAAAATCAGGGCAATTAAGTGTTCAGATCAGAATAACAACATTCGATATTAATGAGAAAAGAAAGAATCGACCTTTACTACTATGAAGACTTCACAGAGTGGGCCTCTATGTTTCTTCAATCAAATCTCAGCGAATCGATGTAGTAATTGCTTTGAAACCTTCTTAATCAGATATTCGTCATGTGGTTTCAACTTGAGGCTGATTCTGTGAGTAAAAACCATCCTAAATCGATGGTGGCTTAAATCAACACAGAAACGAGAATAAAGATGGCGGATTTTCCGAGAGAAAAAGGATCGTCATTGAAGACGATCGATTTTGGAAATCATAGAGGAGTAAATGAGAGGAGTTGCAGATAGAAGGAGAAACGGCTGGACTAGACAAATAGGTTTAGGGATTTTTTTGTTTAAAGAGTTAGATAAGGGGTAAGGGAGTTGGGCCGGACCAGAAACAAAAATGGCCATATTTATTTTGTTAAAAAAAAGAAGGGGCCTGTCGAATTTTTGTGATATACATATATAAGTAAATAATTTAGTTTGATTAATCAAACTTATAAAATCAAGTAAATTAATTTTATAAATCTAATCAAGCAAGTTAAATAGATAATTACATATTTTAATGATCCTGCAAAAAGAATTAAACACAAAAGATGTAAGTGTTAACTTCATGGCAGTTAGTGGCATGGGTATTTTAGTAAAATCACATTTGAGGTGTATTTTAGTAAATTAATCAAACTTAAATGCAATTGGGGCTCATAACTTAACAGTATCAATGATTTTGGAATCGTTGACTCCTGAGTTTATCCCATTCAAAACTCAGTATCTGATGGGAAAACATGAGTTGACCATGACACAGATGCTTAATGAACTAACTATCTACGAGGGCCTACTATCGAAAGATAAGTTCCAAGTAGGGGATAAGAAAGCTGAAGCCAATATGGCCGAAGCCAGGTCATCAAACAAGCCCAAGGCCAAACCAAAGAAGAAGGGTAATGTTGCACATGTGCCCAAGCCAATGAAGAAAAAGAAAGCCAAGAAAGTTGATTTGAGGCCAAGCCCAAGGGCAAATGCTTTTATCAGAAGGGAGGCGGACATTGGAAACGCCATTGTCCAGATTATCTTCGTGATGTAAAGGATGGCAAAGTCAAGGTCGTGGATCGGGAAAGATAAGAAAGGTAATTTGGAATTACTATTCTTGGAATCTTTTAATGTAGCTAAAGATGTGTCCACTTGGATACTTGATACTGGAGCTACTAACCATGTATGTTCTTCATTGCGATTCTTAGTTCGCATTTATGAGTCGGAAGAGGTTCTCAAGTGATGCGAGTAGGCACCGGGCGCTCATTTCAAGCAAAGCAAGGGGAGTTGTGGACTTGCATTTTAATAATAGAATTTACATTTAGACAATGTTTATTTTATTCAATTTCAGGAGAAATTTAATTTCTCATTCTGCCTTAGTTGAACAATCATTTTCTGTTTCAAATTTGAATGGTGAATTTGTTATTTCAAAGAATGGCTT
Source organism: Gentiana macrophylla (assembly GCA_026214975.1). Classification (NCBI taxonomy): domain Eukaryota; kingdom Viridiplantae; phylum Streptophyta; class Magnoliopsida; order Gentianales; family Gentianaceae; genus Gentiana; species Gentiana macrophylla. Next base: position 70,338,493 of record CM047814.1, read on the forward strand.
TGAATTGTGTTCAACTACGAATGAAAACGGTTTATATTTTATAAGACTACATAAAGCTCCCCTACTTAATACTGAAATGTTTAAAACTGCTCATCAAAGATCTGCTAAAAGGCAGAAAGTTTCTCAAGTAAAAGAGGATAAAACATACTTGTGGGCATCTAAGGCTCGGCCATATTTCCTTGGAAAGACTCAAAAGACTAGAAAAGGTTAATTCCTTAGGTGAGTCATCTGTTGACACACCGGGTCGTCTGCGAGTGTTGCCCTGGAGGAAAATTGACTAAGCGTCCCTTCATCATCAAAGCGGTAATAGGGCCACGGAACTCTAGACTTAGTACATTCGGACCTTTGTGGTCCGATGAACGTACAAGCTAGGCGGATCTGAGTACTTTGTGACTTTCATTAATGACTACTCGAGATTCGATTATGTTTATCTCACGATAGAAGTCCGAGGCTTTTGGAACGTTCAAGGAGTTCCAAGCGAAGCTAAAGGCAACTAGGCAAGTCATTGAAATGCCTTCGCTCGGATCGTGGAGGTGAGTATTTAGATCATCGAGTTCATTGACTACTTGGCGTAAAAAAGGAATTTGTTTCCAATGTTCAACGCTTATGACACCTCGGAAAAGCGGAGTTGCTTTGAGGAGAAACAGGACATTGATTAACATGGTTAGATCAATGATGAGCTACGCCTCACTACCTATATCCTTTTGGGGTTATGCTTTAGAAGCAGCGGTCTACATTTTGAATGCAGTACCGTCAAAGTCTGTCGAAAAGACACCCATTGAGATGTGGTCGGGACATCGCGAAAGCCTGCGTCACTTCCGCATATGGGGTTGTCCTGCACATGTGCTGATGGACAAGACTACCAAGCTACAATCACATACGAAAGTATGTTTGTTTGTAGGCTATGCAAAAGGTACACATGGTGGTCTATTTTACGATCCAGAAGATAACAAAGTGCTAGTCTCGACTAACGCTACGTTTTTGGAGGAAATTTATATGAAAGACCACAGACCTTGAAGTAAAATTGTACTAGAGGAATTACTCTCCGATGACGTCAGGCCTTCCTGTAAACAACACTAATAATACGACAGTCACTTCCGACATTCATGTTCCACCTAGACGTACTGCGAGAGTGGTTCGGCCACCGGCTCGGTACGGCATGGATTTAGAGGCAAACGTAGTCGCCTCTGATGGGGTGGAAGATGATCCTCCGACGTATAAGAAGGCCTTACTGGATCACGATAAGGATAAATGGATTGACGCAATGAATCAAGAGATGGAGTCTATGTACTCTAACTCAGTCTGGAAACTTGTAGAACTTCCTCAGGGTGAAAGGCCCATTGGATGTAAATGGCTCTACAAGCGAAAGAGAAGAGTAGATGGGAAGGTCGAAGCCTTCAAAGCACGGCTGGTAGCCAAAGGTTACACACAGCGAGAGGGTATAGACTACGAGGAAACCTTCTCACCTGTGGCCATGATGAAAACCATCCGTATCCTCCTTTCGATTGCTGCATGTCTGGATTATGAAATTTGGAAAATGGATGTTAAGACAGCATTTCTAAATAGCTTTCTCGACGAGGAAATCTATATGCAGCAACCAGAGGGATTCATTGAAGAAGGTCGAGAGCACATTGTGTGCAAGTTGCTCAGATCCATTTATGGGTTGAAGCAAGCATCTCATTCCTGGTATCATAGATTCGATCACACGATCAAGTCTTATGATTTCGAACAACACTTTTCATAATCTTGTGTGTACAAGAAGGTTATCAAAGATAGTGTTGTATTTCTAGTGTTGTACGTTGATGACATACTCCTAATTGGAAACGATAAGGGGATGATGTCCGACGTGAAAAGTTGGTTGACCACGCAATTCCAAATGAAAGATTTGGGAGAAGCGAGTTATGTTCTAGGGATCCAAATTATAAGGGATCGCAAGAACAGGATGTTAGCTCTGTCCCAAGCACTTATATATATAAGTTTCTTGCCGCGCTTGAGATGGAGAGAACGCAAAGAAGGGTTTTCTACCAACCCGTCACGGCGTTTACCTCTCTAAGACTCAGGGGCCTCAAACCCCTGAAGAGACTGAAGCTATGGGAAGAGTGCCATATGCCTCGGCTATTGGTAGTCTTATGTATGCTATGAGGTGTAAGACCCGACATTTGTTACGGGCGTTGGATTAGTCGGCCGTTTTGGTCAAATCCAGGGCAACCGCATCGACAAATAGATAAAAGAATCTCATCAAATATTTGAAGAGAACCGAAATTATATGCTCGTCTATTCGAGTAGGAGTATGGAGCTAGCAAGGTACACGATTCTCGACTTTCGATCACTGACATAGATGATTCTAAATCAACCTCTGGTTCAGTGTTTACGCTTGGTGGCGGTGCAATAGAATGGAGAAGCCAAAAGCAATCCAGCACAGCCGATTCAACAATGGAAGCTGAGTTCATAGCGGCCTCGAGAGGCAAACAAGAAGCGATTTAGGTTAAGAAAGTTCATCAACGGATTAGGCATTGTCCCGAATGCTGAAGATCCTATTACTCTCTATTGTGATAACAATGGAGCCATTGCCAACTCTAGGGAACCTCGAAAGCACAGTAAGTCGAAGCATATAGAGAGGAAATACTGGGTGATCAACGATTTTGTCGATAGAGGGGACATTTCCGTCAAGAAAATCGCCTCCGCCGATAATCCTGCTGATCCATTCACCAAGACGCTGTCGATTGAAGCTTTTAGTCGACACTTGGAGACTATAGGTATTAGAGACATGTCTCATTGGCTTTAGAGCAAGTGGGAGTGATAGTTTGCGGTATTTTAAATAATAGGGTGTGCTCTAAAACAATTAATCACATGCTTTCGTGCAAGTGGGAGATTGTTAGGTGTGATGCCCGAAAGACAATTTTGTAATTGTTTTATTTAATAAATGAAATGATATTGTTATTCATATTTATTATTCTCATATTCACCGATGTGACAATAGTATTTACACTACTAAAAACCCTAAAGTATATCGTTTATGTAATCACTTAACTCAGTGTATGGGATATACACAGGAGGATTGAGTTAGTGAAGATGTACTTAAAATACAATAAGCCCGTAGTGAAGTTAATCGAGAGTATCGGGTCTCTCCTTTAACGTGCTATTAATGCGCCCAGAACACAATAGGTGTGATTGTCTTATCCGGACTTTCAGTTAAGAAAACCTAATAAGGCATTTACATATGATAGATATTTTTTATTTTATTTTAATAAAACTATCTTTTTATTAATGGAAGAAATAAAGTGCTACAAAAAGTTTGCCATATCCTGGCCCGCCCCAAGTTTGCGTGATAGAATGCATAGCATGGCCTCCTTAAACCCTGTGTGTGGCAAACCCAGTGTAGGAAAATCCATCACACAGGGAAGAGTACTCGCTCTATGCATTCCCAAAAAATCCCAAACTCCAAAAATATGTACAACAGTGGAAATCATAAGTAGAAGAATGGCGTCTGTGTGTCTCGAATCTTGTAGGAGTGAAATGTGACTCGATCGCTGATTATACGTCCGAAAGTATAATACATCCCAGTCGTCGTTGTTCGTAGACCGTTGCATCCGCTTGAGCATATGTAACGTCCAGTTCCGATCCTGAGCATTGTCTACAACCATCACGTAGGCAAAACATCACAAAGCAATAAAAGAGAGAGCACCATTGTAATCCACGAAAGGAACAAAAACACTAATTGCACCCTATCGAGTGGTAGGGTGCGTCCCAAGGCTCAATGCACTCCAGATATCCAGTCCCGTTGAAAGAGGACGTATCAAAAGACTCTGTCCACATCACCAAGGCACGCAAGATAAGTGGAGAGTACCAAGCAAAATCCAATGAGTAAAGTAGATAAAGAACAAAAACACTGGTTTGCACCCCAACCAGGGGCCGAGAGGTGCATCCATGTGAACAGAGTGAGTGATATGTATGCGCATTGACTCCTGTGGCACCTTCCTTGTCTCGCAGTCAATCACAATCAGAAACACTGTGTAACGTAATACAAAGTAGAATCGTAACAAAAATGGGAGAGTAAATGAGGGGAACAACACGACCTGGTTTGCACTCTTCACAAGTGAAGAGTGCTTCCTGGTGTCTGAGCGACATGTCGGATATGAGGTGGTCCATGAAGATCATCGTAAATAAGCTGCAAAATATGCGGTGGGACATCCCTTTGTTGATCGAAGATCCGATTCTCCCCTTCCAAAGCAGCTAGGCCGTCCGCGAACCCCGTTGCACTCTCTCAGTAACGTGTGAAATGGTATACGACATCGAGCACGAGGATGTGATGTATCCGAGTAAGGAAGAGACACAGGGCCACCTCTCCGCCCTTCCCACCCGAATAATACGGTGAACATAGAGCGAGTCGATTCAATATCCACGGGTGATCCTTATTACACAACCGAAGCCGAATAATAAAGCTTTAACCTCGGCGTCCACAACGGTACCTAGCCAAAGCAAGCATGAAAGGCCAAAATGAATCTTCCAAAGAGAATCACGTAGAATACCTCCTCCATAAGCAATGCCATGCCGAACACTCCCATCCACGCTTTAACTTAGTATTCCTCAGGAAGGGGCGGTTTCACCGCAAAGAGATCAACCGACGTTTAGGACCGGATTTGAATTTGAACGGCCTGAAGAAAGGCGCCCTTTATCGCTTCCCAAGACAGATGTGTCCAAATCCCGCGGAAAGCAAGTTGCCTGACGCCCGCTTCAATAAGAATGATAGTCCGCCGAGTAGAAGGTTGAATATCATCGTGCCGACACTTTGGTTTCTCGTCGCCCGATACCCCACAAAATCACGATAGATATATCATATAGTATCGGACCGATTTGATTAGAGTTCACGATATAATTCCGTGATCGAAATTCTTATCGAATCAATGGATGATCATATTTATGGATATATCTTAATCTCGAGGTGATCACGATCCAACCGCTTGAATCGGTATGAGGTTTGACTTGACGGTTAAGGATTACACCGAGTCTGTGGTCCGAATTACCCCATATTGGCATTGTCTTGGATTGAGTGAGTAGTCCGTGTTATCACAGATACGGAATCCATTCATTCCATTTATGGAAGTAGATAAAGACAGCCTCTTATTTGTTAATCCTAGAAACTGATCGATCGTACGAGTTCATACTACACTGATTAGCTACCAGTGAGTTGTATGAATTAATTGATCACTAGGGGTTAATGGTAAATAAGGATAAGAGGTTCTAAAAAGGGTTAACGGTAACGTCCCGATTTAGAATGAACAGTCTATGGAGGATTAATCCATATGTAATGATTATATCAATGGACGCTTATTATTATTCTCGTGAGGAGATAAATATAATCTTATAATCGGAGGAGTGCAGTCACGGGATTATGGTGGCATATTCCTGTGATTGATTTATCAAATATAATTATTCTGTTCGTAAGATAATTATTTATTTGGTTTTATTGTTTTTATTTTTTATTTTTTATAAAGCACTTTCTGATTGTTTAAATGTAATTAGCATAGCAATGTCCTACTTTGGTTTCTTAAAATTGTCAATTTCAGATCGAATTAGGATTTCGTTAATAGTTTCAAACATCTCACAAATTCATATAATCATTTCAGATCGAATTATGAAATTTATGATTCCGTAAATAATATAGTCATTTATGAAGCTTTGCTCATCATTAGAAACCACTTGGTATAGTATGTTCTACTCAAAATATCGAGTGAATTTTTCTCAAATGTCCTTCAATTTTATAATACTTGCAAAAATATCATCACCAAATGGCCCTGCTAATTATTGCAATTATATTTTTTTGTTAAGTATAATCTCGATAAATGAATACCCTCGAGACCGAAGAAAATTATTCATTTGGCGAGGTTATTCATTTATCGAATATTCATTTAGCCCCTTTGCCCAAGTCGGGACCGGAGAAAATTATTCATTTGACGAGGTTATTCATTTATTGAATATTATTTTGTCGAGGTTATTCTGTATTACCAATTACATTGAATTGTAGGAGATAATGCTTCTATGGTTTTTATCGATCGATTGTTCATGAGCGAATCAGTTACATTAGTTTAAGCTACCATGAAATACTTTTTATGAGCTGATCATTTGTACAATTACATTTCTTTGAGCTACCTCCGAAATACCTTTTAAAATAATAATCATTTGCTTATGGAGCTTTTGTTTAGCGTTTGACTGTTAAATCTCCTTTTAACCAAATTTTTATGACCGTCTGAATGGGGTGTGTTGCTTTATCAATGTGGGTTGATGTTTGAATCGTCGTGGTTACCCATCTGGTTTGTTAGGTAGCTTTGTTGTCTTTTGTACTTTATTGAATCTTGAAGTTCTTTTACTAAAATCTAATTGATGGTTTTTCATAGTGCAGGAGTCCATATCCAATATTGTGAAATGGAAACGATTAAAGCCGAAAAATTCGATGAGAAGATGAAGAGCAAGTTTGTGCAATGATCGTAGATGGAATTGGATGTTTGAAGGTTAAATGGAGTCGAGAAGACCACGCGACGTTAGTATAGTTTTAGTTTGACTAATGAGCGAACATTGTATCACTAATGGCCGGATGATCAATTTTTCTTGCTATTTTTTTTAATGTACAATAAGAGGCGTTTCCATATAGTAAAATTAGTTTTAGAAGAGAAAATCAATGATGACATTGGAGTGTGTACATCGATGGGAATAGTTCTTAGTCTTTCATATTTTATACTTTTTGCTTCGTTCTTATATATTTTTTGCCGACACCGTGCATTATGAAATTTTTTATGCTATACATTATATACATCCACTCTTGCTCTCTTTCACATGGTGGAGGTGCATACGATAAAAAAGAATAAAAATATATCGTTGCAATGCATTACGTTGGACATATCGATTGTATGTGAAAAAAAAATGATTCAAGATGAGTTTCAAGCTTAAAGAATGTGTAATGCATTGCATCATATGTTTGCACTATTTGTAATCATTTTTTTTAATTTACTCTACACCGTGCATCGCACGGGTTATAAGCTAGTATTTTTATAGTATATAAATATATTTATGTATAAGATAAATATATATATATATATATATATATATATAATATAATACCAACAATATTAAAATTTTAGGGGAAAAAGGGGTTGTGTTCTTATCAGAACAAAAAAAAAACGCAAAGATCAAAAAAGAAAACGGGGGTGGTTGGAGCGGATGGCGATTTTCCTCCCCCCATCATTTCCTTTCGTCCGGTATACAGTGGAGAAGGTGGGAAGATATGGTATTTTATGGCTTCTTGCACCATTGTACAAGGTGTATGGTCCATATCAAAGGAGGTCGGTGCAAGAATTGCGCGTATTCTTGGCGATTAGGTGAGGGCATACGGTGGCGAGCCATGGAATGACGGCTCTACCTCTAGATTCAATGATGCATGCTATGCCCTAGAAAGGAAATTGGGTGTGCAGGTACAATTTTTATTGTTTTTAAATCAGGAATAGCAATTGTCGATTTGATTTTACTGTGGTTCAGTGGAAAAATTGGCCCTTTAAAAAGAAACCTTGTTTGAAGCTCGTTCATCACTTCAACCTGTTCTTGGTGTTCTTCTGAGTCCTAAAAACGAAAAATTAAACTGATTCTATAATTCAGGTGTGCAAATTTCTGGTGCATGTGTTGCTTTCATGTTTTAATTATGTTGTTGTATGGGGTTTAGGTTAGAATGTTTGCTTTTGAATTTATGTTCAGACCACATGTAGAGTTTGTCTGTTTGAATTTTATGGTCTTGCTGTCTTCAAATGCAAGCTATGATCTTGAGCATAGTATGCTGGATTGCCTGCTTAGAATTTAATGCTATGAATCTTTTGGTTTCACGGGTCTTAGATATGCCTGTGTTGAATTCATATCTTCGGGCTGTTGTCTTTGGATTTTTCTTGTTGTTTTTGTCCTGGTTTTCTGGTTTCAGATTTCTATAGGTAGTTGTTTATGGATGTTAATTGAGTGTAGGAAAACAAAAATACACACGGTGATATATATAGAGTATGAACCTTGGCTTTGTTCTGTCTAATAATATGATTTTTGAGGTTTTTTTAATATTGGCATGTGGGGGTTTTTATAATTGTTCACTGGTGTATTTTTGTATAGTCAGGTATATGCTTCTCCATATTCTTTGGTGGTAGTGTTGTGTTCCATGATAATATCTCATTTGGCTTTATTTAGAGTAGTTAGTTAAAATGTTATCTTGGCCTTAGAATTCTCTTTCAAGATAATCGTGATTAGCACCATCCATATGGTCATTTTGCTTAGTTGTACATGTTTTTGTAGTGATGAATTATTACTTTGCTCTCTGATGTTTTCTGTTTACATGTCTCTTAATTTACCTACTGTCTAGCCAATGAGAACTAAGGGCATAGCAAAGCCATGTCCTGGTATGTGTATATGCATAGTTAGAGGGTTTGCATACACACGGCTGAGGATATAGTATATCGCTGCGCTTCAATGCTCCTTCGCTTCGAAATTCCAAGGCCAGATTTTCAGTCATGTCATGTTATAGACTTAGGAGCAGGCCCTGAAGGCCAACCTAGAACAAATCTACAGAGTGATGATACACAAGGTTTTAACAATTGGTTAGCAAGTAAAAATATAGGCGGTGCGATGATATTACGCTTAAAGCAAAAACGGTTACGCTTAGCGGTTAAGACTTCATGCCCTAAGGGTAAAAAAAAGTACATTAAGAAAAGGCCTTTACATGCTGCATCACATGAAAGAACATTGAATACTTTGCCTTTAAAAGGTAGTTCTATTCTAACCTGTGTACCAAACCAGTCGTCTATTTTGGCCACCCAGTCGATCAGACTTATTGTGAGGCCAAAAAAATGGCTCATGAGACAGACAACTTTTGTTGTCTACGGGGTGCAGTGGTCTTAGCAGCAAATAAACTACCTATTGTTGTGAAAAAACTGTTATTGGGCCAGGACCAAGAGAGTAAAAAGTTCCGCAATTGTGTTCGTACATATAATAATCACTTTGCATTTACGTCTTTAGGCGTGTGCTATGATAAAGAACTTTCAAAAAGGAATAAATGTGTGTACACATTTAGGGTCCAAGGACAGTTATACCATTTTATAAATGGTTTGACTGCAAGCAATGATCAACTAAAAAATTTGCAGTTTTATTTTCATGATACTGAAAATGAAATTCCACGCAGAATAGAAAGGTGTCCACGATTGTTAGAAAATGTCGTTAGCCAGCTTATGTTGGTGTTAGACAGAAATCCATATGCCAGGTATTTTAGAGCTTTAAAAGGGCATGATAACCTAGCAGAAAAAGAGATACTTTTATTTTGTAACCCCACAATAGATCAGAGGGTGTACAACAAGCCAACAGTTTCACAGGTGGCTGCTATAGTTGATCTTTCAGATGATGTAGGTGCATTTAGAGAAAGGCATATTCAGGTTTATACCCAGACTGACCAGCCATGTATCATTCGATATTACTATGGTTGCTATGATCCCTTGCAATATCCTTTAATGTTTCCATACGGGGATATTGGATGGCATCAAGGATTTCATAAAAGGGATAGCAATATAGGCAAATGGAAACGTCAAAATGCTAGAAATAATCAAAGGAATTCACCCATCTAGGGCATTAAATGTTGATGAACTTTTGGAAAATGAAGAAGAAGGTATGTATAGGTGAACTGTTATTAGGATTATACATGGGGTTGCTTTCCTACTTGTTCCTAACTTGCTTTAGTTCCTGTCTATTTTTCCTCCAGTTGTTGGTTTACACGATAATGATTCCTCCAACATTTCGGTTCGCGAGTACTATGCATACAAATTTCAGACTAGGGATAAAGATGAATCAAACATATTACATTTCTCGGTAGGTTGTTCCAACAATATTGTGTAGATATGTTTGTTAAGATGGAAACACAAAGATTAGATTGGTTTAGTTCTCAACAAGATAGTATAAGAAGCAATTACTTACAAAGCCTTGCTGATGTGATGGCCTCAGGTGAAAATCAATGTGCACAAGTTGGTCATAATCATACTGCCAGCATCTTTTATTGGTGGTCCAAGACATATGAAAGGAAAGTATTAGACGCTATGACTCTGGTTAAAAAAATTTGGAAAACCAGATTTGTTTATAACGATGACCTGCAATCCGAATTGGCCAGAAATTAAACAATATTTACTAAAAGGGGAGCAAACCCAGGATAGACCAGATTTAGTGGTTAGAACATTCCATGGTAATCTTGAAGAACTTAAGATGGACCTTTTTAAAAGGAATATTTTTGGTGAGGTTGCTGCATATACCTATGTTATAGAGTTTCAGAAAAGAGGCTTGCCTCATGCGCATCTGCTTTTAATATTAAAACCTCAATTTAAACTTTTTAGGCCTGAAGAATTTGATAAAATTGTTTCATTGAATTGCTTGATAAATAAAAAAATCCTCATTTACACTATTTGGTCATGAAACACATGTTACATGGTCCATGTGGCCAGGCTAATCCTGAAAACGTGTGTATGAAACGAACTGGAAAATGTTGGAGTTCATACCCCAAACTATTTTGTAATGAAACTCTTAACACGTCTGATTCATACTCTACATATAGACGTAGAGATGATGGCCAAAAGGTTAAGCTCAGGAATGTTTGGCTAGATAATAGATGGGTAGTGCCTTACAATCCTTATTTATTAGCTAAATATGATTGTCACATAAATGTAGAAATGTGCTCCAACATTAGTGCAGTTAAATACATATACAAATATGTTTGTAAAGGAAATGATAAGGTTATGTACACTGTTAGTGATAGTAATAATAATGAATATATATATGAGATTAAAGAGTATGTCTCTGCTCGATGGGTGGCTGCTCCAGAGGCTTTATGGAGAATATTTAGGTTTACAATGGGTGAAATAAAACCTCCGGTTATTCATTTACAGGTTCACCTACCAAATCATCAACCAATTACATTTAATAAAAAACAGCAAAATTACTGATATATTACAAAATAGTTTCATTAGGAAAACAATGTTGACCGAGTATTTCTACATGAATACACATAGTAAAGAAGCACAAGACCTGAACTGTACATACACTGACTTTCCTGACTATTTTGTTTGGTTGAATGATAAAAAAAACTTGGAAGTTTAGGCAAATATGGTAATTCAAGAGAGGTAGAATATTTATCGTACAGCCTAATGAAGGCGAACGATACTTTTTACGACTTTTGTTATCAAAGGTAAGGTGTCCAAAATCTTTTCAAGATCTGAAAACTCATAACAATAACTTGTTTGAAACATTTTGGGATTCAGCTTTGAGTCGTGGCTTTTTAGAATTAGATGACAGCCAGGAAAAAGGCATGCTAGAGGCATGTGGTTTTTCGATGCCATACGAGTTGAGGCATTTGTTTGCTACCCTCTTAGTTTACTCATGCCCAAATGAACCCAAAAAATTGTGGGAACAGTTTGAAAAAGAACTGTCAGAAGATTATGTTAAATCGGCTGGTCTTTCTCCTTTAGCAATTAGAATTGCTGTCTTACAGCAAATCAATGGTTTCTTACGTTCAATGGGTAAAGACATAGCATTATATAGTATTGTACCAGCTTCATGCCCTTTAGAAAATCTAATAGAATTCAGCAGAGAATTAAAAGCCGAGAAAAGTATAGTGGTTAGTGAATATGACATACAATCAGTAAATCTACTAAACACTAAACAAAAAGAAGCCTACACAACCATAATGGATGCAATAACTATGAATAAACATTGTTCCTTTTTTATAGATGGTCCGGGCGGTACTGGTAAGACTTTCTTGTATAAGGCTTTGTTGGCCACCATTAGATCAAAGGGCAATATAGCATTAGCTAATGCTACTTCTGGAATAGTTGCTTCTTTGTTACCTGGTGGCAGAACAACACATTCCAGATTCAAAATACCAATAGACCTGCCAGAAATAGGTACATGTAGAGTAAACAAACAATCTATGTTGGCTTGCCTAATTAGAGAATGCAAATTAATTATCTGGGATGAGGCACCAATGTGTAAACGTAAGGCTATTGAATTGTTAGATTTTTTGCTTCAAGACATACTTGATTCGCATGAATTATTTGGAGGTAAAGTTGTAGTTCTTGGAGGGGATTTTAGGCAAACACTTCCCATAGTGTCAAATGGTACCAAAAACGAAACTATCAATGCATCATTGTTAAGTTTTCTCCATTATGGCCTAAGTTAATACATTTTAAACTTACCGAAAATGTTAGAGCTGCATTAGATCCAGCCTTCACAAGAATTTCTACTGAAAATAGGAAATGGTTTTTAAATGACAAATGATCTTGAAAATATTAAACTACCAAGTTCAATAATAATAGCGCACAAAAATATAGAGGATGGTTTGGAAAAATTAATACATTTTGTTTACCCAAATATTGAATCATGTATGCCAGAAGTGAGTCAGAACATTAATACAGCCATTTTAACAACCAAAAATCATTTTGTCGATGAGGTGAACGAACTTATGATCAACAAATTTCCAGGAAGTTCATATGAATATCTAAGTTATGATGAAACGTTTAATATATCAGATCATGCACAATATGAGGATCGTTTAAATTCTCTGTCACCAAATGGTTTACCGCCACATAAGGCTACATTTAAAAATTAATGCACCAATTGTATTATTAAGAAATCTTGATCCAAGTGAGGGCCTTTGCAATGGAACTAGATTAATATGTCGCATCTTTAAACAGAAAGTTATACATGCTGAGATTCAAAACGGTGATTTCGCAGGGAAACATGTGTTCATTTATAGAATACCTCTTCAACCAACGAATGAAGAATATTATCCTGTTCCTTATAAATGGATACAATTTCCAATAAGGCTTTGCTTTGCTATGACAATTAATAAAGCGCAAGGACAAACACTTGATTTAGTAGGCATATATTTAAAAGAACCAGTATTTTCTCATGGGCAGTTATATGTCGTTTTATCTAGGGCCAAAAAACCGGCTTCTGTCAGAGTTTTGATCAATCCATCTTACTTTGATAAACACACCATAGACAATACAAAAAATGTAGTCTTTAGAGAAATATTAGAAAAAAATATGTAATTCAATTTAGTTTTCCAATAAGTTGTTTAAACATTCTACATGGATTGTTGATATTTTACCTGTCTGATTAATATATGCATTCTCGCCGCAAACACTCGCTTATACAATGAATGTGCTAACAATAATTAGATTCATAATGCTTTTCTTTGTTATAGATTAAGGGGCGGAATCAACGATTGATGTACACCGCCGTTGACGCTTCCCAATATGAAAACCAAGTGGATCAGATAATACTGAGTTCTTGAAAGCGTCTTTGTCGAAACAAGTAGATCGGGTTGTTAATCCAACCATATATCGTAACTCATCGGTGATCGATATGGCGGTATGTGATTCCACAACCATTTTTACGGCTTTCAATTTTTCAGCCCACACTCCATTTTCACGATGTTCAATTTGTTTCTTGCTCTTAAACATGGCACTAAAATTCCTGCTATCCTGTTTGGTGATGATGTGGATTTCTTCGATCGAAGTTTGCTTCCATACCAGCAATACTACATATCCAATGCATCCGTTCGCCGGACAAAACCTGAATATCAAATTGGCGAATACTTATACACGTGGTATCTTAGCAGCTCGACACCGGTTCAGCCCATTATGGATGATGTTCCAAGGAATCTACCATGTCACTTTAATCTGACACCATTTGCTGAGTTTGGTAGAGATGCTGATCGAGATACTGATATCAGTAAGTTTCTCTTTATTTGTTTATACACACCTTCTGAAAACTTTCCATTTAATTAACTAATAAAAAAAATATTTCTCATCTTCCATGCAGCTGTGAAAGCTCTGGTACTGAAAAGCTTCCCCGTAAAATTTGTCAAGCATGGTCTTTGGTCGAGAGATTACATTCTGGTCAACAATGAGTAAGACCAATTGATTTCCTGAGCTTTTAAACTGCTTCGCTTTCAGTTCAGTATTATTTTACAGATTATTATAAGTGGTATTCATACAAACAATGTCACTGAAGATGCAATAAAGATCCTAGAAACTAAATTATGTTTAACTCATGCATTGGTTTTCTTTACCTGCTATTAGTCTACGTAGGAGCTAATAATATGTTCAGTATACTGCATGTATCGGATTCTGCCAGACTCCCTTTACAATACTAATTATGAATTATGAAATGATCATAGGAAAAAGCCTATCGTGCTAAAACATGGAAGTATGGAACACAACCTATTAGCATTGAGCTTCAGCATAGCATGCACAATCCTCCATTGTTGATTGTTGAAAACGTCAGAGTCACTACGTTCAATGGTAATGCTCTCCATGTTTCATGTGTCATTTTTCCATTATATCTACTCAAGGAATTGCAATATGTTTTTAATACTTGTGATTAGCCCTGTATCTATTACTGTAATGTTTTGCAACCGGTCTAAAAAATAGATGAAAATAACCTGTTATTTATGTTCTGATATAAACCATTGATCTTAACATATAGTCTATGTTATATATAGGCATTTCATTGTCCTCCAAGCACACGACAATGTTCCTTCAAGATCCACCAATATCAGAAGATATTCTGCTGAAACAATGATATTGTTACCGCTCATGTCTTGCGCTTTACTTTTCATTAGATCAGATTATTAATGCCTGCCTGCCTGCATCATGTAGACATCTATATTTTCTGGTTTGATCTGAAATTATTTCCCTATTAGGTACAAAGACCATGCTGGTGAAATTGTGCCGTTGTTGGATGCCAGAAAATACCGAGATCCTACAATGTTTCTGGAAACATCACATCATGCAGATCGCATACCAATTCAGATGGCTGTTAGTTCCATTGATATGGTAAAATCTGGTAGCACCTAACTATGCATATGTTTCCTTTGATGGTGGACCAATTTTCTGATCAGATTTATAATTCGAATGCAGCTGAAAACATGTTGGGTGGCCGGAAAAATTAGGCTTGTTTTAGGACAAAGGAGCTTCTGGTTTCCTTCATGTGCCTGCTGTCACAGGAACATGAATGCTGAAGAAGGCTGGGAACAGTGGTGTGTCTCCTATGAAGAAAATATGGTGGTTAAATATAGGTACAACTACATAAGAATGGAATTCAATAACAGTTTCTCTCCTCTCACTCATTTACCTGCATGTTTAGTTGTATACTGATAGATATTCGGCTCTATAGGTGCCACTTTGAAGTCCTATTGATAGATGAATCTGGCACACTCCCTGCTGATCTGTATACCCCTGATGCTGAAATGTTGCTAGGATGTGATGCTGTGCAACTTGAACAGCAAAATATGGCAGTAAGTAATTACAACTTATAGCATAATAAAAATAATGTATGAAACAAAAGTGCTATTCAGTGTCCTGTTTACACACTGGTTTCCATGACCTACAGTTTCTTATATTATCATGCAGCACCCTTTGGTTGAAGCTACAATAAAAGCAGCTCTGGAAGATAATCATGTGGTGTGTTTCATAAAAGTTTATGATAGGCTGGTCAGAGGAGTGAACATGCGAACATTTCCAATTGTCAAGTTATATGCTTATGAAGATTTGTATCCAGCTGCCAAACTCATTCCAGATGAAGATAATGCTGGATCTTCAACCATAGCACTTGATGATATCGCATCTGATTGTTCCTTAGCAAAACTGAAAGATGCGCAAAGTGATTTCTTCACCCCAAGTACCAAAAGAATTCTGGAGGAGCTCACACAGGACAATACTGAACAATCTGGGCAGGATCAGGCAACATGTTTGAAAAGAAGTTTGTTCCCAGCTGATGCTGTTTGCACAAGTACTTCTGCTCCAATACTAGAAGCATGTCTCGTGGTTGTAGAGGAAAAAAATTTGTGATCGTTTGATAGCTGCCATGGAAGTGACCAGTCCAGTCAAAAAGAACAAGAATAAGGAAAAGACTACTTGATGATGCAGGTTTTAGGGAACCTTTTGTTTTGTTTCAGAGGAACAATTGCATAATATTGTGTAGCATTAATCAATACATCATAGTTTGATTAATGGACAATAATATGCGCAACTTATATAACCTCTGTTTATTTCAGCCTTCTTATAAAACAAGGTCATGTAGTAATCTTATGTAATGCTTTTGCTGCTGCATAGACTGCAGATGCTACTTTTGCTGTAAGGTTTAGAAAAACAACTTCCATGCTTGTGTTTATGTAATAATTGCAGATAGCAATGTATGCATGTATCATATAAATATCTTGGGAATGTAATGTAATTTTCATATGCCTTTTCTTATCAATTTACTTATGTGTTCTTCCACCTTATTCCTTTTCCCCTTTCGTTTTTCAGATCATTTATTTATTATAAAAAATAATACTTAGTGCTTGTAGATGACACCATAACTTCCTTTAGATAGCAATTGGGTACGTATATTAGATTGCGGTACATAACTACAAACTGGGCCAAAAATCGTGCGGAGCACGAAGTGCCTATTTTCCTAGTTTTGGTAACGAAATGGGAGAGGATGTTTTTTTAAAGCAAAATAAGGTTCCATAAAATAGGGTTAGGAGGTAGGGTTAAAGACTTGTCACCATGATGAAGACGGGAGATGGGGTGGGGCTTTGGTGGTTGACGTAGTTTTAGGGTTTCAGAGGGCGATGTTTAGGGTTCTTTATGGAAGGAGTATATAAAGGTTTTTGAAGGATGAAAGAGAAAATGTTATTAACAAAGCAATTAGAGGACTTCATTTATAATGAACTGAAAATTTTAATATTTTGTGTTGCATTGAGTAATTTTGTTATATTGTGTAAAAAAGGTTTATATTATACATATGGTGTCGTAAGTAACTTTGTGGTGACGATGAACCGCCAAACAAGAACTCCCTTGGCCCAAACCCCATAACATCATAAATAGTGTTGTAAATGAACCGATCTACTCTCATTCGACTCGGGAAAAAATTGACTCAATTTGTCTTTTTCGAGTTCGAACTCGAGTTGAGCTACTCGAATAATTAACCAAGCCGAATTCGAACTTCAATATATTAATCGAGTAGCTCACGAGATAATTGAGTGATTAATTATATTTACAAATTTTATCATCATAAATGTTTTTAAATAAATAATTAAATATAAATTTAATCGAGTATTAGACGAGTCAAGCTCGATATTGTCGTATTTTATAAAATTTTTGATGAATTTTAAGAAAATAGTTGAGCTTATGAGACGAATCGAGATATATCAAATACTTAATGAGCCGAGTTTGATCTTGCACTTTTATGAATCAATTGAGCTCGAACCGAATTTCAACCCTAAGTTTTTTTTACTCGAGTTGAACTCTATCCTTAAAAAAATATCGATTTGGATCGGCTCGATTTAACTCTCATGAATCCCCAAAGTGAGTTATGAGTAGCCCAAGAATAAAAAAAAAAAAAAAAAATAAGGCCCAACACGTTAAAGGTTTTACCAAATCCACTTTCTTTTTTCTTCAAGGAGCGTATTACTATAACTACGAGTCCTATTCTCCATTAATAAAAAAATCCATATACTTGCTATAATGCAACAATCAACCGCGGCGCACGTTATCTCAAGCCACCCTTACGACATGGCGACCAACGTCTCACGACCGCCGTCGAAGCTCTTCGAGCTGGATCTCACAATCGTCTCCGCCAAGCATCTGAAGAACGTCAATTGGCTTCGCGGTGATCTAAAACCCTATGTCATCCTTTGGGTAGACCCGGAACGCCGACTGGCCACCAAATCAGACGACTCTGGATCAACTCGACCCGTATGGAACGAGCGGTTCGTCCTCCCGCTGAATCTGCCTCCGCCGGAGGCAGTGCTGAATCTAGAGATCTTTCACTCGAAGCCGTCGGAGACCGCCAAGCCTTTAGTCGGTACGCTCAGAGTTTTGCTCAGGGACCTGGTTGACTCGGACGAGTCTAACAAACTCAGAACGTTTGAGCTCCTTCGTCCTTCCGGTCGTCCTCAGGGTAAGATCCGCCTGAAACTGGCTATCCGTGAACGTCCTGTTCCAGATTACCAAATTGCCCCTCCTTCTAGCTATTATTACTCTCCTGCCCCTAACCCTACCCCACGTGACTACAGAGAATACTCTCCCTCAGCTTTTAACTACCAACTACCGCCGGCGCCTGCGCAATCACCTCCGCCTCCACCTCCTCCAGCTATATCACCACGATTACCTCCGCCTCCTACGCATTCGTACATGTATGTTCCCTATTCAGACCAGTATACTAGCTACTATCCTGGATACTACTCTCAGCCGCAGCCGCAGCCGCAGCCGCGGTTACCTCCTCCGCCTAGGCCGTTTTTGGAGCGGAATCTTAGCTACAGCATGCCAGGACCGAGTGCACCTGAAGACTACGCCTCTGACGACCCGAAACGTGGAGGAAAAACGGGTGTGGGAGCAGTGGCTGGAGGGCTTGGAGGACTAACAATGGAGGGAAGGTCGAAATACCCAGAACGAAAGAGAACAGAGAAAGAGAAAGTTGAGATGGAGCCAGAAGCTCATGATGATTATAGCGATTATCAAGCTCACTATTGATGGTGTGTGTGTGTGTGTGGTATGGTTCTAAATGCCTCCATGAAAGCTCTTGTGCACTTAAATTAAGTGTTAAATTATGTTTTCTGTTGTTGTCAGTGAATGTGTATATATATGGTTTATGACTTTTGTTTTTGTGGTTGAAGTCCCAGTTGTGAATTGGGGCTTAAAGAGGGGAGTGTTGGATGGGTGTGTGGTTTTACTAAGTTGAAGAAATAAAAAGGTTTCTTCTTTGACAATGTTCTGACTTATGTATAGTGGGCCCATTTATGAATTATTACTGCGTTGTTTAACGAATGATTGTTTGATTTTCGATCTGGTTTACGTTTAGCCAATAAACTGTTTGATATTCGATGGACTTATGTTTAGGTCTGGCATTATGCAACTTTGATTGGTGATTGATTTGAAGTTGTGAGGATAGGATGTCTTTCTTTTGTGTGTCTTATACACACGTGTCATAGATCTGAGTCCAATAAAGTCTCACTGCATCAAAACGACCCATCATCAATATTATGGTGCTCAAATAGTGTGGTACCGAGTGCTTTCTTCTCCGGAGGCAGTTTTTTTAAATATTGTTCCAAGGCATTTGGGTCTTGCAAGAATACTAGGTACATCGATATTATTCGGGCCATACGCGATAGATATTATTCTAGTGATTCGCATTTACTTATACTACGATATACTTAAGATTCTCAATACTACATGACATCGATATTACTTAAGCAGAATACTGTGATACATCGATATTATTCGGGCCATACGTCAATATTCTAAAACTTGCTGGCGTCTTATTTACAGGTAGCGCTTCTAGCGCTTTTGCAAGCGGCGCCATGCGCGGTTTTATTTTATTTTTTATTTTATTATTTTATTTTAATAATAATACTTGTTCCATATAAATCTTACATCCTATAATCATAAAACATAAAAATCAAGTAAAAATGTGTCAAAAAATCAAAGAAACGAGTAGCCAAAATCCAAAGTGCGAAATCAATATCATGTTGTCAACACTCAGGCGGTGAAGGGGAGGAGGGGAGGGGATATCGAAGAAGAAGAGGGGGGGGGGGGGGGAATGGGATGCGGCTGAAGAAGAAAGGGGACGGGGGTTATGTTTTTTTTTTTGCTTGCAAGTGTTTTTTTTATTATGTTTTTTGGTATTTATATATATATGTCAAGGGAAAAAAATTGCAACCCTAATCGCCTAGGCGGCGCCCAGGTCGCCTAGCACCGCCTAGAAGACACAGTAGCCCCGAAGATGTCGCCTAGGGTGTATTCGAGACGCTTGGGGTGCGCCTAGCACCTAGGCGACCGTGTTTTGCAATTTTTAGAACACTGATTTAAAACTGCCTTCTTAATTGGTCCGTAATAGCTCATACGCATAAATAACTAGAATTGCCGATATCGAGCGCTAACTCATACCGCTAACCTGCCTAGACAGCTGTCGATATTGATCAGCACGTTCCTAAGGTCCTCTGATAAGGTATTGTCGATAACGTTAGCTATTTAACATGAGGTGAATTTATTATTCCGTATTGAAAAAGTAAAATAAAATAATACCTTGATACAAGCAGGGGCGGCAGCACCAAGGGTGGGTTGGGGTCAACTGATCCCTAAACCCAAAAAAAATTAAAAAAATCAAAATAAAAATTAAGTGTATTTTTTTTTATCATCTTTTGAAAATTTATTACTAATATGTACTGACTGACCTGCTAGAATTTTAAAATATTGACCCTTGACTTGTATATGCACTTTAAAATTTAAAGTTAATTTATTAAAAATTTATAATAGGATGTGTTATTTTCGAATCTTCACCCGCATCACATAAATCTTGGAGCCGCCACAAGATATATGACTTGGTAACTATGTTTAATCCTGGTACTTGAGCCTATTATGACTCAAGTACCACTACTAGCTAGACTTATGTGGGCCATGGCTAGGTGTGTAAGCGATTCATTCGAAGTCGAATAATCATCGGACTTATTGAGTAGAGCATACTATAAAATTTATGAACTCGAATTCGAGCATGAATTTAGCATTCCTATTGAACTCAAGCTCAATCATAAGCACCTTCGAACCCGAGTTTGTTTTAAGTTAAATAATAGTATAATACATGTATTTTAATTTCAAAAAGTATTCATAAACACATTAAACTTCTTCATATAGTTCATTTTACACTAATATGCTAAAGTAAAAATTACTTCTTAAATAAAACACATATATTTTCGATTCAACTCAAAAATAAGAGTAGTACATAAAATTTAATAAATAATAATTCATGTTATATATAATGTTTTAGAAATATATTATATTCAAGCGTACTCATGAGCTATCAAGTTGAACATGAATACCTGATATTGACTCGTTTAGTATTCGAGTTGAGCGATCTCGAATCATTTAAAACCGAACTCAAACCGCTTACGAACAGATTGACTTACACACGTAGCGCGTGACCATCTAGTTTGTCTGGGTTTCCGTTTGGACACCAATATACTTGATTCAACCGGAATCAAATTTAACTTCTACTTTAAAAAAATGAATCAGATTTATTCACCTTCAATAAAGTTGCATTTTCTTTCTTAGTTTTGTCCTTATAAATATCAAATCCATTTATTCAATAGAAAATCAAATACAAATCATTCAACCCTACATACTCCATTTTTACTAGATCAGGGTTTTACTAGAAAACCACTTATGAACATAGTAGGAATACCATTAAGCAGACAATCCCAGCATACAATGCAATGCGTATTCATTTGAATCAAAAGGGCCATTTACATTTAAAACCGAAGAACCGAAAGAGATGCTTTGGTATAATATGGGGTCTCCCCCCAGCGGATCGAAAAATGTTGTATTAAAGTTTCGATCGGTTAATAACATAGGAACCGGGAAAGTATACAAAAAACAGCTCTTTTCTATTCTATTAGATTAGTATTAGTTAGTGATCCCGCTTATCGATCACCTTCTTTCGTGATGAATCATTGGCATTGGAACTCGATCTATTTTAAATAAGTCAAAATGTTTCATGTCTAATGTAATACAACTAATATAAGTCAAAATGTTGATTTCAAATAATTTTTTTTTACCAATTGTGGGCTTCGAATCATTTTCTATTCCAATGATTTTGCAATAAAAAAAAAAGGCTATTTCTTTCATTATTCCATCTCCTGGAGACAGTTGAACCCCACCCACAAAAAAAAAGAAAAGAAAAACCCAATCACAAATAATTTTCGTGCCACACAATCACCCCACTAAATATGAAGTGCCTACCTTGTCTTCCCAAATGTTTCAATACAAAATTAAAAGCTATCAAGGTACATCGTACTTCGTCCGAATAAAGAAAAGTTTGATATATTCCTGGCAAGAATTAGAATATAAAATACGGAGTAATATTTATATAATAATAATACATCATTCATAAATATATATTCTAAAAAAATGCGAGCCTTTGAATAATTCTACGCTGCACCATGCCTTCTAATGTCATTTCTTCTGTATAGCCCAACATTCTTATTCCTCTACCAGTCAACAACCACATCATTACGTCCAGTCGAATATACACACACACACACATATATATATATATATATATATATGTTTTAATTGTGTAATTGTTGCATTTAAGTGTTGAAATACGTGCCACTTGATGATATGTTCGTTGTTATGTCGTATGTGATCATGCTTAGAATACATAAAAAAAGGTTATGACCGAACTGCGTAAGATTGTGACTCATTTGATATGTGTTTAAGTATGAGTATGGCATATGGGTATGGGTATGAGTATGATGACAATGATAACGATGATGTGATATGTTGGTTTCGGGTGTCCTTGGCATGCCGGCCAAAGTTGAGCCTATGACCGGAGTGGGAAATACTTGTGTGCTGAGGAAATTTAAGGTGAAGTGACGGGTGAAACGATTGTTGAAAAATTATTTGATAACACTATTAAAATTCTTTACTCTGAAAATGGTGGTGAAGTCATTGCTTAACGTGACTACCTTGCAACACATGAAATTTTCTTTTTTACCACACCTCCTCATTCCCCTTAACACAATGGCCTCTCTGGTCTAGCCCTTCTCTCACATGCCTCCCTTCCAACCACCCTTTGGCCTTATGCCTTTTCTACAGCGGTCTACCTCATTAATCGCATGCCCGCTCCCACGCTCAATGACGATGCCAAGAATTGTACCTACCTACGTGGCACCTCCTTAGGGGCTCAACAATAAATATGGAGAGAAGAGTGCTAAGGACCTACTAGTGTAGCTATCCACTCGTCCCTTTCCTTCTAGGTCGGTCGGTGCCCAGACACGACTTCTGGTGCTTACGAGTACATCTTGCACCCAATTCCGACCTCCTAAGGTCGGCTGGGTACAAGTGCTCTGAATCCGCCCGCTGACCGGCCTTGGTGCCCGGTGTAGGTCGTCATATCTATAAGCCGCCTTTAGTCGGGCTTTGGGTCGTGTCGACGACCGAGTCCATTTCTCGTCCTATTCCCCTTCAGGTCTACCAACCCTTGTGCTCTGCTCAACCCGTATTCGATCCTCGTGGTCGGTTCGGTCCCCCTCCAATCCACCATTCTACTTACACCTGACCGAGCTGTTTCTAGTTCGGCTCCCTGTCCCTCGGAATGGTCCAGGTATAGAAGGTTTCGACCTGTCCAGCCCAAGTCGTCCAGGTTAGGCAGAGTACATCTCTTGTCATATTTCCCACGTGTTTAATAGACAAATAACTATGGAAAGAATCCTGAGCCATAAAGGCTCCAATCTTTATCATTTAATATAAATATTCGAATGTTATAATTAGCTCCTAAGATTGAGGAGATAATTGAACCGTAATCTATTTTCCTTAGGGAACACATCAATCAGTGTCCATCACAGACACGCCTCACACTAACTCTAGGGCACAAGTCCCTCTATATAAACAAATCCCTAAGGAACTACGAAGACTTGATTCCAATCCCGGCATTGGATATGTAGGCAGCTTGAGAAATCTCAAGTGCACTCTAAACCACCCCCAAAGCATCCCTCTTTATTGTGTTTTTGTGCTTCTGGAGTGTCCTTAGGTTATCACCAAGGAAATGAGCCTAAAATATTACCCTCACGATTTTTGGATCGCCAATTGGCGCTAGAAGGAGGGTCCTTTGCTTGATAATCTCTGGAAGAGACTTCATAATCATCATGGTGACCACGCGACAACAAGCAGCCAACGGCAGTAACGCCAACAATGCTACTGACTCAGACGCCAACAACCACCAGAACCAACAGCCGGAAGACATCTCTCTTGACGCAACTCACCAGGCATTGGTGGATCAGCTCACGGCTCTCGATGATGCAGCAAAAGAAGCCGTTGTCAATGCCGTATTGACAGAAGAGGACGAAGAGGATGAAGACTGGGAAGGTCTAGAAGAAGAAGACCCCCTCGATGAGAATTCCCAGGATCTGCACCAACCGAGCGAAGGATCGTCTGGGGAAAAGTCCCAGGATCAGGATCCAGAAGAAGAAGATGACCCCAGTGATGGATCATGGAAACAAACACCTTCTCCCCCAAGGCGAAAAGGCAACCGAAAGGATGATCGATCATCATCCTCAAATCTTAGAAAACAACTGATTGTCCCCCAAGCGATGGAGGTAGCTCGTGCTGAACTTAAAGCCATAGCAGAAAGGAAATTAGCGCTCCTAGCCCTCGAATCTCCTTTCTCTGAGCAAATCGACAACTATCCCCGACCCGTAAGGTTCAAGATCCCAAAGTTGGAGCCCTATGACGGAACCAAAGACCCCCAGGATCACTTGTTCAAGTATCTCACGCACATGAATCTCGACTATGCCCCAGATGAGATAAAGTGTAAAGCGTTTCCCGCACTGGTCACAGGTTGAGCTCGGGAATGGTTCAAGAAAAAACCGCTCCGGACCATCTATAGTTTTGACACTCTGGGAAAGATGTTCCTCAATGCGTTTATCACGGTAAAGCCGTTCCAGAAGAATGCCACTCATATGTTCTCCATCAAACAGAAGAAAGATGAGACTGCTCTCCAATACCCCAAAAGGTTCAGTGAAGAGTCTTTGCAAGTACGAGACGCCGATGATCAGGTTCAGATCGCATATTTTGTGGCAGGACTACGCAAAGGGAGGCTATATGCCAAGCTGAGCAGCAAACTCCCCGCATCTATGGAGGAATGCTTGGAAGTAGCGTTCAAGCACTATCAGGGAGAAGAAGCAAATCTAGTAAAGCGAGAAGTAGATAAGTCAGAATCCAAGAAGGATAAGACCGAGGATATATTTGACAAGAAGAGGAAGTCGTTCAGAGACCGTGCGAGCGGATCAACCACGGGCCGACCCGAGAAGAGAAGCGCCTTGCAGCCGTGGGAATTCTCGGTGTTACACAGGCCTCGGGAGCAAGTGTTGGCAATCATGGAAAGAAAGGGTTTGGTGAGAACCCCCGCGCAGCTGCGAACTCCCTTGGAAAGAAGGGATCAAAACAAGTTCTGCAGCTATCATCAAGACACTGGGCATGAGCTGGACAATTGCAGAGATTTCCAGCATGACGTGGAGGCTGCAATTGCGGAAGGAAAGCTGGATGAGGTGGTAAAGCGACCTCGGTACGGTGAGCGTCGAGGACGACGAGAATTCCCATAGAAGAATTTTAATCAAGATCGTGATCGATCAGTAGATCCCCAGTGAAGACGGGATCAATCTCCGGACAAGGGTCAACAGAGGGACAATCGCCCGATCAACACCATCAACAACATTGTAGGGGACCCTGGTAATGCATTCGAAGTCGTCAATCCAAATACCCGATCTGGAGGCACGCAGGCTGGTAAGGGAAGTCTAATCCCTTTTCAGGAAGTAGGTTACGCGCTCGGTGTAGGCCGCGCCCATCCCCTACTGGTAAAAGGCCCTCTTAGGAAGGTCATCCAGCACAAGAGAAGGATTTTGCATCATCGCCTTGTCCACCCCTTGGGTATACCCATGGTAGAGGATGGGGATTAGCAGCACTTTCAAAGCCTCGGTGAACTCAGACGAAGCTTTGTATTCCCGGATGACCTCGGAATCTCGAGCCGAGTTTGTAGTCTCCAGTTCGGCCACCTTTGCCAGAAGGTCGCCGACCTCCTTCTCCTCAACAAGTTCATTCGCCAAGGTCTTCAGCTCTTTCTCCTGGGCGGCCAGAACTGGGCTGCGGCAGGCCTTCATCTCAGATCCTTAAGGCGAGCAAATTACTTTAAGCTCTTCTCTTATCTCGCTTTAGCTCGGCAAATTTATTATATTCTGGGCGGCCTGGGCTTCTGGAGGCCTTGCCCAACCTCTTGAAAACTTCCCGGCCGATCGTTCCACCCTGAACAAACATAAAGGATATATATTAGAATTGTAATGGCCAAGTTTCTTAAACAAAAATAGAGTCAGGACAGAACGCTTACCAGCTCCAAAGTCTTGCAACCGAGGATCGCCAACTCTTCGTCGGACATTCTGGTGACCCGCTGCTGTTCGAAAGCAGCCTCTTCCTGAGCCCCCTCGGGAGCTTTAGACTTGCTATTTTTTCGAGGAACGCCCCTCATGAGAGGTCGGCCTTGGACGGATCGCTTTTCTGGAGGCTAGCCCCTTCTCAATTGTTTCCTCAGGAGGCTTTAAGTCGACCTACTCCTGGGTCGGGATCGATGAAGAAGCACCCGCCACATCTGTGCCAGGATCCTCCAAAGGTAAAGCGCGAACTGCTGGAGTCGGCACTTATGGGCGAACCGCCACCTCTTTTTCCGCCCCAGCCAACAACTCAGCAAAATCAGCCACTGCAGATACAAATGAAGCGTTAGTTGGATAAGATTAAAAATACAACGGAAACTAAGTTACTAAAGAAAAAGATCCTACAGGACTGCCTTCGGCCTCGGTGAGCTCAACGTACGGGTCGGGCCCTGCATCTTCCAGACGAGCCGCATTAATCAAATCATTATACAAACTCTGCCACTCTATGGAGTATCCAGACTCCCTGACCTTCTGAACCCATGAGTCCGACAGCTCGGGGCACTCGTCTTTCTCTAGATCGGCCGTATTACATATGCTCAGCTCGGGGTGATCTTCATGACGAACATAAAAGAACCTTTCTTTCCATCGTTTGAAAGAGTCCTTTCCCGGGACTAGGATGAGGATATCGGAAGCTTTGCCTTGTCGCCTGGAAAAGTAGTACTTGTAGGGGTGGTCCTTTACCCCTACACGATGGTAGAAAAATCTGAACTTCTTCACGCTAAACTTAACATTCAGCAACCTACACCAGATAGCAAACCCAATGACATCCCTAATGCCATTGGGGGCTATATGAGAAATCCCAAGCCCATAATGCCTGAGTACAACCAAGAGCACCGGGCAGAAAGATAGTCTCAGACCTACCTCAAAGTGCTCCCGGTGGACTGTACAAAAACCCTCCGGTGGGTCCGAGAGCAAGCGACTTGGTTCGAAGGCAACATCGAACAAATCTCTCCTTATCCACCCTATACAATTCATAGGTCTCATCTACGTCCTCTTGTTTCAAAATAGACCTAACGTCCCTACTATCCGCAATAGCCATCTTAGAAAAATTGGATTTAGGTCTCTGGTGAAATAAAGTTTACACTAAGAAAAATCAAGATACAAAGCGAAAACGATGAGGAGGAAACACTTACTTGCATAAGTTGAATTTGAATATGAGGAGCAGAATGGCAACCGGCAGCAAAATCTTCAGTTTTAATATCCCACGTAGTTATGAATCGATTGATCTGACGGGTTATAACCCCCTCACTTGCCTCGAAAAACGCCCTCTATTAAGTCATTAGGCAGCAACGACTCGTTTCCTGGGTTAGCTAGGATGACGTCACAGCTTGCTTTGCCACCTGGCTACTCCATTTCAATTTCAAAGCCCACAAGTTCAACTTCCGTGTCGAGCCACCACCTTGATAGATCCGAACCGACCAACCAAAGGTCAGTTGTATCTAGGGGGCTTATGACGATGCCAAGAATTGTACCTACCTACGTGGCACCTCATTAGTGGCTCAACAATAAATATGGAGAGAACGGTGCTAAGGACCCCACGAGTGTAGCTCGTCCACTCGTCCCTTTCCTTCTAGGTCGGTCGGTGCCCATGCACGACTTCTGGTGCTTACGAGTACATCTTGCACCCAGTTCCGACCTCCTAAGGTCGGCTGGTACAAGAGCTCTAGTCTGCCCGCGACTGGCCTTGGTGCCCGGTGTAGGTCATCATATCTATAAGCCATCTTTAGTCAGTTTGGACTGTGTCGACAGCCCGAGTCCATTTCTCATCCTATTCCCCTTCAGGTCGGCCAACCCTTGTGCTCAGCTCAACCCGTATCCGATCCTCATGGTCGGTTCGGTCCCCCTCCAATCCACCATTCTACTTACACCTGACCGAGCTATTTCTAGTTTGGCTCCCTGTCCCTCGGAACGGTCCAGGTATAGAAGGTTTCGACCTGTCCAGCCCAAGTCGTCCAGCTTAGGCAGAGTACATCTCTTGTCATATTTCCCACGTGTTTAATAGACAGATAACTATGGAAAGATTCCTGAGCCATAAAGGCTCCAATCTTTATCATTTAATATAAATATTCGAATGTTATAATTAGCTCCTAAGATTGAGGAGATAATTGAACCGTAATCTATTTTCCTTAGGGAACACGTCAATCAGTGTCCATCACAGACACGACTCACGCAAACTCTAGGGCACAAGTCCCTCTATATAAACAAATCCCTAAGGAACTACGAAGACTTGATTCCAAACCCAGTATTGGATACGTAGGCAGCTTGAGAAACAACATCTCAAGTGCAGTCTAAACCACCCCCTAAAGCATCCCTCTTTATTGTGTTTGTGCTTCTGGAGCATCCTTAGGTTATCACCAAGTAAAGGAGACTAAAAGATTACATTGACTATGTTTGGATCGTCACTCAATATGAAGTTCCCCTATGAAAGTATCTTCCAGGCCCCATAACTATCAAAAGTCATATGTCTTTCGTTGCTTGTGTTATCCCTGGATGCATCCTTACACTGATCATAAACTCCAACCTCGCTCCAAACCTTGTTTTTTCCTCGGGTATGCCCTCACCCAACTAGCCTACTATTTCTTCGACTCCTCATAATCTCGGCTATATGTCTCCCGTCACGTTAAGTTTGTTGAGGATGTGTTCCCTTATCGTTCTTCCCCCTCTCCTATCGAATCCCCAACCACAGAGGTCTCTGAGTGGATCCTCACCCCCATTCACCCTACTCCACCCTCACCACATCCACCTCCATCTCCATCGGCCTCCTCCCCTAATTATTGAATGGCATTCGACTTCAATGTAAGCGAAGACACTCTTTGCAGCGAATAAGAGGTTAACTAGACTGGGAACTTTTCTGTCTTCAGCAAGGTGTGGATCATTTTCAGTAAGCTTTGGTTCTATATCTGGATTAGATCCATCTTCCAGTCTCTTTCTTTTCCCACCATATCCTACTTTAGACTACTTGACTACAGGGAGCCGGTTGACCAAAATACGGATCCCAATTTGCATGAGCAATGGGTCTTAAATGTAAAGGGTCTTGTACCCATGATTCAAAATTTCCTTTCCAAGCTACATGAAATAGATTTCCGGAAGTCCATAGAAAAATTATTGTTAACTGACCGAAGTGAGAAACAAAAATATGTATGCCGGTATCCTCCTTAGGTATCCCATGTGTTGGTCGGAATACAAGGCTTGGAAGAGTTCAGAGGGGGGGGGGGAGGGTGAATGAACCCTTTTGGGTTTTGAATACTTTATTGAGAGGTTCAGAATCTAGGGTTTATAAATGGAGTAAGTAACTCGTTTGATCTACTCGTCTGGTTTTGATTCTTAGAATTTTGCAGTGAATATGTATTTTAAAGAAGCCTTGGCTTGGTTTCCAAGTAAAGTGTAATATGAAGTGTAATATTAAATACCTAATGTAAAGTGCGTAATGTAAAAAAGTCAAAGAGTTTCTATCGATCTTCGGAGTGGTGTAATCTCATGTGTGACCGCTTCTCTTGTGACTTAGGAGGTATCACTATTGTACTCTTCTCTAATACAATAGGCTTGTGTCCTTGACACCCCACCCCGCAGATGCTTCACACTCTAGAAGCCAATCCTTGACCGCCCTCAATAGCTTCAATGGTGTACTTCCACGCAGATTCTCTAAAGATCTCTTCTTCAGCTGCTTAGCTCTCTATGTTCCTTCACACCTTTTTGATGCTTCAACATATTCAACTCCATGGTAACACAAGTTGTTGATGAAGATTGGTGATGTATCAATAATAACACAAAGTAAGAGCAGATGTGCGATTTCAATATTATTACTAAATCCTACCGCAAGCGCACGGCATATTTGAGTAGTACTTAGGATGTCGATCCTACAGGGACTTGTAGTCAATCACCAAACTATTCTTGATTTTTATTAGCTATACAAATCAAATTCTTGGAAGTTTTTTTTATATCTAAAAGTCCTAAAATTGAAGAAAATAAAGAACATCTAACTAATAGCCAAGAACTTCAAGATTTTAAGAGAATTCAAGATTTAAAGGCATTTCTAGGATTTCGGATCCACCACGGCATTGTCTACACATAATTTCAATAATCTTTCTATCAATATGAATCTTCCATTTATGAAGGTCAATTATCAAATATTACACATAAACATTCTTTCGAACTATTATAGTGATTTTGCCTAGTTTTCTCCTACATTTAGTTTCCTACAATGAAGAATAAAATTAGATGCATTGAATTACCATAATTATGGGCCAATTTAGGTTTAACCCAATTTTCATTGAAGAAATCCCTAAAGATTTTATCTTGGTTTCTTGGTTATCGATTAATTAATACTTTTTCTGCCATAAAGTAATCGAATGAAATTTCTCATGCAAGGTCATTCACTCCTTCGAGATATTTCCGGAAAATTACATGAATAAGCATACAAGATCAAATTCATAACGTGAAAGAAATAATTTACCAATGAAAAGATTGCATCTTTAAAACTATATAATCATCGTCGGGTTTCTCTTAATCCAACAAACTAATATTTACTCTTGTAACATATCAAGATTCCAAGAAACAATCAGAGAATTCATATTTTGACGAGGAAATAAATAAAATCGGGAAAAGAGAAGAAAGAGAAAATAAACCCATCAATATATTTCATAAAACGATTGAATCCATGGAAAATCCCCGTTCTTGAATCTAAAACCTTCGTTTTTGGGGGTGGGAGATGATGATGATGAAGGAGGAGCCAAAGTCGACTCCAAATTCTGATGTATGAGGCGTAAATTGTGAATTACACGACTTAAAGGATTTTTTTGGATGAATATGAGTTTTCCTTAATTAAAATTGTGTAATTTATCTTCTAAAATAAAATTCCTAGAAAATAGGATAAAGTAGCGCATTATTCATCTATTTTTGCTCTTTTTCACGCCATCTCCTTGAAAATCACATTGGAAATCATCTCCACCAATCAGAACATTTCGTTGGCCTGGAAAAAATCTAAATAGTTTTCGCATTTTTTCACACATGGGTGCGATTCTTCCTGCCTTCATGAAACTTACCATCTTTTCCTCTTTTTCAAAGCCTTTTCTGCTCGGATTCACTATATCTGAAAAATATCAAAGGCACATCAGTAACCTAGTCCAAAAACGGCAATTTATCACACGAAAATCAAAAAATAGGCATCAAAACAGGCCAAAACGATCTAAGAATAACCATATATGATAGAATTATCAAGAGCCTTGCTAGATGTTTCCTCGTGATATTTGATATGTGGCACTGATCAAAACGATCTATGAATATTTCTTGGTGAGTGCTTTGTAGGTCGTCTTGATTTTCTAGATATGAAGTTGTAAGCTTTGAATGTTGCAGAGATCACTTGTTGTGTACTTTTTGTATCTCAGATGTTCTTTTTCGGATATTTTGTTGTCTTTGTATGTTTCTCTGCTCCCTCGATTCTTGTATTTATAGCTCTATTTTGAGTTCTCCATATTAATTTGAAAAACAACCATTGGAGGCAATAAGTGGTTCACATTAAATGCCAGGTTGTATAAATCAAATTCCATTGTAGCAGATATATGTTGGTTGGCTCTTGGTACTGACAGATAAGGTAGCATGTCAATTTATAGATTGTAGCATTGCGGCTCGCATTTAATGCTTTGCCTCTCACTTGCTTTGTCTTGTAGGCGTTGATTAAGAGTTGATCTAATGGACGGCTATACACCTTTAATTCATCACATCATTTGTCACATAGTCACTTTAGATTTGTTTAGTCTTGAGTGCTGACGGATGTTTACTAGTGCTATTACAATCCTTACCGGCAGTGTACCGGGTCAAATTGTAGTTCTAGTCTGGTGAGTCAGGTCGTATCCTCAGGGAAATGAAAATCTAATTCAAAGTGTGGTTAAACACCAAGAAGCTATTATTAACTCGATCTAAGTCATAGCTTTTACCTTTTATAGGGTTAGATTGTTAGAGTTAGATGTTAGTAAAACAAGAAATAAATACTTATATAATATACACACATATATATATATATATATATATATATATATATATATATATATATATATATATAGATACATAGACATAAATATATATATAGATATATAGATAAATATAATATAAATACTAATATAATATATAGAAACTAGCCAAGATAATGTTATTGAACCATGATCCCTTTTTAGTTAATAGATGAGACATATCTTTCTTTTTCAAGGTGTAATTTATGTGAAACGGTGCATTCTCAAACTCACAGCCTTCCTCTCTCACACGAAAGGCATTTAAATCATCATATGTCTCATCAATCATCCCAATGTCATCTTAATCATGGGTCACTCCCGTTTTGTCATACGGCCAAGATTTTAAGATCTCGCTTCGATTAAATGGTGATTTCAACGTAATAAGATCTTGAGCACAATTTTAATAAGATTTGTTTCTCTCAAAACAAATTTGCCCCGGTAGGAAATAGGATTCCGTTGTCACGCTTTCACTCGCCATTTTACCCTCCGGTTTTTCTACCTTTTTTCTCATATCCTAACTTCACCGCTTTAGTTCGTCATTAGGTTACGATTCTGCTTTATATTGATTAGCTATGTCAATATTAACGTTTCATTAAGCTCAAGTAGAAAAAGATTCATCATATTCAATTTTAATCATTTTTAACATAGTCAATCATTCATTTTACCAAAAGATTAAAATAGTTCAATTACATATTTTGGCTAATATTACTAATACTAATATATATATATAAATAGATAGAAATAATAAACATAATAACATTAGAATATATTACTGATTACAACTGTTGAATCGGAGTTGTTTCCACCGGATAGAGCATAACAAAGCTTGATATCAACAATCTTCGATAATTATTCCATCATTACAACGATACTATAACTACTTTATTTATATATGTATAAAAACATATATATATATATATATATATATATATATATATATATATATATATATATATATATATATATATATATATATATGTATATATATATATAGGCCCAAAATGATGAAAACAAGAAAAGAGAAGAAAGGAGATGGAAGAAGAGGGGAAATGGAGGAAATGGGAAGGAGATGAGAAGAGAGGGGCCACGATTCTGATGAAATGAGGGCCTATTTATAGATAAAATTGGACAGGCCGGATCGATTCGGGAACAATAAAAAATATTATCCCAGGCTTATCCTCTGCAAAACCAGGTGCAAAATCATAATTATGTCGATTTTCAGTTAAGCCGGATCGATCCGGGAAAAGGCCGGATCGATCCGGGACTGTAAAAAACATCCAGTTTTGAGCTGAAACTTGAAAAATTCATATCTTGAGTTGTAGACCTCCGATTGATGTGATTCAAAATGCGTTGGAAATCTCATTTGAAGATCTACAACTTTCATAAAGAAGTCTTCCCTAGAAAATGCCTCTAAGTCGGAACAACTGTCCGTCGTAGATAAATTACGGTCGAAGCATTTTGGACAATTGATCTGTTTGAACTCGTTAGCTTGTGGCACATTCTTCCATCCATCAAAATACATCTTTTTAGGCCTCAAAACATGTCGTTACGTGGGATATTTTGATGGCATTGGGCTCCAAGTAATCCTTCTTCTGTCAGGAAAAACTCTCGTCTCGTTATCCAGTCTTTAGTTCTGTCTCAATGATAAATCTTATCTTTCTTACTTACGAATACAAAGAAACGTATCATGAGTAAATCTGACAATAAAAGTCAAAAAGTACAATATTTGTACTGTGGATGTTTATTTATACTAAACTGGTACAAAACCTAGTAAAATACGATAATTTCTATAATAATTACTACTTATACATTTGGATAAAACTTATGAATTAATGACTTAAATTGGTACAATAATGCTCAAAGTGTTATCATTATTAGGGTAAAATGTCATAATAATGATTGACAATTTGTCGCTCATCACAACTCCCCACTTAGCTTTTGGTCGTCCTCGAGCAAAACAAGCGATAAAACAAATTGAATGAGGGACAAATTCATGAAGATATAAGATGTAAGTGACAACCAGATGTTGCAACCATTCGAATTACAACCAGGCGTTAACCTTAATATAAATGTATAACAGAGTGTGTGTGTGTGTGACAAGCCTTTTCAATTTCCACTATCCTCTCTTGAATAATTCAAGAAAACGCACAAGTATCCATTCAGACGGTCCTAATGACTTTCCTTGGTAAAGGCAGTAACAATTCCACACAAAGTTCTCCCGTGTACTTATTAAGATAATCCCTAATGCATGTCATTCAGTTTATACTGGGGATAGTCAGAAGATAACTAAGTTTTCAACCATGCTTAACCAAATTTCCACATTGTCATTTGCCAATTTTTACTTAATTTCACATAATTTCACATGTGTAGCATATGCCTTCATTCCCAGCAATAGGACGTTTCGTGATAACACCCTAGCTGGACTACTATCATCAGGCAATCGGGAGCTTTTAAGCCTCATAGTGGTATAAGACGTTTCGTGATAACGCCCTACCACACTCAAATCATTGGTAGCTACATCCGACATATATATAGTTCATCTTAGTTTGGTATTCTTTCTTTCATTTCACTTTCCCAAAAAAACTTAACTTATATCCTTCCTATCACATTCAAACCTTCAGATATTCACAGTACACGTTCAGAAGTTAGGTATTAAGTTACTCCTATTATTAAGCACAAGTCTCTCTAGGATAAACCACTAGGATACTGAATGGATACAGTTTAAAATTTTCGCTTCAATATCAAAGGTTTACGTCAAGGAATTCATGTTACACAAATAAATTTGGGGTTAAAATGCACTTACGGTTCACGTTGGTTATACACATCCAAATTGATCATTACATCTTCAAATCCATGAAATATATGTCTTGTACAGTTTATTTTAATCAACTAAATAATGCTCGAAAAAATCAAAAACTAAGGGATTTATTGATACAAAATAAGCACTAATGTTATTGCTAGACCAACCACGACTCCACTCCCCACTTACGAACTTACATTGACCCCAATGTAAAGTGAGTGTAAAAAAAGTTGTTGGGAAAGCAATGGTGCACTAAAACAAGTCAAAACAAATACTGGGATTATAAAAAAAGGGTGGGTGGGTGGGTCAAAGTTATGACCGTTGTGTGTGCAAATAAAATAAAAGTGTGTGGAGTGTGACAGTGTAGTGACAGAAGGTAGATAAACTCACCACATAAACTTTTATTGGTTTAAAACACACAATATTCCATAGTAGTTGAACTAATACATGTCACACATTATTTGAAATTTAAAACAGACTAGATCATGATATGAAATATGTGACAAAGTATTAACTCTGAGTCTTTTATACCCAGATCCTCAAGGGTTATTTCAAATCGTTATATCAACCTTAGTCCAAGAAATGATGCATTTGAATTTTCTCTTTGCTTTCTCTCGGGATTTTCGGATAACCACCTAATCGTTCCCGTTTTAATGACATTCAAACATTCATCCTGAGACTTGGTGAAACAAAATGAAAATCAATCCGAAGTATTGGCAAAGTATCATCCAAAGTATGAGTAATTATTATATTTAACATTTTTACGGGCTGCCTCCCGGTAGCGCTTTTGGTTAACGTCGTTTGTTCGACACTTAAACAACCAAAATGATGATGATTAACTAATATAATATACTAAACAAAATGGGATACTTCTAACAATTACTCACCAAAGCATGTAGCAATTAAGTACATGAACCAACTAGAAATAAATGCTTAATGAGTAAATAGGAAGGATAGTACCCGTGAACTAAATTTATAGTCTATAGCTAGACTTTAACTTGCTTCGGTTTTTAATGCACTGGTGGTGGGTCATCCTCACGTACCACATCCTTCTTTTTTATCAATACTGGTCTCCAACATATGTTAGACGAATGTCGTCGAATCCAACGATTGTGTCAAAGTATAATGTCCACCCGACAAGTGCGTCCGGCTCGGCACCTCCGTCCGAACCTCAGAAGAGTCCTGCCCCTGACTCTTAACGTTTGTAGGGATTTCGTTTCTTGTTTTGATTTTGAGGATAATTTTTGTAATCTGACTTTGGTTTATTTAGCAAAGAGATTGGTTTCATTTTTGAGTTGTGCATTTGTTCTTTGTTGTTATGTTGTTGGGGTAGTACGCCCCCAGTATGCATGCATTAGTCTTAAACTTTGGATGGCATACCTGAGTTGTAATTCTGTCGGACTTAGTCTTAGTGTAAATTCGTTAAAGGGCGTTTTCCTCGGTATGCAGTTCTGATTTAAAGATTGCATGCTTACACGAGACCGATCTCTACGCGCAAATTCGCCCAGTTTTGTAAAGTTAGATGCTCTTGTTCATGAGCTATGTTGAGTTCGGTTTTGTCTGGTTGTATTGTTTATGCTATTGGAGGGGTGAGCCTTCCAGTATTTCCTTGTTATATTTGGCTTGAACAAACATGGGGGTTCGGTTCGCACAAACCCAAGTTGATTACTGGCACCAGGCATACCATTTCACAAATCGTACAAGGCATAGTTCTGCATCGATCAGGCTTGAATCTGATCGCGCTTAGCTGAAACTAACCTAGACGAATAACATCAGGTTGTGATTCCATCCAAGGAATTTTTTTCTATTACTCTGTTAAGTTTTGCATAGAACACTGCGCTGCTGAGCCGAACGTGTGGGTTCAGCTATCGTAAACTTAAGTTAGTTACTTTACACTCAGTATGCCGTTCTGAAGTTTTCAGAATGCACACTTATTTTTGTACTTAGGACCGAGCTCTACTTGTGGGCTCGGGAATCTATTTTGCTAGAACCTCTTCTGCTTCATATTATGATGAGTAGGACAAAGTCTGGTCGTCCTTAATACAAAGTTTAGACGAATCATACCGATCAGGGCAGGATTGCCCTAACTGATTTTGTAAAGTTTGTAAGGGCGAATAGGTGAAAATTGCCCTATTCGCTCTGAGCTATTACTATTGGTAGGTTTGTTCTTGTTAGTTAATGTTGGGGATGGTGAGCCCCCTGTATGCCCTGCACCGGCTAGGACTGGTGGATGGCATACATGTTCAGATTATGTATAAAACTGAGCTCAATGCTCGGGTTTAATTGTATGAGATCCTTTAAGATTTTTTAAGGGGCTTGCTGCCCAACGTTCAAATCTGAATGTTCGGATTGCATACATTTGTTTAGCATGAGGCCGATCTCTTCCAACTTCATCTTTTTCATTTCCTCTCTCAGGGGATAGGGAAGTGATTCTAGATCAATTAAATTAGGGTTAGAATGTATACTTCCCTTACCCTTGTCGTTAGACGAAGATGGTGAAGCTTCCTTGGATGTTTGTGCATTTGGAGGACACCGTGTGTCATCATTCTGCACCTTTTTCTTGAATCAGACCTTGGATATGGTGTCGCCTGTCAGGTTGAACCGAGGTGAATTTGGGTTGAGCCGGATAAGGTTCGGTTTGAATTGGCCCTTTCAAATTTGATTCCTTTTTAACCTGCTCATTGGACAAGGTCCTTAGATCATTCAGTCTTGGATTTTTCAATATTCTAGGAACCTTGACCCATTCCTCATCCTCACTTTCAGGTTCAATATATCTGTTTTGTCTTAGGAAATCTTCAATAATTTCTTCTTCCTCTTTGGTGAATTCAGGTTCATCTTTAGATTCCACATTCTTTTCAAATTTACCATCTAAATCATCCTCTACTTCATTATTTCCGAAGTTTTCTAATCCATTAATTCCACAGATTCTTCCACTCTTGGTAATAACAGCTTTTACCTCTCTCGGGTTTCTTACAGTATTACTTGGTAATCCTCCTGGAGGTCTACTATTTTTACGTTCTCCTTCTCTACTCAAGTGATCTTCCATATTCCTTACTGATGCTTCTATAATTCTCATTCTGGTATCATGTCCACTCATAGATGTTTTCAACGTACTCATATCCTTAGTGGCTGTACCTATAGAAGTTATCATAGTTTCCATATTTTGAGCTTGAGTAGACATCACACCCATCATATTTTCCATTAATTTCTCCCATTTATCAACTCCTTCAGGTTGAGTTGAACTTTGGGTGACTGATATGCTTTGAGTGGTATGTTGTGGATATGGTCTAGGTAATGATTGTAGGTTCTGATTCGAGGTATCTCCTTGATAAACTGGATTATTGTATGAATTCTTATACTGAACTGGATACGGTGGTTGTCCTTGCTTACTAGGGTTTTCAGACCAACGAAAAGTAGGGTGATCTCTTCTAATAGCATTAAACGAGTTTGAATACGCGTTGTTCAAATTCCTATGCTGTTGTAAAAAACTCACCCTTTTCCTTTGAATATCCTTCTGGTTCTTCCATCCCTAATGACACATTATCATGACTTGAGTATTCATTTGGTAAGATATTTTCTGAGTTTACATTTTTACTGGCTAATAAGTCGTCAAATTTCCTACTCAAATTCTCCAAGTGTGCTAGAACTTCCGTATTCGATGTACATTCTCCTGCAACAATCTGCTACTTTTCTTGTGCTAGAACCGGTTTCCCACATTCGTTATTTTGGAAATCTTTTCAATAGCATCGTAAACTATCTGAGCTTCACTCATCATTAACGAACCACCACATGCATGATCAACATCTGCACGTGAGTCTTTCCTTAGTTTACGACAGAAAAGTTGGATTTGCATATCTAAGGAATAACCATGATCGGGACAAGCTCTTAATAGCTTTTTAAATCTTTCCCAAGCATTCCCAAACGTTTCTTCAGATCCTTGTCTAAAGTTAGCCATTTCGACTATTAATTCCAAATTCATTCCTGGAGTAAAATATTGTTTTAAGAACTCGGTTTGAATCTCTTCCCAACTTGTCAATGAATGATGTGGGAGTGACATAAACCAATCTCGTGCTCTTCCTTTCAAAGAAAAAGGAAACATAGACATCCTCGTTAATTCACGATGAGCACCTTGACTTTTGGTCAGATTGCACGATTCTTTGAAAAGATAGAGGTGATGATGTGGATCCTCATCATCTTCTCCTAGGAATTGAGCTCGTGTGTCAATTAAACCAAAAAGATGAGATTTTATTTCAAAATTATTTTCTCCTTTATTGGGTAAAATAATTGGATTATTAATCTGGTTCCTTCTCACGGTCTGATCACAAATAAGTCTTGGGTTTGGTGGGTTAGGATTATTACGATTATTTTGGTTCCGATTCTGATTATTTCTATTTTGATCATTTGGTATTGGTAGATTCTGATTAAGGTTTTGTCCATGTCCTTGGCCATGAGCAATCCCTTGTTCAGGTGTTTCATCACTAGTTTCGGCCATTCTCGTATTTTGATTTAAAGATGATTCTTGGTCAGGATTTCCCTGACTGATATGACCTCATTTACTCTCTACTCTTAACTGCCTTTCGTACGTATTTATGTCAGGCTTATAAGGAGTGAGTGGGGCCTTAGCGCTTCGGGTCATCAACTATCGAAATTAGAAAATGCTTGAATTTGGTAGAAGAAGAAAATTTGTAACTAAAAGAAGGTAGGTACCATCAAAAAATAAAAAAGAAATGTGATAAGAAGAGTGTTGACTTATCCTCGAGAATTTTGAGCTAATACAAGTAGTAACCATAGACACAATGAATTAGCGTCGTTTCCCCGGCAACGGCGCCAGAAAGCTGACGGACGTTTACTAGTGATATTACAATCCTTACCGGCAGTGTACCGGGTCAAATTGTAGTTCTAGTCTGGTGAGTCAGGTCGTATCCTTAGGGAAATGAAAATCTAATTCAAAGTGTGGTTAAACACCAAGAAGCTATTATTAACTCGATCTAAGTCGCAGTTTTTACCTTTTATAGGGTTAGATTGTTAGAGTTAGATGTTAGTAAAACAGTAAATAAATACTTATATAATATACAGATATATATATATATATATATATATATATATATATATATATATATATATATATATATATAGATACATAGACATAAATATATATATAGATATATATAATATAAATACTAATATAATATATAGAAACTAGCCAAGATAATGTTATTGAACCATGATCCCTTTTTAGTTAATAGATGAGACAGATCTTCCTTTTTCAAGGTGTAATTTATGTGAAACGGTGCATTCCTCACTTCAACAGCCCCTCTCACACGAAAGCGTCATTTAAATCATCATATGTCTCATCAACTGTCCAAAGTCATCTTAATCATGGGTCACTCCCGTTTTGTCATACGGCCAGTATTTTAAGATCTGTCGATTAAACAGGTGATTTCAACGTAATAAGATCTTGAGCACAATTTTAATAAGATTTGTTTCTCTCAAAACAAATCTGCCCCCGGGTAGAAAATAGGATTTCGTTGTCACGTTTTCACTCGGCCATTTTTACCCTCCGGTTTTTCTACCTTTTTTTTCTCATATCCTAACTTCACCGTTTAGTTCGTCATTACGTTACGATTCTGTTTATATTGATTAGCTCTGTCAATATTAACGTTTCATTAAGCTCAAGTAGAAAAAGATTCATCATATTCAATTTTAATCATTTTTAACATAGTCAATCATTCATTTTACCAAAAAGATTAAAATAGTTCAATTACATATTTTGGCTAATATTACTAATACTAATATATATATATATATATATATATATATATATATATATATATATATATATATATATATAAATAGATAGAAATAATAAACATAAAAATATTAGAATATATTACGATTACAATCTGTTGAATCGGGTTGTTTCCACGGATAGAGCATAACAAAGCATCGAAATCAACAATCTTCGATAATTATTCCATCATTACAACGATACTATAACTACTTTATTTATATATGTATAAAAACATATACATATATATATATATATATATATATATATATATATATATATATATATATATATATAGAAATGGGTTCATATACATATTTATTGATCCATGTTACCGTACATACTACTAAAATAGTGCATCCGATCACTATTTTAGTGCACTTTTAATTATTGTTTGATTGCAACTACAAATTGAGGAGCAGTTTGTAGAAACTAGAAACCTAACTAGAAACCTCGCTCCTCAATTTGTAGTTGCAATCAAACAATAACCGAGTGCACTAAAATAGTGATCGATGCACTATTTTAGTAGTATGTACTGATAAGCATGGATAGTATGGTATGCACGGGAACTCAACCTATATATATATATATATATATATATATATATATATATGGGCCCAAAATGATGAAAACAAGAAAAGAGAAGAAAGGAGATGGAAGAAGAGGGGAAATGGAGGAAATGGGAAGGAGATGAGAAGAGAGGGGCCACGATTCTGATGAAATGAGGGCCTATTTTTAGATAAAATTGGACAGGCCGGATCGATCCGGGAAAGGGCCGGATCGATCCGGGAACAATAAAAAATATTATCCCAGGCTTATCCTCTGCAAAACCAGGTGCAAAATCATCATTATGTCGATTTTCAGTTAAGCCGGATCGATGCGGGAAAAGGCCGGATCGATCCGGGACTGTAAAAAACATCCAGTTTTGAGCTGAAACTTGAAAAATTCATATCTTGAGTTGTAGACCTCCGATTGACGTGATTCAAAATGCGTTGGAAAGATCATTTGAAGATCTACAACTTTCATGAAGAAGTCTTCCCACATAAAATGCCTCTAAGTCGGAACAACTGTCCGTCGTAGATAAATTACGGTCGAAGCATTTAGGACAATTGATCTGTTTGAACTCATTAGCTTGTGGCACATTCTTCCATCCATCAAAATACATCTTTTTAGGCCTCAAAACATGTCGTTACGTGGGATATTTTGATGGCCTTGGGCTCCAAGTAATCCTTCTTGATCGAGGCAAAACTCTCGTCTCGTTATCCGGTCTTTAGTTACTGTCTCCGCATGATAAATCTTATCTTTCTTACCAGAATACAAAGAAACGTACACATGAGTAAATCGACAATAAAAGTCAAAAAGTACAGATTTGTCTTGTGGATGTTTATTTATACTAAACTCGTACAAAACCTAGTAAAATACGATAATTTATATAATAATTACTACTTATACATTTGGATAAAACTTATGAATTAATGACTTAAATTGGTACAATAATGCTCAAAGTGTTATCATTATTAGGGTAAAATGTCATAATAATGATTGACAATTTGTCGCTCATCAAGTGCTCGTCTGTATGAACTCTTCTATCGGTTCTTACTTCGTCTAAGTGCTCGATGTCGTCTTTTTGTTCACGTCTTCTACTCATAGTAGTCGTATGATCAAGAGTCTGGTCTTCTTGTCCTTTTGCCTTCTAACTTAGACTAACGTATTCTAATAATTATTACAATTACAAGTCTGACTTAATCCGATACAATTCACATGTCATACTACTAAGGAAAACTTATACTTGGTTACTCAACAAACTCTTTTGGTATCATCAAACCTTCTAACTTATGAGGACCTAACACCGTGGAACGTGGTATAGTTAATCACCATTTGTATGACATTAGGCTTTGTATGAAAAACCTCTGCCGCATTCTCAGGTGCTACAATTGTTGACACGAATTTCTCGATCATTGAAAGCACATAAGTTTGCAGAGTTCGTCTATCAGCAACAACTACTTGTCCTTTCTGCCCTACTCCGTTGGCTCCATCAGCCACTCATTTGCAAACTTTGTCTCTTCCGTCTGCCATATCTACGTATGAATCTTCTAACCTTGGAATTTCCTCTAGCTCGTCTTCACTTCAATCTCCTTCGGGTGTTCCTTTGCCGTCAGACAGCCTTTCAATTTGCTCTCTGGCCTTTCTTGCTAAGCTGCTGTTTTCTTTTACAAATTTGTCAATCTCAGGGATGAACTCCTCGAGTTTGACTGCTAAACTTATGGTAGCATACTGCAAAATAGAACAAAAAATCGTTAAGCAAGCCGCATTTATTTTTACACTCA
This sequence comes from Gentiana macrophylla, assembly GCA_026214975.1. Lineage (NCBI taxonomy): Eukaryota > Viridiplantae > Streptophyta > Magnoliopsida > Gentianales > Gentianaceae > Gentiana > Gentiana macrophylla. The sequence goes on from CM047814.1 coordinate 70,381,496, forward strand.
CCTTGGGAGACTCAAAAATTTATGACTTCCACACTACTGACTCAACACTAAACTATACAAAACAATCACTGCAGCATCTGATCACCTTCTGCTCGCCGTGTCGACATCGAGTTTGCCTCGGTGGGTCAGAAAATTTTCTAGATCCGAACAGGACCGATACTGTTACGACTCAATTATTCATAGACAATTAGACCGCACTTGAAAAATACATAAAACAAATATGTACATGCACTCAATCTCGAATTGAAAGATTATCCTTGAATTGTGACATGAATCCTCGGCAACGGCATCAAAAAACTTGATCATGTGCAAATCACGATACTAGAAAGAGTACTAGTCTAATCACAGTATAGCAATGGATAATCAAGGTCGATCCCACAGAGACTCATACAATCAAGTATGAAAAACGTAATTCAAGATTGAGAACTAGATGGGGAGGTTCTTGACTAAATAAAATTCAAGTAAAGTAATAGTTATCACGCAAGATTACGCAAGTATGCTTCATATGAATTCTTAAGAGATTAGTCCTAACTATTAGCAATTAAATCCTTCCCCCACAAATTAATCTTCCCTATTGGTGAATTTTAATTCATTGATAGACTCTGGTGTCTTTGCCGCTAATTTTGCCATACATCACATTGTTAGGGACAAGTGGCGCGCTATATGCGCTTAATCTACCTTGGGTTGTATTAACATCACGTGCAGTAAGAATTAAAAATGGCCGGATCTAGACCGCGAACCTCTCTGGGCAACCATCAACTATGACTGGCAGCACCCACAGATCGATAGTTTATGTCATAACTAACACTTCAACAATGTTCCTTCATGCTAATTTGTGAATACATGCAATGAGTTGATCAGGATAAAAAAATGTAAATTAAAATAGAAAATTAGACGTAGCTGGCGATGAACATCATAAATACGGATTTACTAGGTGGTCCGCTTCGGCGGTAAAGACCGCTGCCGCGGCGGACTCGATGCAACCCTGTATTTCATGATTTCTTAACCAAATGATGCAGATCAATTCCTAACCGAGGAAAATAATTTAACTACTACATAGTAGGACTAATACAAAATTAAAACAAATCCATCACAACACAACGAATCTACATCTAAGAAACGAAAGAGTCATTACCCTCAAAACCGAGCGTAGATCCTCCTAATATCGCACCTTGGACGGCGAATTCTTCGAATCAGTGATGAACACTCATAGAAAATAATAAAATAAAATAGAAGAAATTTTATTGCATAGCAATTGTATAAGTCTTGGTGTGTTTACAAATGGGACCGCTGCCCTCTTTATATAGTGTTTTAGCCGACCTAGCTGCCTTCTAAAACCTTATACCTTGCTTCTCCTCTAAGAAAACACGTTAACTTCCATTTCCGAATCTCTAGCATCGGCCCCAAGGGTTTCGTTATGGTGGGGGTGATTTCGTCTTTTTCTTGCGCCGACTTACTCTTGGATTCTTCTGGACTTCCCTATGCCCTATTATTCAACAATTCCGCTCCATATCTTTTTCCTTAACGCTCGGGCTACTTTGTTTCCTGCAAATAATCCAAAAATAAACAAAGTAATACCAATTCCAAGAATAATTATTATGAATACCGAATTCTCGGCTTATGAACCCCATAGATAGCAATTAACAAAAATGGCTCATATTTTATGGCCGGAATGACTAATTTTAGATCATAATAGATGTAATGTTGATGCCTAAATGTATATAAATTCATCCGTCATCAATATGATGAGAAGCAAGATAAAGATCCTGGACTGGTGGACTAAAGTGAGTACCTAGAACAAAACATGCAAGTGGCTACAAGTGATAAATTATAAAGAAATGATAATATTTTCCATTGATTCAATTGAATGATACAATTCTTGCTTTATAGCATAGGATACTTAGCAGGAAAGAAATATAATTATTACAAAGATCAATCATAATTAATACAAGGATTGTGTAGAATCAATCATCATTATTATTTTTGTAAGCTGCAGATCTTCAACACGCCCCCGCAATCCCATGGTAATGTAATGAACATGAAGATTGGCTCGTAAAGAATGGTTATTGGTTCCTTCAATGGTGCCCGCAACAAACTTCACCAGATCAACATCAACTTCTTCCAACCTGATATTGCTTGAATCCTGCGATAGAGAGGATGCAATATGTGTAGGGATATATACACTAAGGAAAAAACCTATGATAGAGAGGAGGAAATAAGTGGAGGGATATACCCAAAAAAATTGGCTGGATGACCTAAAAATTGTGAGCGGTCATAAAAAAAAGTGATAAAAATTAGGAATACTTGGAGGGAAGTGGATTTCCTAAACAAAAAAGGACTAAAAAAGAAAATTTTGGATGTGTGGTCATCCGTGCAACCAACACATGGTTGAGACAAAACGTAATAAAAGGAATGGAGGGTTGTACCCTAACTAAATAAACGTAAGAAAAGGATTGGAAGGCTATACCCTAACTAAAAATAAACTTAATAAAATGTTGAATGGAGGTGTGTACCCTAAAAAGACGTAATAAAATTGGGAATGGAGGTTAGACAAACCTTAATAGACGAAAGGAAAAAGGAAGAGGTGTGTGATGGGAATAGAGAAAAGAGCAACAAAAAAAAAAAATACACAATCTATTTACTCTCAGGTGAAATATAAGTGTGAACTTTGGCCAATCGACCTCTGAAACATGTAAGCTATTAAAACAGAAATTAAACATGGATAAAGAATTGGCATATGCAGAGAGATATGAAGAGAGGAAGTGGGGGGATGCGTTATGGCGGATCGATCAAGAAGTGATGGTGATTGTGAGTAAAGATAAAAGATAAACAAGTAAACAAACATAGAAACAAGAAGAACACAGATATAACGTGGTTTCTGGCAATGTGCCGACTACTCCACGGACAAACGAGGATATTTTATTATCAATAGAAAGTTAGATCATCAATAAGTTACAATTGATACAGACGGTATTTATAGCCTTGGGAATCCAACCCTAACCGACTAAATAGCCAACCCAGTAAATGACTGAAGTACCCCAGAAGTAACTCCACCGACTTAGGAAACCATGCAGACGTGTTCCTTAAGTCTTCTGTGCATCAGCAGACTTCACTCCACCGATCACCTCAGTAGACTTCACTCTGCTGGTACACTGTACCAGCAGACTGATCAACTCTGATGTCCCAAACGAACACTAGATTCAGCAGATGCTTCATACTCTGCTGACCACCATGATTCCCACAGACTTCAGTAGCATAAGTTTAAGTCACCATTACAAATCTCCACCTTGACTTCAACTTCATGCAAACTGACCAGATGCACAACTAAGTGCCTGAAATCCTCTTTGTCTTCAGATTTGAATATCTCAACAGACCTCCACCTTCAGTTGAGTATTCCCAGATACAGATTAACAATTTTGGATATTTAGCAAGTCCAGACATAACTGAAACTTGCCCCTTGGAACTGGTTTAGTGAACATATCAGCAGGATTTACATCAGTGCTGATCTTCTCCACTTTTACCCTTCTCTAATTTCTTAGAAAATGATACCTAACATCAATGTGCTTGGTTCTCTCATGATGAACCTGATCCTTAGCCAAACATATTACAATAAGACTGTCACAATACACCTTGGCTTGATCTTGATGTAGACTCAGATCATTGACTAGCCCCTTCAACCAGATTGCCTCCGTTGTTTCTTCTGTCAATGCCATGTATTCTGCTTCAGTAGTAGATAATGTTACTGTACCCTGTAAAGTTGTCTTCCAACTTACCACAGAACCACCCAAATTAAACATATACCCAGTCATAGATCTCCTGCTATCCACATCAGCAGCATAATCATAATCACAGTAACCTGTGACAAAACATTGAGTATCACCTCTGTAAATGAGTCCAATATCTGATGTACCCTTAAGATACTTGAATATCCTCTTCACTGCTTTCCAGTGTTCCTTTCCATCTTGAGCCATAAACCTGCTAACAACACTGATTGTCTGAGCCAAATCAGGCCTAGTACAGACCATGGCATACATTAGACTTCCCACTGCACTAGCATATGGAACCTTAGACATGTATTCTTCCTCTTCAGCTGACTGTGGAGCAAACACAGTAGACAGATGTAGATTTTGTGCCATAGGAGTATCTATAGGTTTGGCTGCTGACATGCCAAACTTGGATAATATCTTTTCAATAAACCCCTGCTGAGACAAGAACAGCTTCCCCTGCTTCCTATCTCTATAGATATCCATCCCTAAAATTTTCTTTGCATTCCCTAAATCTTTCATCTCAAATTCATCCTTGAGCAGATTTTTCAGATCTTGAATATCAGACTTGTTTGCAGCAGCTATCAGCATATCATCTACATACATCACCAGATAGATGATTGAACCATCCTTCAACTTGTTGTGATAAACACAACAATCATATGGACTCCTGGTATAACCCTGCTGAATCATATAGCTGTCAAAATTCTTATACCACTATCTTGGGGTCTGCTTAAGTCCATACAAGGACTTCTTTAACTTGCACACATATCCTTCTTTTCTAGGAACTTGGAAACCCTCTAGCTGAGTCATATAAATTTCCTTATCTACATCTCCATGTAGAAAGGCTGTCTTCACATCCAATTGCTCGAGTTCAAGATTCTGATGTGCCAAATAGCACCCTGATGGAAGTATGTCTGACCACTGGAGAAAATATTTCTTCATAGCCTACCCCCTCTTTCTGACTGAACCCCCGAGCAACCAAACGTGCCTTATATCTGATATCCTCAGCAGATGTCATTCCTTTCTTTTTCTTGAATATCCATTTGCAAGTTACCACCCTCCTATCATGTGGTTGTTTGACCAAATTCCAAGTCTCATTCTTCTGAAGTGACTCTATTTCTTCTCCTATAGCAGCAAGCCATTGGGATGCCTCAGAACATGTCACAGCTTCTTTATAAGTGTTAGGTTCAAAACCATCCACTTCCTCAACAACCTGTAGTGCATATCTAACCATATCCTCCTCAAACCCATATCTTCTTGGAGGTCTGATATTGGTCCTTCTAGCCCTGCTGAGGGCTATACCCTACTGACCAACATCAGCTGTTTGAGTCTCTGCTGACTCTTGTTCAGCAGACTCGCTTGGATCTTGTTCTGGATCTGCTGAGTGCTGACTATCCCCTGCTGAGTCTTTCAATTCAGTAGACTTTACTTGAAGCTCCACCTGTTTGTCAACCTTCTTAGTCTCAGATCCAATTTCAGATTCAGATGTGGCTCTCACAGATGAGTTAATCTTAGAGTTTTCATCAAAGGCTACACTCCTGCTGAGTATAACCCTATTTTCAGCTGATGACCAGATTCTATACCCCTTAACTCCATCTCCATATCCAACAAACACACCCTTCTTGGCTTTAGGTTCCAGTTTGCCCTCACTAACATGGTAGTAGACAGTGCTTCCAAAAACCCTAAGTCCAGAGTAGTCTGCTGACCTTCCTGACCAAACTTCAAGTGGTGTTTTAAGTTTGATCCCAGTGTGAGGCCCCCTATTGATTAAGGAGCATGCTGTGTTAACAGCCTCTGCCCTTGCTAGACCAGAATTAGAGAGCATGCACCTTGCCCTCTCCAGAAGAGTTTGATTCATCCTTTTTGCAACACCATTCTGTTGTGGTATTTTTGACAGTATGGTGCCTAGAAATGCCTTCATTCTTGCAGAATTCATCAAACTCAGACCAACAGAATTCCAGTCCATTATCAGTTCTAAGTCTCTTGATCTTTTTCCCTGTCTGATTTTCAACCAAAGCCTTCCATTGCTTGAAGTGCTTGAATTCTTCACTCTTGTGCTTCATCATAATTACCCAAACCATCCTTGAATAATCATCTATAAGGGACACAAAATACCCGTGACCACCCAGTGACTCCACCCTTGAAGGTCCCCAACAATCAGAATGAACATAATCAAGTGTCCCTTTTGTGATGTGAATTGCTTTTGGAAACTTGCTCCTATGTAGCTTCCCAAACACACAGTGTTCACAAAATTCCAACTCCTTGACCTTATGCCCCCCAAGTAGATCAGACTTAGACAGAATTTGCATCCCTCTTTCACCCATATGACCCAATCTCATATGCCATAACTTAGTCAATCAGTGGTCGTGAACTTCGATGATGCAACAACAAAGAGAACTCGATCTGATGAGACCACTTGTAGTATGTACAAAGTCCCATGTTTGATACCCTTCAGAATCACACTTGAATCCCTATAGACATTCACCACTCCACCTTCACCCCTAAAATTGAGCCCTTTGCTGTCCAGTAGACTAAGTGATATCAAATTCTTGGTCATTTGTGGAACATGCCTAACCTCCTTCAGTGTGCAGAATTTACCATCATGTGTCCTGAGTTGGATTGATCCACTCCCAACTACTTTGTAGACCTTGCTGTTAGCCATAGCAATATGACCTCCATCAACCAGCTGATAAGTTGAAAACCACTCCCTGTTTGGACACACATGATAAGATGCCCCAGTGTCCAGATTCCACACATCTCTGTGCCCTGCTGACTCTGAAACTGCTAAGGCCGGATATTCTTTAGAGTTGGTGTCTTGTTCAGCCAAAGAAAATGTACCCTGCTGAGTACCCTGCTACTTCTTTCTCTTTGGACATTCATTTTTCCAATGTCCCTGCTCCTTGCAGTAATTACAGATATCCTTAGCTTTAGGACCCTTGGAATTCTTCTTGAATTTCTTCTTTCCAGAATTTCATGACCTCCTGCTGACTCCACTGGCCACCAACCCAACAGACTGATTATCTGTCCCAGATCTAGATGCATTATGGCGTAACTCTCGAGCATGGAGTGATGACCTTACATCCTCCAATGATACTGAGTCCTTCCCAACAATAAAAGACTGTACAAAGTTCTCATATGATGCAGGCAATGATACAAGTAGAATCAATGCAGCATCCTCATCTTCAATCTTCACATCAATATTCCTTAAGTCAAGCAATATTGTGTTCAACTGGTCCAGATGATCCCTCAGCTGAGTACCCTCATGCATCCTTAAACTAAACAGACATTTTTTCAATAACAACTTGTTGGTTAGAGACTTAGTCATATACAGACTCTCAAGTTTGGACCATAACTTCTCAGTAGTGTCCTCTTCAAAAACCTCTGTGATAATATCATTTGACAAGCACAACATAATTGTTGAATGTGCTTTCTCCTCCAAACTGGCTCTCTCAGCAGTACTTGCTTCTATTGATTTAGACAAGGGACCCCATAATCCCTGCTGCTTCAATAAAGCACGCATCTTGATCTGCCACAGACTAAATCTGTTCCTTCCTGTAAACTTGTCAATCTTGACATTTAAAGCAGACATCTTTCTCACCAGAAAAGCTTGCGTAGACTCCAAATCCTAGCGTCAGTTGTGACCTTGGTGCCAATCTACCTTGCTTCAACAGATAAACAGATTTCTTGATGAACCTGGATGCTCTGATACCAGTTTGTTATGACGGATCGATCAAGAAGTGATGGTGATTGTGAGTAAAGATAAAAGATAAACAAGTAAACAAACACAGAAACAAGAAGAACACATATATAACGTGGTTTCCGGCAATGTGCCGACTACTCCACTGACAAATGAGGATATTTTATTATCAACAGAAAGTTACATCATCAGTAAGTTACAATTGATACAGACGGTATTTATAGCCTTGGGAATCCAACCCTAACCGACTAAACAAATAACTTGAAGAAATGGCCTGAAGTACCTAGAAGTAACTCCACCGAATTAGGAAACCATGCAGACGTGTTCCTTAAGTCTGCTGTGCATCAGCAGACTTCACTACACCGATCACCCCAGTAGACTTCACTCTACTGGTACCCTGTACCAGCAGACTCAGCTCTAGCAGACTGATCAACTCTGATGCCCCAAACGAACACCAGATTCAGCAGATGCTTCATACTCTGCTGACCACCATGATTCCCACAGACTTCAGTAGCATTAGTTTAAGTCACCATTATAGGATGATTAGGTGTTAGGCCGTGGGAGAAGAAGGGGGTGAAAGACAGAAGGGAGGAGGCAGCAGAGGGATGAAACCGAATTCATCAAAAACAATGACAGAGCAAGAATCGGAATGGATCTTAGTGGGTGATAACGTTGAAATTATCACGGGTGTTCAGCGGTGGTGATTGTGGTGGATATCTGGTGATTTTCATGTGTGGGGAGTGGTGGTGTGTGAAGGAGATTGTTTCTCCGGTGATCCCAAATTCGAGTGAACAAAGAGGTTATAAAATGGCAGAGTATTGCTTGGTTTTATATTAATTGCATATATTTAGAATGGTTACATAGAGTCCTATTTATAGGGGAGTAACTGACTAAAGTTCAACATAATTACAAATAAGGACAAATAGTACAACTAGGCTTAGGACTGATCGGTGAGCCCGTGTTGGGACCGGTATGATGGTCTTGTAATTTTCATTATGGTTTTCCCTTATCATGTTGACTTGGCATCGGTCTTCTTCTCCATGGGCTGTAGGCGAGGTCACTGGAGGACCTAATCGTTGTAAACATTGATGGGTTGGCCCCCTTCCCTGGCCTATCTTGCGGTGGCACTGCAATGGGTCGTGGCCTCATGATTATGAGGTGACATGTGGCTACGGGCTCAGGGCTGTTGGCCTCACCCTGATTTAAATTTCCGGCAGACCCAAGTGAGGTTTCCACTGGTCGGACTATGGTGTCATATCAATGGCCCCTAACTTCATGCCTTAAGCATTTCCCGGAAATGAAAAGCAGGGAGTAAAAGGTTATTCACAGATTGATGTTGTAACCTTCGATGTAGTTTAAAGGGCGGGGCGCCTTAGTTTTTTGTGGTTATATGGGGCTAAATACCTTAACCTTGTAGGTGGATTTGAGGGGTAGATCGCCCCATCCTTTGGGTGGCTTTAAGGGTCGGATTGCCTTAGACTTTGATGATTATATATGACTAAATGCCTTAACCTTGTGAGCGGCTTTAGTGGTCAGATTGCCTTAGCCATTTGTGGTTATTTGGGGTTAAATGCCTTAACCTTGTGAGCGGCTTTAATGGGCGGATCACCTTAGCCATTTGTGGTTATACGGGGCTAAATGCCTTAATCTTATGAGTGGCTTTAATGGACGGATCACCTTAGCCATTTGTGGTTATACAGGGCTAAATGACTTAACCTTGTGAGCGGTTTTAATGGGCGGATCGCCTTAGCCATTTGTGGTTATATGGGGCTAAATGCCTTAACTTTGTGAACGGCTTTAATGGACGGATCGCCTTAGCCATGTGTTATTATATGGGGCTAAATTCCTTATTCTTGTGAGCGGCTTTAATGGGCGGATCACCTTAGCCATTTGTGGTTATACGGGACTAAATGCCTTAACCTTGTGAGCAGCTTTAATAGGCGGATCGCCTTAGCCATTGATGGTTATATATGGCTAAATGCCTTAACTTTGTGAGTGGATTTAATGGGCCAATCGCCTTATCCATTGATGGTTATATAGGGCTAAATGCCTTAACTTTGTGAGTAGCTTTCATGGGCGGATCGCCTTAGCCATATGTGGTTATACGGGGCTGTTAGGAACATTTTATTATGTTTTGATGATGGCCATTCTAGCTGTTATAGCAAGCCTGAAATAAGTTAGAAATATATATATAAGTTTTTACTTAGAGTCTGACATGTTGTATAAGTTGAGTCTGACAAGTATTGTACTAGTTGGTAGGATGGCTAAGTAAACAGAAATCCGGTAGAGTAAAGACAACCAAGTACCAGCAGAGAAGCATAAAGACATTATGGATTGACTTATAACCAAGGAAGTCTGTGATGACCTTGGATAAGTCTAAGTTATATTACAACTGATGAAATCTAATTTGGTAAATATGGTGTACACTGATCTCACACAAATCAAGATCAGTGAAGTGCAAGAAATGACTGAAAGATCAAAAGAATCAAGCAAGTAGTGAACCGGCAAAGTAAAATGTCTACTGGCTAAGTAAAGGAAAGCAGTGAACGAAGAACTTATCAGCTAAGTAAGCAGGAACACTTAACCGTTCAAATAACAGGCTAGTGAAGAAACATCTAAGCAATTCAAGTTTATTCAGAACGTGAAAAATAAGGAAGATTCAGAGGATCAAGCATTAAATATAGAATCAATCAAGAATGGATTTTATGGTTAACATTTGAAGAAAATCCGGATCACTGGAATCAAGGAGAATACAATTAAGGGTGAATCAAGAATTAAATCAAAGATCATTCTCCATAATAAATAGCCAACGGACTGAAATTCAAATCAAGGATTATCAAGGCTATAAATAGAAGGCATTGACAGACCGGAAAAACAATGATTGAATTACATAAGAACAAGCAGAAACTCCGTCAATTTGAAAAGCCTTCTATCTGTACTTAACAAAAACATCTAGAGATCAACTCAGCAATCAGAGCTCAAATTCCACATCAAGCACTGAGATTGATCAACAGAATCCGTGAATCCAATTCACACTAGTCAAGCAACTGAAGCAGAGCCATCTGTTTGTGATAGCTGCTGAAGGATTTGTTCTCAAGCAGTGCTGAAGACCGAGTCACTGAAGCTTTTGAAGCCAAGGAGTGATAGTCTTGTAGATTGTGAAGCTTGTGTAGCCAAGGACAATCTTGCTATTGAATCAGTGAAAACAATAGTGAATTCCTCCAATCATTACAGGAGAAGAGTGGATTAAGGGATTATACCACCCTGAACCACTATAAACCTTTGTGTCTATTTACTTTCAGCACTTTACTTTACTGCACTTACTTACTGCATAATTCATACTCTGTGTGTGCATATTCTACTTTGAAACAGTATTTAAAAAAAGGGACTTATCCGCTGCCCAAAAGCTTTTATTTTGAGAAAAGTTTTTGAAACTCCAGTATATTCATTCACCCCCATGACAATATTTTTACCCTTCTCTAGGACCAACAATTGGTATCGGAGCAGTGTTCCTAGTATCAGAACCTATTCAGATCTGAATTCTGGTTACAAGGAGATCACATATTTTCAAATATGTGCTTTCTAAATATATCTCTTATTTGTGCTTATGGATTCCTCAAATTTCATGTCTAAAGTACATGTATTCAATGTTAATAATTTTGATGAATATAAAATAAGGATATTATCTCATCTTGCAGCAAATCATGAGGAGATGCTGGATGTTATCAATGAGGGCCCAATCCAGATCATGTCTGTGATAGCCACAAGAGCAGATCAAGGAAAGAAAATAGAGAAACCTAAGAAAGATTGGACCAAGGATGATAGAAGAAGAGAAAACTTCGACTTTGTTGCAAAATATATGATCTTTTGAAGACTATGTACAGTAACATGTTCATGAGAATCAAAGACTGCACAACAGCAAAGGATATGTGGGATAAATTAGCACTTATCAATGAAGGATCTGAGGCAGTCAAAGAAAACAAATTGTCTGTTGCAAAATAGAAATTTCAAAACTTCAAAATGAAGACTGGTGAATCCATTGATCAAATGGATAACAGATTTTCAAGCATCATCAGTGAACTGCAACAACTTGGACATACATACCCACATAAGGAAGTTTTCCTGAAAATCTTGAGTGGTCGACCTGAAAGATGGAAGATCATCACATCAATACTCAGAGGAACCCTAAATCTTGCAAATACCAATACTTGGACTCTGATGTCTCAATTAAAAGCTCATGAATTCAAAACTGAATAATGAAGATGAAGGCTCCAAGAGAGCACACAAGGCCGTGCATTTGTAGCACCCTCAAAGAAAGTAAAGCAAATGATACAAGCAAAGAAGAGACACAAGAGCTAAAAGAACAAATTTCTTTCTTGATTAAACGCTTTGATAGGTTTAGCAAGAAGAAACAATTCAAATGAAGTTCATCATCAAACATGAAGTCAAGCTCAAACAAAGACATGAAGAAAAAAGATGATGAATACAGATGTTTCAATTGCAAGAAGAAAGGTCTGTTCAAGGCAGATTTCCTTGAAGAAAAGGACAAAGATGAGGAAAAGAAGAAGTACAAAACAACATAAAAGAGAAAGAGCAAGAAGGCACTTAAAGATGAAACCAGTAGTGAAAAGGATGAAGAATCATCTGATAATGATTCAGATGATGGTGAATCCAACAATTCAGACAATGACAAGGCATACCTATGCCTTATGGCTAAGGAAGTGATGAAACAGAGGTAACAACTAGTTTATACTCATCAAATGCATCCACATCTGTCACTGCACAATCTTCTATTCTCCCACTAGATTCTGCAAACCTAATCCAAAATCTCATGAGTAAATTTGAAGAAATCCAGATAAATCATGAAATTCTAAAACATGAATGTGAGAATCTGAGAGAGGAAAATAAAATATTAAGGAAAGAATTGGATGGACTGATAGCTGAACCAACTAGTAAGGAAGTACACTCAACTGATCAACAAGCAGCAGATGATCACTCACATGAAGTTGACAGACCAGCTGAGAAAACCTTCCTACAAGTTAAGAGCACCACTGCACCACTAAATACACCAGCTTACAAACCTCAGAAAGGTTTGGATCTAGATCTGGTCTTGGCTATAACAGTCAAGATGAGAAAGAAAACAATGGACAACACAATTCTGAATTAAGGACCAAAACTAGACCTAAATTCAGAAAAAGGCAGACCATAGTTTCAACTACTCATCCTGCACCAGTGAAGTCAAAATCCAGTGTAGTAAAACAACACAGTAAATCATCAAACCAGTCAATTAAAGGCAAAGGCTTACTGAAAGTTAAGGAAAGACTTTACCCTTCAGTGGCTGATTGGAATGTTGCACCCCCAAAATACAAGAAGAAACAATTTCAGGCCATGCAACATGTGTTTTAAGAAAGGCCAACCCAGGCACATTCCTGAACACAAAAATCATCATGAAAATAAGTTTCCTCCTGCATATTGGAGAGTGAAAAAGGATGCTAATGCACCAAAAAGTGGAGAATTGTATCAGAATAATGTTAATAAGCCTACAAGAAATTATTCTACCATGCCTTACATATATGAAGTTGATGATTTCAACTATCCAAGAAGGAGATCCTTTGGATATACACTTGGATTGAGAGGCATGACTGCTAACAGGTATGGACCCAAACAGTGTTGGGTACCTAAACTTGCTTAACTTGTTTTGTAGGATGTCTGGTACATAGACAGTGGATGTTCCAGACATATGATAGGGAACAAAGGATGGTTGATTGACTTTAAAGCTTTTGATGGACCTAAATTCACATTTGGAGGCAAAGAAACCCCTGGAAAAATTAAGAGGGAAGGCATAATGTTGAAGAACAATTTGAAGATTCAGAATGTAGCTTATGTTAATGGATTGAGCTTCAATCTTCTAAGCATCAATCAATTATGTGCAAAGGCTACAATGTGCTTTTCAACAAAGAAGGACGCAAGGTGATTCACAGTCAAACCAACACAGTTGTACTGGCAGGAAAAGAGAAAACAACATGTATGTGGTGGATTGGATAACAGCAAAAGCAGAAACACGTCAGCTTGTCAACAATAAGCAATCAACCAGTTGGATTTGGCATAGAAGATTGAACCATCTAAATTTCAAAACCATCAACAAATTGTCAAAGAACAAGCTAGTTGAAGGCCTTCCAGAGATAACATTCAAGAAGGAAAGTCTTTGTGATGCATGTCAGAAAGGGAAGCAGATTAAAACCTTTTCCAAGTCAAAGCCTTATCAATCTACAACAAGGTCTTACACCTTTTGCATATGGATCTTTTTGGACCAGTCACACCAGTGAGTGTTAGTGGAAAGAAGTACACTCTAGTGGTATTGGATGACTTTTCCAAATTACTTGGACCATATTCATGAACAAGAAAAGAGAAACACTCAAGAAACTACCAGATCTGCTAAGAAGAATACAAAATGAAAAAGAGTTGAAGATCATCAAGATAAGATCAGATAGAGGCACATAGTTCCTAAATAAAGTAATCAGATGGTTATATGGGGCTAAATGCCTTAACTTTGTCAGTGGCTTTAATGGGCGGATCGCCTTAGCCTTTGTGGTTATAGGAAGCTAAATGCCTTAACCTTGTGAGCGGCTTTAATGGGCGGATTGCCTTAGACTTTTATTGGCTCGGCTGCTCAGTCTGTCTTTAACGGAGCGGTTGCCATTTTTGTGAGTTGACCGGTTGAGGTGACAGTTGAGGGGACGTGCCGACCGTTCTGAATGGTCGTGGTGTTTCCTTAACTGCACCTAAATGTTGTCGGTTTTAGAATTTTGAAATTTGAAAACCCTGCCCAGCTCCGAATCATTGGATTTTTCCGATCTCAGCCGTCGAATCCTTCTGCCTGCCTTATAAAAGGGGAAGGGTTATAACCTTTCCACACTCATCTTCTCCAGCAGCTCTGCTCTCCAAAGTTGTCAAGGACGATTCCGGCCTGTGTCTGAAGGCTCCAGTGGAAACTCTACACTCCAAATCATCTTCAATCTATTTACAGGTATTCGTTCATTCCTTTATCCGTTTTTCCCTTTTCGCCTTGGTCTTTTTCGATTTGGTCCTAAAAAGGTTTGCCCTTATCTTGGTTGATTGTAGTGGCTTAGGGACCTCATTGTTGCCTTCAGTGTTTATCTCTTGAATGTGTCGCTTTCATTGCTATTTTCTGAGAGTTCCCCTGGGGTTGTCTTTGAACAAGATTAGGACTTCATTTGTGTTTAATTTACGCCCCCTACGTTTTGATTTCTTTGTAGCTTTCTGGGACCTGTCCTTCCCAGACGATCGTCTGTATTCCCCGTACTCCCTACTTTTGCATGTAAGGGTTTTGCCTCTTGATGAGTGAGACCTTATGGCCGAACTTGAAAGTAGGAAGGGCGGGTTGTTGAGGTTGGTGAGGCCACCTATCTCGGCCCGACTTCCGTCGTTTGGGTGATTACTAACTTCACCTCGCCTTTTCATGATTTTTCAGTTCATCTATTGATTCTCAAAGCAGAAGCGGCGACGGTAGGGATGGTGTTTAGGATTATGACCAGGGTGCCGCGGAGGAGGTTAGCTTTAGCCGGACCGCCAGTTTTAGTGAAGAGATGATTCTAATATGGTCAGCTCCATCGCAAAAAGGACGCCGTTAAGCTTATGTCCACAGGGTAGTCATGGAACGGGAGGTTCCCTCTAAGAAAACCGCCTTGAGAGAAATAAAAACTGCGGCTAGGGCTCAAGGATCCAAACGGAATATCGCGATCAACAAGGGTGATGGAGATGGCGATGATACGAAAAAAGATAAGAATCCCAGGCCCAACAATCATGAGGCTGCTGCGGAAGAGGTGTCGATGGAGGCAATGGACTGAGAAATTGAAAACCAGTGGCCTGAAATCCGGAGACGTCTTGCCTCCCCAGATGTTTTTGCCAATAACAATATATCTCGGGATTACGTTTTCTCTGACTTCAAAGATGACCTGGCCGCTGATATGGATCGATCCGGCCAACTTTTCAAGACTGATGGTCTTGTGCTTTTTTACGATCATTTTGTGGCTGGATTACTTTCGCTCTTTGACCCTTTTTACGTTGAGGTGATGGACAAGCTAGCCGCCCTGCCCTGTGACTTCATTCTAGGAGCGGTCAGAATAATTTCGGCTTTCGTAATCATGTGTCGGATGCTAAAGTACGAACCCATAATTCTCGTCTTAATGAGGTTCTATACTTTTGAGAAAGCCGCAACGAACGATCTTCTCGATCCTGCAAACTCTTGTTGGTTAGGGCTAAAGTCAAGACATGCCAGCTATTCTATTGGCATCCTAGGAAGGTGCAGAATTGGGAGAACCGAGGTATGGTCATTGAATCCATCTTAGGATGGCCCTTTCCCCAAGTATAAAGTGCAGCCGGATAAGAGATCGAACTCGATCACCGCACCCAAGAAACCTGATGTTTGAGAGCAGGAACTTGTTGACAGTATCTATGATCTTCTCGGGTAGGATGGTACAAATTATAAGAGAGTATTTAGTTGGAAATCTCTAGTTGACATTCGTCAGCCTTACTGCACCATCGCGGGTATCCCTGGTCCCGCTGTCAGTCAACCCGTTGCTGTTGAGGCCATGAAATTTAAAACTGAAGAGGATTGGTATGCGGCATGCCATCATCTCAAGTCTTGTATGTCCCAATGCCAGACTTGTTTCGGAAAGCTTGGAGATCCTCCGCCATGTGATTCTCGTACTGCTTTGCTCTTTTATCTGTTTTGGATTTTTTCGGCACTTAGCTTTTATTTGTGTCGAGTTTTATTTTCTTTTTCATTGTATGGTGTTGACGGTATGATCCTTTTTAGGTACCATGGTCGATGCCACTGAGCATAGGATTGCTGAGCTTGCCAAGATAAATGAGCGGAGGAAAGTTAATCGGACTCTCTTGGTTAACTGTTCGGAGGCGGAGCTCAAAACTTTTGATATGTCCACCTTATCTGCTGATGTTGCTTCTCTCGAGGAGCCTTTGAACACGGCGGCCGATGATTCTTAAGCCGACACAGAGCATAAATCCAAAAGGAAGAGAAGCGCTGGTAAATCAAGGTCCCCGGTTGGTTCTGTTGACGGGCAAGCTGCCATGGAGAGAGAGATGGACCCCACGAGAAGCAAGAAAAATGAGGGCGGCGAAGACTTAATTGTTGCTCTTAAGTCCAAAGCCGCTGCAGTCGCCGCCATGGACCTAAACCCTGAGGCCGTTCATCCCCTCGCCGCCACCATTGATTTGACTGGCAGTCATCTCAAGCAGGCCGATACGGGTAAGCAGACTGCACCTGGTCCAAACCTGACTAACCCACAATTTACGAGGAAGATTCCGGTCGGTGCTAGGGGTCGGCATGCATTGTGGATGGATAAGGAATTTATGGTGAAGCCTTTAGATTTGAGGGAAGCAGGGAAGGTGGCTACCTCCATCGCTAATGTGTTACCTCTGTCAAATCTAAAATTCACTTTGCTCGATCAGGTGGAGCAGGTTGTTGGTTGAGGTATTCTTTCCCGCTCTGTACAGGAGGACATGGTTGCATCGTTAGCGACCGTGGGCCCAACAAATAGCTCTTCTCGCCAAGCCAGCACTATTAGGCTGTTCGGAGTTATAGGAAGCACGGTAATTGACTCTCCTGTTTCATTTGCAATTAGTTTTCCTCTTTATGATAGTCGTATTATACTTGTACTAACGTTTCCTTTCTCAGGTTGTGTTAGGAATAGTTTATTTGTTTTGATGATGGCCATACTAGCTGTTATAGCACGCCTGAAATAAGTTAGAAATATCTGTATAAGGCTTTACTTAGAGTCTGACATTTTGTATAAGTTCAGTCAGGCAAGCATTGTACTAGACTGGTAGGATGGCTCAATCAAATACTGAAGATCAGCTGAGTGAAGGCAGCCAAGTACCAGCAGAGTAAAGTGGATACTTATGGACTGACTTATAACCAAGGAAGTCTGTGATGACCTTGGATAAGTCTAAGATATATTACAAGTGATGAAATCTTTTCATTTTAAATATGGTGTACACTGATCTCTCCCAAAATCAAGGATCGGTGAAGTACAAGCATACTTAGACTTGAAAATAAAAGAAAGAAAGGAAACAACAAAACAGCTACGTAAAAGCTCTACCAGCTGAATAAAGAATAACGATGAAGAGAATCTCAACAGTAAAGTAACAACCTATAAGCAGATTCACTAAACCAGTGAAGCAACAGCCGAGTATAGAAGCAGGCAAGTGAAGTATGCTATCTGCATTTTGTTCTGAACGTGGAATGAAGGAGATCAAGCAATTAATGCATAATCAATCAAGGACGGATTTTATGATGAACGTTCAAGAAAATCCGGATCACCAAAATTAAGGAGGATAAAATCAAGGAAAAATCAAAGATTAAATCAAGGATTATTCTCAAGATTAAATAGCCAACAGTGGAATTTAAAATTCAAGGAAAATCAAGGCTATAAATAGAAGGTATTGATGATCTAGAAAATATATAACAATTAACATCAAGAACACTAAGTGTTGATACTCTGTCAAATCTACAAGCCTTCAAATCTTGAATTACAAAGTCAAATCCAAAAAAGATCAACTCAGAATCAGAGATTCAAATATACATCAAGCATTGAGATTGATCAAGCATTTTTGTGAATCAGCAACTGAATCAGATCGTCTAAGAAGGAATTGCAACCTTTGTGATTGCTGTTGAAGGATTTGTACTCAAGGAGCAGTGTTGAAGACAGAGTCACTGATGTTTTTGTAGCCAGGGAGTGATAGTCTTGATATTGTGAAGCTTGCATAGCCAAGGAAAATCATAATATTGTATTGGTGAAAGACAATAGTGATTCCTCCAATCATCACAGGAGAAGAGCGGACTAAGGGATTACACCACCCTGTACCACTATAAACCTTGTGTTATTTACTTACGGCATTTACTTTCTGCATTTCTTTATTTGTCTGTGATTGTTAAAGTAGTTTGAAAATATGCTTTAGAAGGGTTTTAATTTTCCGCTGCCCATTAGAAATTTTTTTGCAACTCGTGGGGTTTAATGTTTTTTCAAACTCACAATATAGTCATTCACCCCCCTGAATATATTTCACCCTTATCTGGGACCAACAGGTTGGCACTGAGCTTTTCCAAGCTGAGCTTGAGCATGAGGGGGAATATAAAAAAATCTCTTAAGCAGATCTATGACCTGAAACTGATGTGGAAAAAAGCTGAGGGACTAGTCGCCAATGCTGAAGACAGGGTTGCAAAAGCTGAGTAGCAGTCCGCAGATCTTCAGGCCGAAAATACTCGGCTCCACACTGAATATGCGGCCAATGTTGAGAAAGCTCTGGAAAGAGAAACCAATGCTAAAAAGGCCCAAGAGGCCAGCCATCCGCTGCAAGCCGCTGAGGCTCAGAGGGACAAGGCCATGTCCGAGTGTACGGAGAAGCAAAAGAAAATTGACAACTTAACTGATGAACTGAATGAGGCCGAGGATGATCTTTCAAAGCATCTTGATGAGCTGAGGGAAGGGAGGGAGGATGATGTGATCCCGGGCAAGATTAATGGTGGTTTTCAAAGGAAAAAGAAGAAAAAGAAAGAGAGTGGAAGAAGCCGGCATTTTATCCCACATTGCAAGTTTAGAAGATTTTCTTATAATTTTTTTAGTATTTATTTCTTATATTTTAATTTTTATTTCTATTAAATAAATTTTTCCCACATCGCTTTGGGAGTAGTTTATGTCTTTCATTCTAGCCTATAAAAAGGTACCATATGTAACTTTTACAATCAGTTGAATAATTTGAGTGATATATATTTTATTTAAAGTGATTAAGCTTTGGTGCGTGGAGGATTCCAAACAGACTTATCAAGGTCGTGAGCATACCTTGTGGGTGTCCACACACCGAGGTTCTTAGATATGGGTTATCTAAGGGTTTAGGTTATACCAAGGTTTTAGGTTACGGGTTAACCAAAGGTCAAGGTGCTCGTTCTTCTTTGATATCTTTAGTCGGTCCTTGGGCAAATTCAGATCTAATTCGTTTAGGATCACATCAGAGGATAGTAATGATCAAGGGTTTTATCATGTGGCAAGGTGCTTCTGATCGGCTTCTGGGGCTAAATCCGTCGTTTTGGAAACTCTGCAGAGTTGGTTGCTTACGCCTCAATTTCATCCTGATTTGCGGGTTCATCATCCTGATCTTCCTTACACTGAAGAGCAGCTCTCTGATTTTGCGGCCAAGTGCAAGAGGGAGGACAAACTTGTTTGGGGCCCTCCACTGGTCAACGCGGTTAACCTTCGCTCTATGATGGAGGAAATGGAGAAGTTGGCCGTGTTTGCTGAAGGGGATGCTGATGAGTTCGGAAGTGCCGATGATAAAGTCGACGGAGAGGCGTAGAGTGCTGATGGGATGGTCACTCCTCAAGCCGGTGACGGGTTTCTGAACCTGACTGGAGATCACATGTTTACTCCATCTTCCGATAAATGAATCTATTTTATTTTTGACTTGTAATTTGGGAGGCTCTTATCAAAAGGCATGAGGGCACCAGTAAGGTCAAGAAGTCTAAAATAAGTCAACTTAATCATGCATATGAGTCTTTTCAAGAAAAACCGAATGAATCTATTATTGACATGGATAATAGATTGACGGACATAGTTAATGCACTTAGCGCTCCTCCCCTTTGAAAAAATCACCCGAGCTCCTCCCCTTTTTATAGCTCTAAAACAGAGGAAACAACAACCCGACTCAAAGACAACATCTCCCCCCCACCCCACACTTGCCTTGGCAAGTGTGGTTTAACAAGAGACTAAGTTCACTCGTAGGGTCAAATGAAGGGAATGTGACCAAAATAAGGCTCAAGGGTAGGTTTCTGACTAAGTAACGAAACGGCTAATAATGCGAATGGTGGTCAGACCATTCTATCAAGGCTGAGAGGGGCTACGAAGGTCAAATGTTCGGCTCAGGCTTATTTGGCTAAAGTAAGGTCAAAAAGAACGCCAAAACTGTCATCCCGTGTTCCTACCAAGGCCAATCCTTCTATTTCGCCTCGAAACTAGGGGTACATGTGTGTAAAGTAATCGTGATAAGCATAACCGTCGTCAAACGTGTACTAAAAAGTGTTCCGTATCATGACAATATAGGCTCACTGTGAGACATTCACAAAACTAAAGACCTTTCACCACTCAATTGTGAACAGCATGCATATAACGTGGTGTTAAAATCTTGGAAAATTTTAAAAACGGCCTAAAAATCGACTCGAAACGAGTAAAACCAAGTTTATCACATCACGGCATAATACTTTTAAGAACAAGCGAATAAGCTAAGTCGTCCCCCCCCACTTAAGTGAAGCACCATCCTCGGTGTGTGAGCGAAGGAAAAAGAAAAGACTTAGCTTATGAGCCCGGCAAACGGCGCGATCAAGTCCCGTAACGGTCGTGAAAGTAGTCCATCCCGAATCCCTAGTCATTGAAAAACATCCAAGAAATACATGCACGGGACATGGTCCGCGTGCCAAAGCATATAATATGGGAATTCCGGGATAATAAAAAGAACGACCTCGCCACGTCGAAAAACTTGAACAAGTATGTCACAAAGATAGTCAAATATGATTCAAACATACAATAACAACCAATCACGCCAAACGCGTGCTCAAAATAAAATCTTAACCCAAGTCAAAACCAAAGATATATCCGACGGATGGGTATGTTTGTCCGTCCGACAAGTGAATGCCAAGATCATTGTAAAAACCAGTAGATCCATCCGGACGGATGGTGTGTGTCCGTCCGGACAAGGATAAAAACAAAGGAAAAGTGAATTTTAAGCATGAAGGCCCTCAGATCATCCGGATTCAATCCTCAACACCAAAACACAAAGAAACGAATTCAAAACCAAAGAAAAACAGAAATGATGGGTTGCCTCCCACCGAGCGCCTTTGTTTTATGTCGTTGGCTTCGACATAGTGACACCAAAACGGACTCAAACCATAAAAGACTCAAAACAACAATTCAATTATTTCATTTCAAACAAGTATCATCAAAACCATCAACCAAAATCCGAACTCAAAAAGATCAACAACTCAAGAAGAATACAAATAGCAAGCATCATGAAAACCGAGTTCGTTAGAAACTTACCTCTCATAGCCCTCGATGCAACCTCCTCCCAAATCGGGAATCCTCTTACACAAAACCTCTCATCATCTTCTTCTTGGAATCACCCCACCACCGTGGTCTTTCCTCTCTATCACCTCTACGTGTGTCTTCCACCCGGGACCCTTCGAACTTAACCTCGTAGATCTCATCCGCACAGAATGGAAGGGAGTAATAATCCAGGACCGGTATATCAAAGATGACCAATCTATCCGGGGTGTCAACATAATAGGCTCATCCACATGACCTCGAACCACTAGCGAGCTAGGCGGCGAGAATGAGTCGTCCCATCTTCTTCTCCGCTTCTAATCCCACCGGATCGACGACCTCAAATAAATCTATCGCACCTCTCGTCAAGGTGTCATGATGGTCATCGCCGGGATGTGGTATGATAGACAACAGCCCACCTCCCTTACTTTACAATCATGGGTATCCTCCATGTCCCGAGCATGGTAATACCAAAAGCTTCCGGCTCACCCAAAATCGAGGTAGGTTCCACTACAAGTGGCTTGGCATACTCATAAAAATTCTCCACCGACTCGAATGGTACATCATCAACTAATGGAGTGATGGGCGATCCCATATCAATCTCTTGCATCTCAATCTCTGCTCGTAAATCTCCTCATAGAAAGCCGATTTATCAACCTCACTCTCCACCGAACCTCTTCACCGACGACTTTCTCGCCCTATTTCCATCGCGAGTTCTCTCTTAACATGAGATAACTCCTTTTCCTAGCTTCCAACTCGCCATCACGGATTCTACCAAAACATCATCATTTTTCAGCTCACTATTCGGGAGTTCACTCGGGAGGACTTGGAAACTCATATAATCAAATACTAATATGGGGGGTGGCGGTGATAAAGCCAACTCAATCACTGAATCCTCCGGGACGAGCACCTCATTATAGCAACTTGACTTGTCGTATCACCGCTCTACCGGACCGCTTGTGTGCAAGACTTTTCATTTTGATCCGGCATCCGGGCCGTCATGAGAGACACGATATCCTGAGACATCCAACATAGCTCGTATCTCATATGGGGCCAATCTTCATTGGCTAGGCAGGTCCTATACTCCCCGCTAGAAAACTTGTCTTGCATCTCCCCACCCGCTTCAAAGCATCCTCGGCCTCTTTATATAACACGAGCATCCGGTTCAACCAACCGATCAATTGATGTGCCGACACTTCCTCATCCATAGCCATAGAAACCCTTTCCATCGCCTCTCGAATAATACCTACTTCGTTCCTCTTCGGCATAGGCAAGGTCAATCTGCTGTAAGTGCTGATTTTGAGAGCTCCAATTCCAAGGGTTGTTCGAGTCATAATTCTGATTATTCCATTGTCCTTGATTTGGGCTCCAATTGTAGTCATGCTGGCTTTGATTGCCTCCCCAGTTTCCCGGTTGATTCTGGTTCCAATTTCCCCAAAATTCTGCTTCTATTATAGTTCCCCATCATATCGATAATCGCCGTCCATTCCACATCCCATGGACGCACCCAGCTCTTGGTCATAAGGTTGATAATACTGATTTTGACCAAGCTCAGGTGCCCAAGGTTGGTAGGTGGATTTTTCTTCATAAAAGTTGTATTGTTGAGAGTATCCACCCATTTATGCTCAATCTGCAAAATCACAGAAAACAACACGAAAACAATCACAGTGCCTCGTCACCACCACCTCATCAATAGGTGGTGTGGAACTTCAGCTGCAAGTCAAAACAAAGAAACAAGAAAGCAATAAAAACGACCTAAGCCCAAGCTTTCGGTCAACTTTTGTGATATCAAAGCATTGCCAATCCCCGGCAACGGCGCCAACTTGATAAGCGGATTTTCTAGGTCCGGTCGATCAAGTAAAACTCAAACCTTAGCAAAATCTACTTTCTAACCGGCAAAGGACCGGGTCGATTGCGAGATAGTGCTTGAGGAGTCCGAGGTCGAACCCACAGAGATTGGTTTTGAATACCACAGCTTGACTTAGTGCTCGGCCTCAGTCAAACAGATAGATATGAAGTTATACTATTGTATAAAAGAAAGATTACACTACTCAGAATTCTAACAATTAAAAGAGGTATGGCCGAACTACGTTTCAATGGATTACTTTACCCTCGTAAAGATTGCCCCGGAATGTGCCTTACTCTACCCTCGCCTAACGATAACTCATGTAACAAACCCCGTATTGAATTGGACTTGATGACTAGGGCGCCAATCTAGTACACGGGTAGGTGTCAAGCTACCTTTCAAGCTCAAAACTTCTACAGCCTCGAAACCCCGCTCCCACATGTCGCATGACATACATTTATAAGCTAAGTGTGTGCAATGGTGAACTAGGTGATCAATCTAGCTCAAAACGATTCAAACAAGTTTCGAGATATGGATTATTAATTAGAACGTTTATTTACGCACTACACTACCTCCCGGTTCATCAATCTAACGGCTTTTCACCCGCCTTCACATAGTTCAACCATACAAGGAATTTAGCTACTCATAATCGAATCTAAGCAATGAAAACGGAAGAAAAACATCACAACAACACCAAAATAACAAAAGAACATACTTACTTTACTCAACTTGAAGGAGGTGCCAAATGTGCTTACAAAAGATCGAATTTTTGTCAAGTGAAAAGTTACGGATCGAAGCTAAAAGTTAGTAGATCAAAGAGGGGATTGAAAGAGGATTCTAATGATATATAACACTTAGTCTAACTCTAAAAGACGAAGAAAATCGCCCAAAATCTCCAAAACTATCTAATATTATCGCCCCCTCTTTTTCTCACCCGCTGCTGTGAGAAAATGAGCTGCCTTATATAGAAAAGCCTCTGTCCACCCGGATGCCCTCAATGTCCGGCCGGACTGTTCTTGATTCTCCAGGTGTCCGAACGGATGCATAGATGTCCGTCCGGATGACATGCTCTTGTTCGTCCGGATGCTTCCTCTGTCCGTCCGGATGATTATCTGTCCGTCCGGATGTTGATTCTGTCCGTCCGGACGGGTTCTTCATCAAATTTTTCAAAAAACAAAGAGTTAGCCGTCCGACACAACACACTTGTCCGTCCGGACAGCTATTTGAAACCACATCTTCACTTTTCCACCTTCAACCTCCGTGTTTCGCCTCGACACGCCTAAACTTCATACTTCTCGCCTTTCGTGCTCTCGAGACACCCTAGTCCTGCATCCATATGAAAACAACACAAAACGCATAACCCCGCAAACTACGGGTGCTCGGGAAAACGAGTATAAAATGCTAAAATAAGGTCGAGTTTACGGAAAACCGATGATCCACTCGCCGTGCAATAAATCCTCATTTAATACTCAAGATAGGTCTAAACTCACCCAAAACATGCCGAAATGTGATAATCGTGGGTTGAATCAGACATGCAAATGTGTATCGTAAAGTTGGTTCCCATCACCACCCCACACTTAGCCTTTACTCGCCCCGAGTAAATTAGGCGCTCAAACAATACCAAGGAATCAACTTTACGGTACATGCATGCTTTTCAAAATATCAAGGTGAAAAGAACTTAGTTAAGTGAATGTATTACTTTGACTCTACTAGATCATGACACGGAGTGAGTGTGTGTTGAATGACGACGACTTATGCTTAATACGATTTCGGGCTTGGAATACCGGACAAATGACTTTACACAATCCTGCCCTTCCTAGAATCTCCACTAATCGGGACTAACCAAGGTTAAACACGGTCCAAAGAGACTTGAATGGTTATAACGTTAGGCT
Source organism: Gentiana macrophylla (assembly GCA_026214975.1). Taxonomy (NCBI): domain Eukaryota; kingdom Viridiplantae; phylum Streptophyta; class Magnoliopsida; order Gentianales; family Gentianaceae; genus Gentiana; species Gentiana macrophylla. The sequence continues at coordinate 70,406,827 of CM047814.1, forward strand.
CGGGAGGGGGCTAACCGAAAGGATAATTTGGGAACTAGAGAAGAGAAAATACGAGTGAACCAAATCAACAAGTGTATCTCCTCCTTGCAACCACACAAATCAACACCAAACTCCTCCGATCATCAAACAAATCAAAACAACTTCCGAACTCAACATTATATGGACAAACAATACACGTCCACACAAGGCTTTCTTTGACTCAACACTTATTCACTTTATTCAAACTTTTATTTCACTTCTTTTTTTTTCATTTTTCTTTTTGCATTCTTTTTCTTTTTCAACTTTTCTTTCTTTTCTTCTTTGAACCAAAGGCCTTATAAAAAAATCACCCGAGCTCCTCCCCTTTTTATAGCTCTAAAACTGAGGAAACAACAACCCGACTCAAAGACAACATCTCCCCCCACCCCACACTTGCCTTGGCAAGTGTGGTTTAACAAGAGACTAAGTCCACTCGTAGGGTCAAATGAAGGGAATGTGATCAAAATAAGGCTCAAGGGTAGGTTTCTAACTAAGTAACGAAACGGCTAATAATGCGAATGGTGGTCAGACCATTCTATCAAGGCTGAGAGGGGCTACGAAGGTCAAATGTTCTGCTCAGGCTTATTTGGCTAAAGTAAGGTAAAAAAGAACGGGAAAACTGTCATCCCGTGTTCCTACCAAGGCCAATCCTTCTATTTCGCCTCGAAACTAGGGGTACATGTGTGTAAAGTAATCGTGATAAGCATAACCGTCGTCAAACGTGTACTAAAAAGTGTTCCGTATCATGACAATATAGGCTCACTGTGAGACATTCACAAAACTAAAGACCTTTCACCACTCAATTGTGAACAAAGATGCATATAACGTGGTGTTAAAATCTTGGAAAATTTTGAAAACGGCCTAAAAATCGACTCGAAACGAGTAAAACCAAGTTTATCACATCACGGCATAATACTTTAAAGAACAAGCGAATAAGCTAAGTCGTCCCCCTCACTTAAGTGAAGCACCGTCCTCGGTGTGTGAACGAAAGGAAAAGAAAGACTTAGCTTATGAGCCCGGCAAAACGGCGCGATCAAGTCCCGTGAACGGTCGTGAAAGTAGTCCATCCCGAATCCCTAGTCATTGAAAAACATCCAAGAAATACATGCACGGGACATGGTCCGCGTGCCAAAGCATATAATATGGGGAATTCCGGGATAATAAAAAGAACGACCTCGTCACGTCGTAAAAACTTGAACAAGTATGTCACAAAGATAGTCAAATATGATTCAAACATACAATAACAACCAATCACGCCAAAACGTGCTCAAAATAAAATCTTAACCCAAGTCAAAACCAAAGTGATATGTCCGACGGATGGGTATGTTTGTCCGTCCGACAAGTGAATGCCAAGATCATTGTAAAACCGAGATCCATCCGACGGATGGTGTGTGTCCGTCCGACAAGGATAAAACAGAGGAAAAGTGAATTTTAAGCATGAAGGCCCTCCGGGATCATCCGATTCAATCCTCAACACCAAAACACAAAGAAACGAATTCAAAACCAAAAAAACACAGAAATGATGGGTTGCCTCCCACCGAGCGCTTTTGTTTTATGTCGTTGGCTCGACATAGTGACACCAAAACGGACTCAAACCATAAAAGACTCAAAACAACAATTCAATTATTTCATTTCAAACAAGTATCATCAAAACCATCAACCAAAATCCGAACTCAAAAGATCAACAACTCAAGAAGAATACAAATAGCAAGCATCATGAAAACCGAGTTCGTTAGAAACTTACCTCTCATAGCCCTCGATGCAACCTCCTCCCAACTCGGGAATCCTCTTCACAAAAACCTCTCATCATCTTCTTCTTGGAATCACCCCACCACCGTGGTCTTTCCTCTCTATCACCTCTACGTGTGTCTTCCACCCGGACCCTTCGAACTTAACCTCGTAGATCTCATCCGCACGTAATGGAAGGGAGTAATAATCCGGGACCGGTATATCAAAGATGACCAATCTATCCGGGTGTCACCATAATGGGCTCATCCACATGACCTCGAACCACTAGCGAGCTAGGCGGCGTAATGAGCCGTCCCATCTTCTTCTCCGCTTCTAATCCCACCGGATCGACGACCTCAAATAAATCTATCGCACCTCAAGGTGTCATGATGGTCATCGCCGGGATGTGGTATGATAGACAACAGCTTCCACCTCCCTTACTTTACAATCATGGGTATCCTCCATGTCCCGCAGCATGGCAATACCAAAAGCTTCCGGCTCACCCAAAATCGAGGTAGGTTCCACTACAAGTGGCTTGGCATACTCATAAAAATTCTCCACCGACTCGAATGGTACATCATCAACTAATGGAGTGATGGGCGATCCCATATCAATCTCTTGCATCTCAATCTCGCTCAAAATCTCCTCATAGAAAGCCGATTTATCAACCTCACTCTCCACCTGAACCTCTTCACCGACGACTTTCTCTCGGCCCTATTTCCATCGCGAGTTCTCTCTAACAATGAGATAACTCCTTTTCCTAGCTTCCAACTCGCTTTGCATCACGGATTCTACCAAAACATCATCATTTTTCAGCTCACTATTCGGGAGTTCACTCGGGAGGACTTGGAAACTCATATAATCAAATACTAATATGGGGGGTGGCGGTGATAAAGCCAACTCAATCACTCAATCCTCCGGACGAGCACCTCATTATAGCAACTTGACTTGTCGGTATCACCGCTTCTACCCGGACCGCTTGTGTGCAAGACTTTTCATTTTGATCCGCATCCGGGCCGTCATGAGAGACACGATATCCTGAGACATCCAACATAGCTCAGATCTCATATGGGGCCAATCTTCATTGGCTAGGCAGTCCTATACTCCCGCTAGAAAACTTGTCTTGCATCTCCCCACCCCGCTTCAAAGCATCCTCGGCCTCTTTATATAACACGAGCATCCGGTTCAACCAACCGATCAATTGATGTGCCGACACTTCCTCATCCATAGCCATAGAAACCCTTTCCATCGCTCTCTCGAATAATACCTACTTCGTTCTCTTCGGCATAGGCAAGGTCAATCTGTTAGTAAGTCTTGATTTTGAGAGCTCCAATTCCAAGGGTTGTTCGAGTCATAATTCGATTATTCCATTGTCCTTGATTTGGGCTCCAATTGTAGTCATGCTCGGGCTTTGATTGCCTCCCCAGGTTTCCCGGTTGATTCTCGGTTCCAATTTCCCCAAATTTGTCTCATTATAGTTCCCCTCATCATATCGATAATCGTCGTCCATTCCACATCCCATGGACGCACCCGCTCTTGGTCATAAGGTTGATAATACCGATTTTGACCAAGCTCAGTGCCCAAGGTTGGTAGGTGGATTTTTCTTCATAAAAGTTGTATTGTTGAGAGTATCCACCCATTTATGCTCAATCTGCAAAATCACAGAAAACAACATGAAAACAATCACAGTGCCTCGTCACCACCACCTCATCAATAGGTGGTGTGGCACTTCAGCTGCAAGTCAAAACAAAGAAACAAGAAAGCAATAAAAACGACCTAAGCCCAAGCTTTCGGTCAACTTTTGTGATATCAAAGCATTGCCAATACCCGGCAACGGCGCCAACTTGATAAGCGGATTTTCTAGGTCCGGTCGATCAAGTAAAAACTTGAAAACTTAGCAAAATCTACTTTCTAACCGGCAGTGGACCGGGTCGATTGCAGGATAGTGCTTGAGGAGTCCGAGGTCGAACCCACAGAGATTGGTTTTGAATACCACAGTTGACTTAGTGCTCAGTTCAGGTCAAACAGATAGATATGAAGTTATACTATTGTATAAAAGAAAGATTACACTACTCTGAATTCTAACAATTAAAAGAGGTATGGCCGAACTACGTTTCAGCGGATTACTTTACCCTCAGAAAGATTGCCCCGGGAATATGCCTTACTCTACCCTGCCGTCTAACGATAACTCATAGAACAAACCCCGTATTGGAATTGGACTTGATGACTTGGGCGTCAATCTAGTACACGGGTAGGTGTCAAGCTACCTTTCAAGCTCAAAACTTCTACGGTCTCGAAACCCCGTTCCCACACGTCGCCGCAACATACATTTATAAGCTAAGTGTGTGCAATGGTGAACTAGGTGATCAATCTAGCTCAAAAACGATTCAAACAAGTTTCGAGATATGGATTATTAATTAGAACGTTTATTTACGCACTACACTACCTCCCGGTTCATCAATCTAACGGTGTTTCACCCGCCTTCACATAGTTCAACCATACAAGGAATTTAGCTACTCATAATCGAATCTAAGCAATGAAAACGGAAGAAAAACATCACAACAACACCAAATAACAAAAGAACATACTTACTTTACTCAACTTGAAGGAGGTGCCAAATGTGCTTACAAAAGATCGAATTTTTGTCAAGTGAAAAGTTACGGATCGAAGCTAAAAGTTAGTAGAACTAAGAGGGGATTGAAAGAGGATTCTAATGATATATAACACTTAGTCTAACTCTAAAAGACGAAGAAAATCGCCCAAAATCTCCAAAACTATCTAATATTATCGCTTCTCTTTTTCTCACCCATTCTTTGTGAGAAAATGAGCGCTTTATATAGAAAAGCCTCTCATCCGTCCGGATGCCCTCAATGTCCGGCCGGATCGTTTTGATTCTCTGTGTCCGGACGGATGCATAGATGTCCGTCCGGATGACATGCTCTTGTTCGTCCGGATGCTTCCTCTGTCCGTCCGGATGATTATCTGTCCGTCCGGATGTTGATTCTGTCCGTCCGGACGGGTTCTTCATCAAATTTTTCTCAAAAAACCAGTGAGTTAGCCGTCCGGACACAACACACTTGTCCGTCCGGACAGCTATTTGAAACCACATCTTCACTTTTCCACCTTCAACCTCCGTGTTTCGCCTCAGACACGTCTAAACTTCATACTTCTCATCTTTCAGGCTCTCGAGACACCCTAGTCCTGCATCCATATGAAAACAACACAAAAACGCATAACCCCGCAAACTACGGGTGCTCGGAAAAAACGAGTATAAAATGCTAAAATAAGGTCGAGTTTACGGAAAACCGACAGTCACTCGCCGTGCAATAAATCCTCATTTAATACTCAAGATAGGGTCTAAACTCACCCAAAACATGCCAGAAATGTGATAATCGTGGGTTGAACTTTACAGAAATGTACTGTAAAGTTGGTTCCCATCAACGAGATACTAAATAAGCTTAAGGTGCAACACGACGATGACTTTGTCACCTTAACCAATGAACTAAGCAAATTGAAACTTAAGCACCAAACGACCGAGATTGAGAATGAATCTTTGAAGCGAAAGGTTGCGCTGTTTAAGCAAGTCATCTCAAGACTTGAAGAGCAAATTACTCAGCTCAAAACGCAACCCTCAACTTCTCAGAATTCAAAGGGTAAGAACATTTGTGTGGAAGGTTCATCCGATACACAAAACTCACCCGCCCCAACCAAAGTCTTGGAGCCTAGGCCAATTGCCTTAGAACACACCATGACCGTAGAACCCATCAAAAAGAAAAGAATAAATAGAAAGAAAAAGGCACACACCTCACCTAAGAATGCTCCATCAACATCCGCACGCACTTCACAGCGTTCTTCCCCCCATACTCATGCACACGCCTGTGATCGAAGAGGTTCAATGAGCTTTGCTCAACAGAACCACTTCACTCATAACAGCTATGCTCCGCCTAGTTTTTACCCGACTACACACTACGATCCACGCATACACCAGGAACCCACCTATACACATAGACTTTCCCAGTTTGACCCCTTTTTGGCCCAGATGCTATTCTGGCAAGATCAGGACAATCGAATGTAATCGACCACATACCAACCCAACCCACGTCACTGCGAACAGCCCGAGTCCTCCTGGACAAAGAAGGCTGCTAGCAAACCAAGGGTTAAGAAGGTATGGGTTCGAAAGGACTCGATCAAGCCTAACTCTAACCCCGAAGGACCCAAGAACTAATGGTACCTATACAAACTCTTTATATTACAGGCATGACTTAAAGCTAAACTGTATAGAAGCAATACAAAGTGGTGCTTGGACAGTGGATGCTCTCGACATATGACTGGCAACTCTGCAATCATCCGGGATTACAAAGCTATATCAAATGGAGGGTCAGTCACATTTGGAGACAATTCAAAAGGCAAGATCCTTGGCAAAGGATCAGTTGCTAACCCAAGTTGCTTTATTATTCATAGTGTCTTATTAGTCAAGAATTTAGAATATAACTTGTTAAGCATATCATAGTTAAGTGACTCAGGCCTTAAAATTGTGTTTGATGAGGTTAGTTGCACGATATCTGATAAATTAAGGAATGTTGTCATAACTGGTCTTCGTGAGCATAATCTCTACACGATCGAACTGGACAACCTCACTAATTGCCCGATATCATGCCTCGTATCTAAACATGATGACACAAATATATGGCACCGTCGCTTAGGTCATGTTGGTATCACCACTATTAAGAAGCTGTGGAAACAGAATCTCATACGAGGTATACCAACACTAGATCTGGATGAGTTTGACACGTGTGAGCCATGTATACCTGGAAAGCAAGCTAGAACTTCATTCAGATCCAAACACGAAGTATCTTCCACTCGAATCCTAGAATTGTTGCATATTGACTTATTTGGTCCTAGTAGAGTAGTAAGTCTCAGTGGAAAGTCTTATGTACTCGTCGTTGTTGATGACTATTCCAGATATCATGGACTCTGTTTTTGACACACAAGATTGATAGTACTCAGGCATTCTCTACTCTCATGAAGCAACTACAAAATACCTTTGATGTATCTGTTGTAGCTGTCAGGAGTGACAGATGTGGTGAGTTCATGGATACTAGTCTCATAGAATTCTATGAGTACCTTGGTATCCGTCACAAATTCTCTGCTTCTTAAACTCCCCAACAAAACGGCGCCGTTGAGCATAAGAACCGAACACTGCAAGAATCTGCTCGAACAATGCTAAATGAGTTCATGGTGCCTCGATTTCTGTGGGCTGGGGCTGTTTCTTGTGCATGTTATGTTGTTAACCGAGTGTCTATTAGACATAGATTGCACAAGACACCCTACGAAGTCCTAAGAAACCAGCCTCCGAAAGTTAACTACTTTCACGTTTTCAGATGCAAGTGTTTCGTGTTGAATGATAAGGGAAATTTGGATAAGTTTGCATCTAAGTCCATCGAATTTATATTCGTTTGTTATTTTGAGACCTCACGGGCTTATAGATGCTATGATCTAGTTTCTCGACGTATTCTCGAGTCCATACACGTTTCATTTCATGAGTCTGTTTCCTTGACTAACATGTGCTCTAGTGTGTAAAATAAGAAATTAAGTGTAGAGCAGTTGGACATGGAGGATGAGTTTGAGCTACTTCCGCCAGCACAAAATGAAAGACCTCCTGAAACAGAAGTAGCACAAGATATAGTTGTTGAGTCAACTGCTCCAGTTGCGGATGACATCTTAGCAAATGATGCTCCCAACGATGAAAACTTGCAAGAGGAGAATGATGGTGTTCCACAACACAGATGGGAAAGGTATCACACCCCCACACTTAATCATTGGTGATCCCACTGCTGGTGTAAGCACCCGAAGGTCCACTTTCTATCCCTCATCTTTGCATGCATTTGTCTCTAACATCGAACCTAAGAAAGTTGATGAAGCCCTCTTAGATAATGAGTGGGTTATAGCTATGCAAGAAGAGCTTCATCAATTTGAAAGGCAAGATGTTTGGGAACTTGTTCCCCTACCTAAAGGTAAAACCTCGGTAGGCACACGATGGGTCTTTAGGAAAAGTTGGATGAAAGCGGTAAAGTCATTCGGAATAAGGCTCGACTGGTGGGCCAGGGTTATACCCAACAGGAAGGCATCGATTACGATGAGACCTTCACCCCAGTTGCTCGGCTGGAATCCATTCGACTTTTAATTGTGTTTGCATCTGGCTTAGGAATAAAACTCCATCAAATGGACGTCAAAAGTGCCTTCTTCAACGGACTTATCGATAAAGAAGTGTATGTTCGACAGCCCCCGGGCTTTGAGGATACACTTCATCCCGATCATGTCTTCCGTTTCAAGAAAGCACTTTATAGACTCAAACAAGCGCCTAGAGCATGGTACGATAAGTTTTCATCACTGCTTTTAGCTAATGGCTTCGTTAGGGGTAGGGTGGATAACACTCTCTTCATAAAGAAGTCCGGATCTGACATTCTGGTTGCCTAGGTCTGTGTCGATGACATTATCTTCGGTTCTACCGACCCTGCTCTATGCACTGAGTTTGAGACCTTGATGTCTTCTCAGTTTGAGATGTCAGCCATGGGAGAGTTAAGTTTCTTCCTCGCCATGAGATCAAGCAAACACAAAGTCCGCACACACATAAGTCAAACTAAGTATATCAGAGATATGTTCACCAATTTTAAGTTTGACGCGTTGAAACCTGCTATGACTCCTATGAGCTCATCAATCAAACTTACTCTTGATGAAGATGGTGAGCCATTTGACTCTCGCTTATATCGATCTATGATCGGTTCTCAACTATACCTGATCGCATCGAGACCCGACATACAATTTGCCGTAGGACTATGTGCACGCTTTCAATCTAACCCTAAGATATCGCATTACAAAGCTGTCAACAAGTCTTTCGATAACTCAGGCACACACCCATCTTGAGTCTCTGGTACTCTCGAGACTCATCACTTACACTTATAGCTTACAGAGATGCCGACTATGGTGGTCGTCGATTGAAATGGTAACGAAGATTACTAGTGGTACTTGTCAATTACTTTGTGACCGTCTCATCTCTTGGTTCTCTAAGAAGAAACCTAGTTTTGCCCTTAGTACTACTGAAGCTGAGTACGTAGCCTTGAGCAATTGTTGTGCTAAACTCCTCTGGATCAAACAACAGTTAGCAGACTTCGGCATGTCTGTAGATTGTGTTCCGGTTTATTGCGATAGTACCAGTGCAATGGACCTTGCACACAATCCTGTATTGCACTCCCGAGCAAAGCACATAGACATTCGTTATCATTTTATACGTGATCACATGCAAAATGGTACGATATCTATTGATTTTTTGCCAATTGCGCATCAGGTAGCGGACATTTTCACGAAGCCTTTACCCCAGGCCTCGTTCAAAAAGTTGCGTAGTGACCTACATATGGTATCGTTATGATCCCTTTTGCTTAGTTTTCTAACTAAGGGGGGAGAAGTACCTATGTAGGGGGAGCTGTAATCAAGGGGGAGCGTAAAGGTATTTTGAAAATTAATATAAAAAAAAAGGGAGATTGTTGAGTTATGAGCCCCAGTTGCATGAAAGTTTGATTAATTTCCAAAAATGCCCCTAATGTGTGTTTTTACTAAAATACCCTTGTAACTAAAGCTTACATCATATGGCAACTCTTGTGTTTTTAACATGTTTTTGCAGGATTTATTAAATTCCTATAATTGATTATTAAGTTATTAATTTAATTTATAAATTTAATTTATTAATTTTATAGATCAATTAATCAAATTTAATTAATCAATGTATAAATTCCAAAATATGTTATATATATACCCATCCGGCGGTCCTACTTCCGTTTGGTCTTGATCTATGTACACAGGTCCGGCCCAATTTTCTTTTTTTATCCCTACCAAAATGATACATAACAAATATCTCCTAACCCTAATACCCTTGTCAGCCGTTCCTCCCCTTCCCAACTTCCAGAAATTTCTGCCCCTCTCCCCTGTAATTCAATGAACACGATCTGAAAAATCTCCTCTTCAATGCGTCCTTGATTTCTTGGTAGATGTTTCATCGTCTCTTCCCCTCACCTTCCTAATCCAATTAACTCTCGTGCTCTTTGATCCTTGAAGCACCTCAGACGCAATCTGTGAGAGCTCCACTAGCAAATCGAAGCATTAAAGGGTTCGTCTTTATGACTGAAATCCCTAAATCAACACAGATATCGAATCTGTGAAGGATTTCTGTTTAAATCGGGCAACCACATGACCAATTTCACTCTAAGGAGGGTCCGATTTCAAAAGCTTCCATCTTTGGAAGATTTGATACTGATTCCTTGTTTCTTGCAACACAGTTGATGCTGTGAAGGCTCATCTACATCTCCGAATGAACAAGGTCGTATCTTTTCATTTAATGGTTAATATCGAATTTTTATTCTTCTAATTTGAACTGGACTCTGCCCTGATTTTGTGCTTTTGTGTCTAATTTCGCTGAGATACGATGCTCCGGCAACGCAGTTAATGTGATGAAGGTCTCTATGCAATCCGAGTTATAAAGGTTGTATCTTTTCATATCTTGAGTTAATGCTCTCAGTTATTTTCTGATTCGATTTGATATATGCCTGGTATCCTGCCTTTATGTGTCGATTTGCAGTCCATATGAACCAGAAACACGTGCTAAACGTGATGGCTGGACTCATAACTGATGAAGGTTGCATATGTCATGTTTCCAGTCCAGTTTCAAAGTAGGGTTGTAGGGGTGCCGTTTTAACCAACTGGTGGTTCTCCCCTGACTTGTCTAAGCCCCGGTTTGGTGAATATCGGCCCAAACCGCTCAGGTAAATTGGCTTGAATCTCTGTGGGCTAGATAATTGACCTAGGGTTTTCTTAACCTGAAGATGGTCCGGTTCAAGTCTTTTGCTGAGGGTATGTAAACCCAATGATGGTTGAATCAATCACCTTCCGGTCTGTTTTTGAACCTCTGGATCAACCTTATGTGTTATGTGCATTTTAACTTTGGTTGAATCAGTTTGGTTTATTTTCTAAGTCCCTATTGTGGTGTTAAGTGTTAAACCAAAATTTTGTTTGCACTTTTAAATCTCTGGTTTTGCACTGGTCAGTCTTGGACTCCCCTGTCTCATCCTATAAATAGTCACTGTCACCTAGTCATTTTAGTCATCAGTATTATAGACAGAGCAATTACCACACACTTTCACTTAAAAGGTTTTCAACGTTTTTAAGAAGAAAATGTTTGTGGCTAAAATCTTTATCACTTGCCTAAGAAGTGATAAAGATTTGGGTTGGAATCTTGCTAGAGTGTGTATAGCTTGAGGGCTGGCAAAGCTATACATAGGACTCAGGATCAACCTTTTTAATAGTCTGAATTTGGTGTTCTTCTGTGAAGGTACTCAAATTCAAATTTTTTTATTTCATTTTGTTAACTGTGTAGTTGTTGTCTGGGTAATAGTTTGATTAGTGGACCTCTTTTCTAAGATCATTTGTACAGAAAATATCACCCCCGTATTGCCAAAGTGAGGATTTGGCATACAGTGTGAATTTCTGTTGACCTTTGATCTTGTGTCTGTCAGAGACACTGATCTAGACTATTGCATGTCTGTTGTGTGTTTTCACACTGCTTGTTTGAACATTCTAAGACTTGGTATTGCTGAAATTCAGAAAAGATCTAACCTGCTGATTTAGCTATTTGGTTGATTACCAAAGTTGCTGTCTTTGTGGTCAAGGCTCTGCAAAATTGACTTTCTGAGTATTAGCAATCTGAAGGATCAGAAGTGTTCATCCCCTTGCTGTTGTTCCAAGTTTTGATTCAGTAGTGACCTTGCATTGTATCAACAAATTCAGGATCTGCCCCTACAGTGTGGTTGGTTTTACCTACACATAGCCTTGTGCATAAGGCATTAGCAGAATGAGTTATTGATCCTCTAGCAAATCTGCACTGGTACAAGACTTGGCTTAGTGTCTTTAATCTGTCTATCCCCTTAACTATTGGGAAACTCAGAATTATTTCCCTTGGAATTAAATCTGAAGTTTATGCCCCTTCTGTGCCTTTCCTGCTATATCTATCCACACTTGCCTTCCTGCTGAATCTGTTGGAATATTGCTGAATTTGAGCTATCTGCAAAATTGCTTGAGAAATCTGCACCTAACTTGAACACTTTGTAATAGGTTTTTCTTTTGTTTTGTTTTGGAAACATCTTGGACTTGTCGATCATTTTGTGATCAGCTTATAATCATCGATCTTGATAAAGGAAATCTGAAGTCGAGACTCATATCGACCTTCGATTCGATCTTTGGCCGATTGATCGCCCTAGTTTGGTCCTTGGTTGTTTTCTCCTGAAGTAAGTGTATTCAGATCAGACTTAAGTGTTGATAAACCTCTCGCTTGAGTTTGTTTATCAATATTGAAGTTCATCTCGATAACTTCACCTGAGCAAAGGCTTTGACTGATCTAAAACTATATTTTGTGATCGGTCCTGCAACTTTCCTGAACCTGTTTTATCAGGGTTATTTTAACTCGAATACTTGCATCTGTTTTAATGTTGTAAACCTTAGAACCTGTTGTACTTCAGTTTTGATTTTATATATATATATATATTTTCTTGAGTTTTCTGATTTGAATACTGTGCATCTGTATATACTGTATTTTGGGACATAAATAAACTTACTTGGCTGTTGAAAACAACTTAACTTTTTAACAATCAACTTGACCAAATTTACACTTGTATTGATCACTTAGGTTACACTTACACAATTTAATAATATTTAATTAGACTTCCGAATTAAGTGTTAGTAATTGTGTATTAATTTGCTCCAACTTTTTTATCTTTTGATAAACTCGACAAAGTGCTATAATTCTTAGAACACTCTATTCAACCCCCCCCCCCCTTCTAGAGTGTTCTTCTGTGCATTATCAATCCAACATCCATGATGCAAAAGCTTTTGAAAACACAAACTAGAAAACGTTTTCAAAAATTTTACACAAGCACAACAAGTAGGATTACTTCATAACAGAAGCTTTGCTCCGATACCAATTGTTGGTCCCTTGAAAAGGCTTTAATTATGTTTAGAGGGGGGTGAATAAACTTAACACTTAAAACTTTGTCGGAGTTAAGACAAATTCAGCAGGGTCAATAGTATGCTGACTTAAACAGTCTGCTGACTATTAATCCTATTGAATCTGTTGCAGTGGAATACAAATGATTAAGCTTTTATACTTGTTGTTAAAAGATGATACCAAGTATTAGATTCTCAGTAGTGAATTGCGTGTGAAAGATAGTAGCTAGTTCAGCAGGTTGATATGAATAATATGCAGTAGATTAAAATGCAGAAAGTAAATGCAGTAAAGTAAAGTATTGCAAATTTTATAGTGGTTCCAAGTGGTGTAATCCTGTCAGTCCACTCTTCTCATATGATGTTGGAGGAAATTCACTAAAGTCTTTTGATTTTGCTGTTACAAAAGTCCCTAAGCTGTTTGTCCTTGACCAATAACTATGGCTTCATAAACTTAATAGTAAGAACAGGTAGGATTGCGGCTCCTAATACTCCACTGGTCCTTGAACGGTAGGATTGCGGCTCCTAATACTCCAATGGTCCTTGAAGGGTAGGATTGCCTCTTCACCGGCTCCACCACAAAAACAATAGTTCTTGATACTCAGCAGTGCTTCTCTGTCTACAGATTTCTTCTTGAAAAGAAGGGGATGAATCAAGTAAGTAATTATGCTTCAGCAAGCAGCTTAAGATCTTCAAGTGTAGATACTAGATGATACTTGAATGCAATAACACTTGATGAAAATTATGGATCAATATGAATGCTCATGTCAGCATGGTGTAATGCTCTTGATTGCTAGTAACTTTGGTATTTGATTTGATCCCGGGGGTTCTCTATTTATAGGTGTAATCCAACATTTGAATTTGAATTCTGAATTAGACCGTTATTGGATTTTTCTGATCATTCCCTGAAATTCACTCTGATGTACAATCGGACACTTTCAGTACCAATGATTTTTCTATATTCTTATTTTATTCAGAAGTCCTTGTAACGTCTTTTTAATCTCCACCATTGATTGTATAAATGATCCAATGCTTGATTATCATCCTTATCCATTTAATCCTTCAGAATAATTCTTGGATCAAATTAAATTCTCGTATATATGCTCAGTAGAAGTCTGGTACTTGAGTCTGCTGAGGCATACTTTTGGTCAGCTGACTTTCTTGATGAACACTCAACTGACTACTTCTCATCTAACTTTTGATTATGAAGATATAGTACACCACTTTGAGTATAACTAAGTCCCAATCATCACATTTCCTTATATGGAACTTAGACCTTCAGTACAAGGTATATGTGATCAGTTTAGGCCATCATAGAATTACCTAAATTCTGATCCCATATCCTTGGCTTTTATATCTTCAATACTAAGTTTGATCCCTTAGTCTTCATTACTGAGTTTGAGCCCTCAGCCTTCAGTCTTCAGCAGATCCTAGACACTCCACTGAACACCTAATCTAGATAGGTCTGCTGAACAAGTCAGTTGACCTCCTTGCAGTGCTTCTTTGATCAACTTGTACAAAGATCAAACTCTAGTAAGCCTATACATTAATTCTAGACATCTTTTTGCCTTTGCCCTATAACGGCTTATCTGGCACTCATCATTAAAACTAAAATATGTCCAACAGGATAATCTCCAATGGTTGCATCCATACTTGGGGAATGCCGGTTTGTCCCACCTCCGATGTGTATTTTACCGATGACAATGTATAACATTTCTTTTTGTTGTTGTTTCTACTTTGTAACATTGTATTTAGTAAATGAATTTGCAACTTTGTTTCGCTTTCTTTTTGAATTTGCCTCAAATTTGAATTTGAATTTACTCGAAATATTCCATCCTTTTTGAGTCCTTTGGGCTGTGTCCGCCTTATATGAGCATACACGTATGGTCAAAATAACTCTCGTTTGACTATAATTATCGGTTAAATCTTTTCTGACCTGTCAGATGCGAATTTGAACCGAAAATCTGCAAACTGATGAGGAGTTGTGATTCTTGACCAGATAGGTCTCCTAGGTGACCATTCATTTATGACGATGGTTCGTAGGTTGCGCCACATTTAATGGCAGTTTGAAATTAGAATTTGAAAAGACCGCCTGATTCTTAGCCGTCTAATACGTTCGATCTTGACAGTATGATTGTTTCATTTTTCCTATAAAATGGAGTCCCCCATCTTCTCAGACATTCGTGTTTCTCAAACTTGAATTCTTTCAATTTTTTCAGTATACACGGCCTTTCTCATTTCTCTAGCCTTCTTCGTCTTCATGTCTTCTAGTGATTCAAGCCAAGGTTCTTCCTCCTTTCCCCGGCAAGGTATTTCACCTTTTTTTAGCACGGCATCCACCACTGTCCGTGCCAACTTTTAGGTTTATTTCAATAGACAGCTGCATATGGTGGAGAGGGGTTTGAATCTCCAAAAGGTTGGTGGAGACTCTATGCTTCGTATCAGTTTTTCCGGTTGGGGTGATTCCGTTATAGATCCCAGGGGTAGGTATAATCTTACCCTGGTGCGTTAATTTTATTCGGTCTTTGTCGAGAGGTTGTTATCGCCGAAGGCACCACCTCCGTATCCTTCCGGGAGTCTCTGTTGCCTTTACCCCAACAGTCATCAATGAATTCTTCGTTCTTGATCGCACTCCTGCCGCTCCTTATGAGTCGGCCTAGGAACTTGACAACGAGGTTGTAATATTCCGATTTTCGGGAAAGGGCAGACGTGTCTTTTTGCGAAAACGAAATATTAGGTTCGGTTTCCTTTTATTCGGAGTTAATTATTTTGGACGTTTTATATATATAATTTCGAGTGTTATATATGTAATTAAGGAAATAATGAGTTTTGTAACCAAGGGCGTTTTGGGGAAAAAGGGTTATTGTGGAATTAGGTATTAAGGGGAAATTAATCACCTAATTACTTCCTTTTCGCCAAAGCCCTTCCCATTACCTTGTGCGACCTTGAGAGGAAAAGAGAGAGAACAAAAGAGTTTTTCATAATCCGGAGAAGAGGAGTTGATCATTTTCAGAACCGGTGCAAGAATTGGAATCGTTGTGAAGAAGGCTACGTTTTGGTATCTGTTTGGTGGTGTTACAGCAGTGTTTACTCTGAGTTTGGAGTAGTTTTGGGGGCTGTTTAGAGGTAAGAAAAGTTATCCCTATGATCTCATTCGTTTGTATAAGGTTTAGATGAATTTGTAGGTGGTTTTGGTGCTAGAATGATGTATTGTTGGTTTGAGTTCTGTCTGTAAGTATCATGGCATGTTTAGATACAAGTTTGCTGTGTTTCTGTGCTGTTTTTGCTGGTTTTTGGTTGAAATACGATCTGGGGTTCGAATGATGAAGAATTAGGGTTCCAGTCGAACCCAGGTGGACGGGCGTCCAGCCTAGGTTCCACCTTGGACGAGCGTCTGGTTGCTTGGACGGGCGTCTGAGGTGCTATTTTACATTCAGGATTGAACTGTTTTGGGTGGACGGGCGTCTGGGTATAGTGGACGGGCGTTCAGCTTTGGACGGGCGTCCAGTAATGTCCAGACGGGCGTCCATGGCTTAAAACGGACGTCTAGCTGGTTTTGTCACTATTTCTTTGTGGGTCGTTGCTCAACCTTATAAACATGATTTATCTTTATGAACCCTTATATATGATATGTTAATATGGTATGAACGTAGACAAGCCTGAATTGAGCTTCTGATTCGTTCAGTTAAAACACCGAATGTACTCTTAAAGGGAGTTGAAGTTCGGATCCGTCGGAAGAGCATGATAGGCTTGTGCTTTGATGAATTAGGATTCATCAACGTCTGTGTATGTGCTAGGACTTGTCCGTGTCTAGTGGTCTAGGAAGAGAGTAGTCTATGTGAGGGAGATTACTTGAAAACACTTAGGTTGGCTAGCTAATAACCTAATAAACAACGTATGTGACTAGTAAAAGATTAAACAACATGTCTCTCTTGGCTAGGCACCAGGCTAAATCTCGATGCATGTGCTACCCCTGAAGGTGGAGGAACTTCGTAGGTCAAAAGACCCTAAGTACGGAGGGACTCTGCTGAGGTGTGCGTGCTATCGGAGTCTACCTTTTCTAGATTTTGTGGGTATTGGTGTGATCCACTAATATGTTGCAAAAGAGTGTTCCCAAGGTAGAAGAACTCTGTAGGTCAAAGACCCTAAGTACAGAGGGACTCTGCTGAGGGGATGCGCGTAGTGCCCTTGAGTGCGGTTGTAACATAGATAGGTTAAGCTAGAAACAGTTAGTCACAACATGTTGATGAGCATGAAGTAAACCTTAGATTGAGTCGGTCTCATATAATCAAATAAACGGCTTAAATATCTTTCCTTATAATTTCTTTTGATATCATAGCTTCTCTTTCTTTCTAAGTACGTAGTACTTACCTCGAATGCATATTTGTTTTTATGTGTTTGGGGTGAGAAGACGAAACAGTTTTACGAGGAAGGATTTGACGACGATATTTGAAGACGCTTGTTGGAAGTTCAAGATGTTCCTTTCTCTGTTTTCGTTGATTGTTATTTCAGTACTTTTGAGGTAGTCGTTTGGTTTCTTTCTAGACGTTGGGTTCTTGTATCGTTTTGGGATTTTCGTACTTTTCCAAATGTAATAATTTACATTTCCACCTTAGGTTTCTTTTCTACTCTTTAAATTTTTGGAAAAGAAAATTTTATGTACCCGAGTTTTGCTTCCGTTTTGCTTTTAATTTGATACGACGTAGTAGAGGCTTACGTATAAAATGAATTTACTTTTATTTTATACGTGCGAACGCCTCCTTTCCGGATAAGGACTCGTGTCCAGAACGGGCGTTACTGGTTGGTATCGAGAGAAGCGTTCTTTACACTTCCTTTCATTAAGACAAGTTTCTTTAGATCTTTAGTAACGTCTGGTTTTCTTGATCTTTCAAAGATGGTAATGACAAGGAGAGGCGTTAGTGGAGCCGGGAGCTCGTGGGTTAGTCAAGGGCGAGGGAGCCCGGTGCCCGTAGTAGGGGCGGATTTGTGAGGCGTAATCCTTCGCCTCGCTTGAGTCTTTCACCACCACCCCATACAGCCACGCCTACACCACGGACTCAACAGGATGTGTCACCGAGGCGCATCGAATCCGCCACCCGACCACCGCCAAGATATAACTACATTTATGGAGAGCCTAGGCAAGCACCTATTCATGTCACTTTAGTGGCGACATTCCACCGATTAGTGCGCCACCACCAAAGGACCAATGTGTATCCCCACCATCTAGTGCTTATCCTCCAAAGTATCCTCGGCAGCAGCAGGTCTTCTACCCTCCTCCTCAGTAGGTCATGTTCCTCAACCTACGCATACCACCTTCACCACGCTTTGACCACCAAAGAAGGCGTTGGTCATCCACCCTTTGGTTTTCAAAGACCTCAACAAAGATCGGTCTTATCGTGGGTACTATCCGTGACGAAATGAGCCTCAAGTAATCCCACCTTATCCTCAACAACAAAGCATGATCTAAAGACATGCATCTTTTAGTTACCCTCCGGTTCACCCACCGCTTAGACCGACTTTCGAGCAAGCACCGGCGGTGGATTGGTATACGAGATTGAGGATAAATCGAGTTGAGAACTTCTTCGGTAATGTGGAGCATTCTAAAGCAGAGGAATGGATAAGAGGATTCGAGAAAGCTTGTAGGAACATACATGTTCTTGAGACAGAGATGGCACAACTAGCAGTCAGTTTTATGTTGGGAGCAGCGGAAGCATGGATTGATGCCGTACAAAGCAGCAACGGTAAGGTAACGGATTGGGAAGGGTTCAAGACGATGTTTTATAATGAGTACTTCCCGATACAGATTCAAGCGAGATAAAGCAAGTCAATTCCTCGAAGCACAAGCAAGGTAATAATCGACAAAGTCCCAATGACACTAATAAATTCAATGAGTTAGGAAGGTTCTATCCGGAATTGATGAAGGTGGAAGAGAGAAAGATGGCCCTCTATAAGGATGGGTTGGCCTACGAGATTCAGTCGGGCATGCTAGGTTTCACGGCAAGGAATATGGCGAGTTGATGAATAAAGCCTTGGAAGTCGAGAGTTTCGGAAGAGAGCTACGAGTGGTTGTCAATAATAAGAGAAATTTTGGGACAAGTCAAGGCGATTATAGGGGCGCCACAAAGCAAGCGACCAAGAAGACTACGGCTCCTACAAAGAGCTAAGGCCCCGAGCAAAGGCACCACTTTGCCCCAAGTGCAAATGTAATCATACAGAGAGTGCAGCAGAGTAGTAACGGTTGTTATGTTTGTGGTGAGCAAGGACACTTCTCTAGGCGTGTCCTAACAGGGAAACAAGAGTGGTTCGGGTCAAGGAAGCGGAGAGGCGGCCCGAGCCGACCGGTTCGAGTTTTTGCGGCGGATGCTAGCTTTGTGGAACCAGAGGATGACGCGTTATTTGTACCATGTTTTGTTTCATTCCTTTATTAAGATATTATATGGCATGTTTAGTCATGTTGTGATGTATCTTGTATGAATGAATGTGCATCTTAGGTACGATAATGTTAGAAAACTTAGTGGTCAAGGCTTTGTTTGACACGGGAGCGTCAAATACTTTTGTGTCAACCAAGGTAGCTAAGAAGTTGGATTTACCTTCAGAGCCTTTAAGAAACACTTTGGAGATAACTACACCGTTAGGGAAGGTAACAAGGGTAACTAGAATGATACCTCAAGTGGAAGTTCGAGTCGGACCTTATCGATGTAAGAGCAACTTTACGGTTTTGGACTTTTCGGATTTTGATGTAATCCTCGGAATAGATTGGCTATCCGAGAATTATGTACACCTGGATCAAAGAAAAGAAAGTGACCTTTAAAGTACACGGGAAATCGATATAGGCGTATCAAGGAATGTGTATAAGCCGAGTAAGAAGAAACATCCGATCATATCAGCGGTTAAGGCAGTAAGGGCTTGTCAGAAGGGTTGTGAGGGCTACTTGTTGTATGCAGTGGACGTGGAACAAGTGAAGCCTAAGTTGGAAGAAACTCCTATAGTAAGAGAATATCCCGAGGTGTTTCCAGAAGAGCTACCGGGAAACATGCCGGACAGAGAGATAGAGTTTGAGATTCAGTTGATACCGGGAGCGGCACCAGTTGCTAAGGCACCTTACAGAATGGCACCGGCTGAATTAAAGGAGTTGAAAGCTCAACTTAAAGATATGCTTGAAAGGAACATAATTCAGCCCAGTACCTCGCCTTGGGGAGCCCCTGTCTTGTTTGTGAAGAAGAAAGACGGCAGCATGAGAATGTGTATCGACTACAGAGCACTGAACAACCTTACTATCAAGAATAAGTATCCTCTACCTAGGATAGATGATCTGTTTAATCAGTTGCAAGGTAAGAAGGTGTTTTCCAAGATCGACCTGAGGTCCGGATATCATCAATTGAAGGTTAAGATAGCAGATATACCGAAGACGGCTTTCAGTACGAGATATGGACATTATGAGTTCCTCGTCATGCCTTTTGGACTCACTAATGCTCCATCTGCATTTATGGATTTGATGCAGCGAGTTTTCATGCCGTACTTGGATAAGTTCGTGATAGTGTTCATAGACGATATCCTAGTTTACTCTAAGGATGAGAAAGAACATGAGGAACACTTAAAGATAGTGTTGGACACACTGAGGAAGAATCGCCATGCAAAGTTTTCTAAGTGTGACTTTTGGTTGGATCGAGTGAGCTTCTTGGGTCATGTCATTTCGAGATGGCATTCAAGTTGATCCGGCAAAGATCGAGGCGCTTGAGAATTGGCCTGAGACCTACTTGAGCCAGAGAGGTAAGGAGTTTTCTTGGGTTGGTGGTTACTACCGGAAGTTCGTGCAAGACTTTTCAAGATAGCTACTCCACTCACCAGTGACACGTAAGAATGTGAAATTTGAATGGACTAATGAGTGTGATAGGGCTTTTCATACCTTGAAGAGTAAGTTGACTATGGCACCAGTGTTAGCGATTCCGAGATTTTTGATAACTCACGATGTCTACACGGATGCTTCGGGACAGGTTTGGGTTGTGTGTTGATGCAAGGAGGAAAAGTGATAGCTTATGCGTCTAGGCGATTGAAGGTGCATGAGAAGAATTACCCGACACATGATCTAGAGTTGGCAAATGTAGTATTTGCCTTAAAGACTTGGAGGCATTACTTATATGGGGTTAAAGCGAGGATCTTCACCGACCATAAAAGTTTAAAATATTTCTTCACACAAGAGAATCTGAATATGAGACAGAGGAGATGGTTAGAGTTCGTTAAGGACTATGATTTGGATATTCAATACCATCCGGGTAAAGCGAATGTAGTGGCAGATGCTCTGAGCAGGAAAGCAGTGTTTGCAACTTCCAGTGTTGAGGTAGTCGCAGAAAGGTTAGATGGGCTGGAAATCAGAAGCTTTGATCAGATCGAAGACAGACAGTTTGTGGCACCGTTGTTGTCAAGGTCAGAGTTGATGGATGAAATACGGGGAAAGCAAGACGAAGACCCGGTTTTGTTGTATTTGAAGCGTGTTGCTAGGGAGAAGCCTACAGTCGGCTATGTGCTAGACAAGAATGGAAATCTTTGGCACCAGGATCGTCTATGTGTACCTAATGTTGGTGACTTAAGACAAAGAGTTATGGAAGAAGCACATAGAATAGCTTTTGCGGTTCATCCGGGTGCTACTAAAATGTATAGAGACTTAAAGGAAAGATTTTGGTGGCCCTCGATGAAAGTGGAAATAGCCAAGTTTGTGGCCGAGTGTGACGTATGTCAGAAGGTTAAGGCGGAGCATAGAAGACCAGTGGAATGCTTAAGCCATTGGATATCCTCGAATGGAAGTGGAATAAGATCACAATGGACTTCATCACCGGATTACCTAAGACAAGAGGCGGTCATGACGCAATTTGGGTAATTGTGGATAGATTGACCAAGTCTGCCCATTTCTTACCATACAAGGTCGACATGCCGTTGAAGAAGATGACGACACTATATCTGGATAATATAGTGAAGCTACACGGAGTTCCTATCTCGATAGTTTCAGATCGTGATTCGAGATTCATCAGTCGGTTTTGGAAGAGCTTGCAAGAAGCCTTTGGAACTAAGTTAGATTTGAGCACGGCTTTTCACCCTCAGACAGATGGACAATCTGAGAGGACCATCCAAACACTCGAGGACATGTTGAGAGCTTGTGTTTTGGAGGTAGGCGGATCATGGGATGATTACTTATCGGTAGCGGAGTTTGCCTACAACAACAGTTTTCATGCAAGTATAGGCATGCCGCCGTTTGAAGCGTTATATGGGAGAAGATGTCGCACGCCACTGCTTTTGGGATGAAGTCGGGAGAGGCAGACATCTTGGGCCGAGATGGTTGAACAAGCAAAGGAAAGGGTTCAGATTGGTCAAGAAGAATCAAGGCGGCTCAAGACAGCGAGAAAGTTGGGGTGATGTTAGAAGACCTCTTGAGTTTGAAGTCGGCGATAGAGTTTACCTCCGGGCTTCGCCAATGAAAGGAGTGAAACGCTTTGGACAAAAGGGAAAGCTGAGTCCAAGGTATGTTGGACCTTTTGAGATTCTGGAAAGAGTTGGGACGTTAGCATATAAGCTTCAGTTGCTAGAATCAATGTCGAGAGTCCATAATGTGTTTCACGTTTCAATGTTGAAAAAGTGTCTGACGAAGAATGATGTGGAAACTACGGTTGACCCAGAAATTCTACAAGATAACCTTTCTTACGACGAAAGACCTATCAGGATTTTAGACCGAAAAGAAAAGATGATTAAGAGACGGATGATTCCCTTGGTGTTAGTTCAGTGGAGCAATCATTCACCGAGGAGGCAACTTGGGAAGTGGAAAGCGACATGCTTAGTGACTTCCAAGAGTTTGGGGATTTATCAGGTATGTTCTAGTTTCGAGGACGAAACTCCTTTTAAGGGGGGAGAATGTAATATTCCGATTTTCGGGAAAGGGCAGACATGTCTTTTTGCGAAAACGAAATATTAGGTTCGGTTTCCTTTTATTCGGAGTTAATTATTTTGGACGTTTTATATATATAATTTCGAGTGTTATATATGTAATTAAGGAAATAATGAGTTTTGTAACCAAGGGCGTTTTGGGGAAAAAGGGTTATTGTGGAATTAGGTATTAAGGGAAATTAATCACCTAATTACTTCATTTTCGCCAGCCCCTTCCCATTACCTTGTGCGACCTTGAGAGGAAAAGAGAGAGAACAAAGAGTTTTTCATAATCCGGAGAAGAGGAGTTGATCATTTTCGAACCGGTGCAAGAATTGGAATCGTTGTGAAGAAGGCTACGTTTTGGTATCTGTTTGGTGGTGTTACAAAGAGCGTTTACTCGAGTTTGGAGCAGTTTTGGGGGCTGTTTAGAGGTAAGAAAAGTTATCCCTATGATCTCATTTGTTTGTATAAGGTTTAGATGAATTTGTAGGTGGTTTTGGTGCTAGAATGATGTATTGTTGGTATGAGTTAAATGCAGTAAGTATCATGGCATGTTTAAATACAAGTTTGCTGTGTTTCGTGCTATTTTTGCTGGTTTTTGGTTGAAATACGATCCGGGGTTCGAATGATGAAGAATTAGGTTCCAATGTCGAACCCAGTGGACGGACGTCCGGTATTCTCAGACGGGCGTCCAGCCTAGGTTCCACCTTTGACGAGCGTCCTGGTTGCTTGGACGGGCGCCTGAGGTGCTATTTTACATTCAGGATTGAACTATTTTGGGTGGACGGGCGTCTGGGTATAGTGGACGGGCGTCCAGCTTTGGACGGGCGTCCATGGCTTAAAACGGACGTCTAGCTGGTTTTGTCACTATTTCTTTGTGGGTCGTTGCTCAACCTTATAAACATGATTTATCTTTATTAAACCTTATATATGATATGTTAATATGGTATAAACGTAGACAACCCTGAATTGAGCTTCTGATTAGTTCAGTTAAAACACCGAATGTACTCTTAAAGGGAGTTGAAGTTCGGATCCGTCGGAAGAGCATGATAGGCTTGTGCTTTGATGAATTAGGATTCATCAACGTCTGTGTATGTGCTAGGACTTATCCGTGTCTAGTGGTCTAGGAAGAGAGTAGTCTATGTGAGGGAGATTACTTGAAAACACTTAGGTTGGCTAGCTAATAACCTAATAAACAACGTATGTGACTAGTAAAAGATTAAACAACATGTCTCTCTTGGCTAGGCACCAAGCTAAATCGCGATGCATGTGCTACCCCTGAAGGTGGAGGAACTTCGTAGGTCAAAAGACCCTAAGTACGGAGGGACTCTGCTGAGGTGTGCGTGCTATCGGAGTCTACCTTTTCTAGATTTCGTGGGTATTGGTGTGATCCACTAATATGTTGCAAAAGAGTGTTCCCAAGGTAGAAGAACTCTGTAGGTCAAAGACCCTAAGTACAGAGGGACTCTGCTTTGAGGGATGCGCAGCGTAGTGCCCTTGAGTGCGGTTGTAACATAGATAGGTTAAGCTAGAAACAGTTAGTCACAACATGTTGATGAGCATGAAGTGAACCTTAGATTGAGTCGGTCTCATATAATCAAATAAACGGCTTAAATATCTTTCCTTATAATTTCTTTTGATATCATAGCTTCTCTTTCTTTCTAAGTACGTAGTACTTACCTCGAATGCATATTTGTTTTTATGTGTTTGGGGTGAGAAGACGAAACAGTTTACGAGGAAGGATTTGACGCGATATTTGAAGACGCTTGTTGGAAGTTCAAGATGTTCCTTTCTGCTTTTAGTTGATTGTTATTTCAATTACTTTTGAGGTAGACGTTTGGTTTCTTTCTAGACGTTGGGTTCTTGTATCGTTTTGGGATTTTCGTACTTTTCCAAATGTAATAATTTACATTTCCACCTTAGGTTTCTTTTCTACTCTTTAATTTTTTGGAAAAGAAAATTTTATATACCCGAGTTTTGCTTCCGTTTTGCTTTTAATTTGATACGACGTAGTAGAGGCTTACGTATAAAATGAATTTACTTTTATTTTATACGTGCCGAACGTTCCTTTTCCGGATAAGGACTCGGTGTCCGGGAACGGGGCGTTACAGAGGTGTCTTACCAAGCTCATTGGGCCGATGCCTTTCATCATTTATTTTCTTTCGAGTGGGATCCTACTTCACAGTTTGTTGCCTCTAGGCTATCCCAAGAGAATCGCGAGTGGAAATGATTCGTCAACACCCAAGCTCTCCCCATGAATGACTTTGAGGAGGTCACCAATGTGGAGACTATCCTTCTTCGTGCTGTCATTACAATGCAAGTGAGAGTCAATTGGGGACTTATTATCCATCGCAAGGTTGTCCGCTTTGCTACCGCTTTGGATCCCAGCCGCCATATTCCGTTCGCTTGGATAGTCTCCAACCTTTGCACTAGCACTTCTGGGAAGCCATTTTGCCCTTCGGATGAATACTTTACCCATGGTGGAGTGTAGCTTGTCTAGGATTTATTGTATTTGTTGTTGGTGAGAGCTTGTCTAGGATTTATTGTTACTGGTCCACTCATACTTAACATTCTTTTGAGTAAGCCTCGTGAGAGGTGTAGCTATCTTAGAGAAATCCTTTACAAACTTCCGGTAGTACCCAGCTAAACCCAAGAAACTTCTTATCTCCGTTCTCGTTGTCGGTTTAGGCCACTTAGAAACGGCTTCTATCTTCGGATCCACCTTAATACCTTCTCCGAAAATTATATGCCCAAGGAAACTAACTTGTCCAACCAAAACTCGCACTTAGAAAACTTGGCATACAATTTGTTCTCCTTTAAGGTCTGCAGGGACTATCCTTAGGTGTCCTTCATGCTCTTCCTCATCCTTGGAGTATACCAAGATATCGTCTATGAAAACTATCACAAACTTATCGAGATAAGGCATGAAAACTCTTTGCATCAAGTCCATGAATTTCGATGGAGCATTAGTGAGTCCAAACGGCATGACCAAAAACTCATAATGTCCATATCTCGCATCAAGGTCGTCTTAGGTATATCGACACATTGATCTTCAACTGATGATAACCGGACCTAAGATCAATCTTAGAGAACACCTTCTTACCTTGCAACTGACTGAATAGATCATCAATCCTTGGTAAAGGATACTTATTCTTGATTGTCAGTTTATTCACTCTCTGTAGTCGATGCACAAACGCATACTCCCATCTTTCTTCTACACAAACAAGACCGGTGCTCCCACGGTGATGTACTACTTGGTGGATGATGTTTTTCTCTAGCATCTCCTTCAAATTGAGTTTTCAACTCTTTCAACTCATTTGGTGCCATCCTATAAGGTGCTTTAGCCACCGGTGATGCTCCGGCAATCAATTCGATCTCGAACTCTATGGCCCTATCAGGCATATGTCCTGGAAAATCTTCCGGAAAACTTCGAGAAAGTCCTTAACTACACGAGTCTCTCCTAACTCGGTCCTATGCTTTTCCTTATCTAATGCATAAACAACGAAACCCTGACAACTCCTCTTCAAAGCTTTTAAGGATTTAACTGCTGAGATAATCGGATAACGACCCTTGTTTGGCTTGCATACGTTACCCAGAAATGTCTTAGCTGATTTTCCTGGGGCCTTAAAGATCACCCTCTTACCTCTACAATCCAAGTAGACGTAATTCTTGGACAACCAGTCCATACCCAGGATAACATCGAAATCCGAGAAATCCAACACCGTCAAAGCATGTTGGCACTTGTAAGTCCCAACTCTAAAATCAACTTGGGGTGTGACTTGAGCACATCTAGCGATTCTGCCCAAAGGTGTGGTTATACTCAAAGGTCTCTCCAATTCCTTAAGAGGTAGGTTCAACTTCTTAGCTATCTTAGAGGAAACAAAAGTCCTCGACGCCCCAAAGATCAAACAGAGCTAAATCGCTAGATTATCTATGATTATGGTACCTAACAAGTGAATCAATTTACGTATAAATATGTAATATCATATGCGCTATATCATATTAAATATTTATAATAAACACAAACACCGAAAAGTACACATCACCACAAGGTCATCTAACTCTTCCGGTTCTCGCATCTGCTGCGAAGACACGAATCGGTGCATACTGCGTGGTACGATTACCTGCTGGTTACCTCGTCCTCCTACTCGATACCTTGAGAGAGCTTCTTAGGACACGCTCTCGAGTAATGTCCCACTTCCCCACAGTGGAAACAACTCACGCTACCTGCCATGCACTCTCATGTGTGTGTCTTGTTACACTTAGCACAAACTGATGGCGTCCCACTTGCTGAACTCTTTGTGGCCGGATTTCCTGCCCTCTTAACATTCTGCTGCGGTGCTCCTCTATTACTTCCTTGAAAATTTGAGAAAGACCTCTTATCTCCAACTACAACCGTCTGTCTACTGGCAAATCTCTCCGCAATCAAGGCTCTATCCATGACGCTTGCCATGCTCGTAGGTCTATCTCCTAGCATGCCCTTTGCCACCTCGTGTGACAATCCTTCCATGAATTTGTCAATCTTCTTCTCTTCACTCCTCATGATTTCAGGGTAGAATCTGCCTAACTCATGGAATTTCTCGAGATCTTGAGTCAACAGTAGTGTATCTCCTTGTTTCAAACTCGAAACTCATTAGCCTTTGCATTTTGTGCTGTTCTAGGGAAGTATTCCTTGTAAAATAAATCTTTGAACACTGCCCAATCCGTGATCCTCGGATTAACCTGCTCATACGCTTCCATCCAACTTTCGGCATTTCCTGCCAACAAGGATATGGCTAAATGAGCCCTTTCGGTCTCGAGCTTTCATATTTCACGACGCTTTCTCGAACCCACAAATCCATAAGTCTGCTTCTGTTGGTTCGACATTGCCAAAGAACTCTGGCACCCTATGTTTCTTCATCTTCTCATACCAATCAAACTGGTTTGTCATAACCCCCAAACTGATGATGTTGTATCTTTGCAACGCCGACCGTGGGGCATTCGATCTTGATAGTTCTGTTGGGGATGGGTGTAGCCAGGTGCTACAAAAGAATCCGACCTAGGTGGTGGTGGAGGTAGAACCGTCGGTTGCGGTGTAAAACTCAGCGGTGCAGAAGGAAACGTCGATACCTGTGGATAACTGAAAAACTGACTAGCCGGTGGATGAGAAAGTCCCAACCCGGTCCAACTCGTGGTCCTTGGAGCTGAAGTAGTAACCGGTATGCGGGTGTTAAACCGTGAAGGACCCCCTTGTTCCACTCTACCTCTGGTGACAATGTCTGGTCCCTGATTCACCCCACGCAGGATGTTGCTCACAGACGGGGTGTTAACTTGAGAAACCGTAGGGCCCTGGGTAGCTGGTCCACTTCTTCTCCTTCTCGGAATCACAACCCCGGTAAATCCTACCTCAGTGTTACCCGTCTGGGTGTTAGCTGCCTCGGCGTTATTCGTATTAGCTCCTCCTCTAGTAAGAACCATTCTGTACTCAAGAAAAGAGAGGGGTTACTAAATTTCTAACACTTATCTTAAAGAAGAAATCAAGTCCTACACAGCAAGGAAAACCTTTCTCTCTGATACCAACTGTAACGCCCCGCTCCCGGACACCGAGTCCTTATCCGGAAAGAGCGCTCGGCACATATATTATCAAATAAATTCAATAATATATAAAGCCTTACGTCATACATCGAACTAAAGCGACGCGAAGATAAAACAACTCAAAAACTCGGGAAAACCAAAAGATCGAACACACGGTAATCAATGCTGTGAAAAACTAAATCCAATAAAGAGAACTAATCATCCAACATCCAAATCCCAAAAGATCTCAAAAGAAGCTAAACCAAAAAAGAAGGACAACATTGTTCAAGCGTGAAACATCTGTTTTAAGAAAGGAACAACTAAAAGAACTAAGTCTTCAAAAGCTTCATCTCAAACTTTATCATCGAAGAACTCGTCAACCGTAGCAACCTGTTCATCTTCTTTGGGGAAAGGGGAAGACAAACACAACGTAATGGGGTAAGTACAAAAGTACTCAGTAACGCGTAGAAGATCGTATAACTATGATCTCATAAAGAAATAAAAGCAACGCCGTCTTTTATTAATTCATTTCCGTTGTTAACCCTAGCTAACTATCATATTATGTTCATAGCATAACATGAGGTTCCAAAAGGTATCTAACTTAGCTCAAGTTTGTTACATCATGAATAACAAGGGCACTACGCCTAGTAATAGGATGTACTAGGACAACTGGGTGCAACCTACTTAGAGACATGCTCTAGTAGCCCCGGGAATATCTGAGTCCCGATAGTGTGATAACCGGCAGAATGCACCAGACGCTTTATCTAGCCAATCGATTGACCGGCGTGGTGCAGATCTACTTTGTCTCAGTCGAGAGAACACATCGCGATATTGTACTATGCCTTACCAAGCATTGCATGATGTTTAAGATTATTAATCTAGCACATACATTTGATTAGATGTTTAACTAGCCACCTAAGTGTTTTCAAGTAAGCTCCCTCACATCCCCTACTCTCCTTCCTGGACCACTAGACACGGACCAGGCCTAGCAATTACACAGACATCGATAAACTCTAGCTTATCGAAGCACAAGGCAAATCCAAAGCTTTCGACGGTCCCACTCTTCATCTTTTTAGGGAATCCATGTGGTGCCGGAACTAAACGCATCAAAAGCTAATTCAGGGCTTTCTCACGTAGGGTTATGCAGTAAATATGCTATTATGGAGCTTTAAACACATAACAAAAAGGAAAACAGTACTGAAACAGTCCCTGTCCGGACGGATAAACTTTCTCGTCCGATCATCGAAAATAGTTGTGCGGATACACAACTCATCCGTGCGGATGGACCAACACTCGTCGATCGAATGGATAGGCTCGGTCGACCGAGCCTCCTCTTGCACCTGTTACACTTTTTTTTTCTTGCACCACAGAGGACAGTTTCCTGCACTCTGCGTTTTCTACTCAAATTCAACCCAACCTCGACTTAAACAAATTAAAACCATGGACAACAATCATACAAATTGCTCTACCACTTTACGAAACCTTAATCATACGATAAGAAAACCACGTTACCTTAAATTGCGTGGTTCAACGATCCAAAGCTTCAACCCGTCAAAAGTTTAACCTTTAAATCCAAACGTTAATGGATTTAAGGATTGTTGATATCAAAACGATCCTCGTCTCGCAGTGAACCTTTCTCTCTTGATGAGTCTGATGAATAGAGCAACGGATTAGCCTCGAAAATCGAAAGCTTCTTCTCCTTTTTTTTTCAAACTTGCGTCCCTCTCTCCCTGCGCCTCTCTCTTTTTTTTGTCAAAAACAACTAGGTTAAAATTAGGATTAGTTTTCCTTTTATAATCCCAATTACCTAATTATTTAATTATTTTCCTTAAAAAGAAAATCCTTGTTTATCCCTTTTTCTTTTCCTTTTTTTTCCGAAAATCCTTTAAAAAAAATAACATAATATTCTGATTTTTGCTAAAAGACCGAATTGCCCTTTTTCAAAAATCGGGATATTACAGTTTCGGACAAGCATTGGGCTCATAGCCTGCGAGATTGTCGGGAACAAATTGGCTGGGTATAATGCTTGCCCAGTCAATTTGAATGCCAAAATAATTATCTCGTTCCATTGATTTCAAGCAAAGACGTCTTTTAGCTTTTTACAAGGATAGTTCTTGGAAGTAGGAGGGAGCATTGCTCTTACATGTAATACATCTTTAAGTTGTCCGCATGCCATGGTCAGTTGAGTTCACGGCCATCTTTATCTTTCCGGATATATGTTCCTTTCTTGACTCTCATTGATACTTGTAACGGACCTTCCCAATTTTTGGCCAATTTTCCCTTATCTGACCTGTGTCCGGTGGCTTCCTTCTTGCGGAGAACAAAATCACCCATTGTGAAAGAATGGTCTCGGATTCGCTTGTCGTGGTGTCTTTTTGCGGCTTGTTTGCAGTTGATCAAGAGGGCGTATTCTTTAAACCGTTTTTCCCCTTCCAAGTCGAGCTCAAGTCAACGGTTCGCTTGATTTGCGGCTTCGTTGTAATCGAGACACGAATCTTGGGCAAAGCCATCTCTACCCGCGCCATAGCCTCGGACCCGTAAGTCGTATGAACGGGGTTTCTACGGTCATCGTTTTACATGAGTTTCGGAGTGACCATAGGGCTTCCGGCAGATAATCAACCCATTTTACGGCTTTATCATCTAAAATTTTCTTCAATACTTTCAAGACTTGTTTGTTGGCATTTTCTGCTTGTCCGTTTCCTTACGGATAACACATGGAGGACTGCCAATGCTTGACGTTATGCTCGTTGAAAAATTCTGTAAACTCATCCCGGAATTGGGGGCCATGGTCTGACATTAT
The DNA here is from genome assembly GCA_026214975.1 of Gentiana macrophylla. Taxonomy (NCBI): domain Eukaryota; kingdom Viridiplantae; phylum Streptophyta; class Magnoliopsida; order Gentianales; family Gentianaceae; genus Gentiana; species Gentiana macrophylla. The sequence continues at coordinate 70,437,884 of CM047814.1, forward strand.
TGCTCATGGAGCCCCGAATCGGGTCCAAATCTGGTCTAATAAGAAGTAGATTATATCCTTTGAGGTGGTTTTCGCTAAAGCTTTTGCTTCGATCCATTTTGTAAGATAATCTACTGCAACCACAATGTATTCGCAACCAGATCTACCCTTTTTGAGAGGTCTGATGAGGTCAATTGCCCACATGTCAAAAGCGGTGACAACGATACTCTACTCGACTGTAGGGAGCCGCGGTATGTCGGCGAAGCATTGACACTTGTCACCACTTTTAGCGTACTTCTCAGAGTCTTCCGTGAGCTTCGGCCAAGATTATCCTGCCAATAAAACTTTTTGAACCAATGTATGACCGGAGGGATGGCCCCCACACGCTCCCTCATGGAACTCTCTTAATATTCCTTCGACCTCTTCGGGTCGCACACATCGTTGTAAAGGCTTCAAAAAAGACTTCTGATACAAGATCACATTTGCAACTGTATAGTGTGCGGATATTTTCCTTAGAGGTTTAGCCTCTCCTCGGTCCTCAGGGAGAGTTCCCGTTTCAATGTACAACTGGACTTCATCAATCCAACAAGGAACCGACGTTTGGATGCTCATGATTTCTGATCGATTGATGGCGGGTTCGCTAAGATATTTAAACATAATGGATGGACTGTTGAATTCATCCTTGGTAGTTAGCTTCGATAGATAGTCTGCTTGATGGTTCTCCTCTCGTGGGATATTGCAGAATTCGTAGTTTTCGATACTACTTCTCAGCTTTTTAACCAAGTCAAGATATCGTCTTAATGTGACATTTTTGGCCTCGAATGAACCAATTATTTGGTAGACCACTACTTGGGAATCACAGTTAATTTCCACGTTCATTGCCTTGGCGAGTACTAGGCCTGCTATCACTGCCTCATATTCGGCTTGGTTCTTTGATGCGGTGAATTCGAATCTTAATGCTTTCTCAATCTCCTCTGATGTGCCTGGATCCAAAAGTATTATACCGGCTCCACTGCCATTTCGGCTCGCTACCCAATCGACATATAGCTGCCAGCAATGACTTAGCCTTGTGGCATGGTCACTGCTGAAGTGCCTGGTTCAACCATCCATGGAGAAGATCCTTTGGATATACACTTGGATTAGGAGGCATGACTGCTAACAGGTATGGACCCAAACAGTGTTGGGTACCTATACTTGTTTAATTTGTATTGTAGGATATCTGGTACATAGACAGTGGATGTTCCAGACGTATGACAGGCAATAAAGGATGGCTGACTGACTTTAAACCTTTTGATGGACCCAAAGTTACTTCTGAAGGCAAAGAAAACCCCGGAAAAAATAAGAGGGAAGGCACTATATGGACCCAAACGGAAACCTAGAGCCTGGAATGAGACAATGTCACAATTCTTGATCAACAATGGATTCAGCAAAGGAACCATTGACAAGACTCTTTTCAAACTAGAAGATGGAACAAGAACCTTGCTAGTTCAGATCTATGTTGATGATATCATCTTTGGATTAGAAGATGAAAAGTTTTGTGAAAAAATTGCAAATCTAATGAAAAGCAAATTTCAAATGAGTATGATGGGAGAACTCAACTACTTTTTGGTTTACAAGTAAAACAAATGGAATATGGCATTTTTATCAATCAAGTCAAGTACACAAAGGACTTGATACACAAATATGGTATGGACACAAGTGGCACATCAGACACACCAATGTGTGCAAGAATTGTTCTTGGAAAAGATGAAAATGGGAAGGATGTTGATCAAAAGTTGTACAGAAGAATTATTGGCTCACTACTTTACTTAACTGCAAGCAGACCTGACATTGCATTTGCATTAGGAGTATGTGTAAGATTTCAAGCTCAACCTAATGAATCTCATTTGCTAGCAGCTAAGAGAATCATCAAATATCTGAAGCACACAATCAATGTAGGAATTTGGTAACCAAAAGATGGTGGATTCAAATTAACATCTTACTCAGATTCAGATTATGTTGGATGTAAGATTGATAGAAAAAGTACTTTAGGAACATGTCAGATGCTAGGCAGCAGACTAGTATCCTGGTTCAGTAGAAATTAGAATTCCATATCTACTTCAACAGTTGAAGCAGAATATATAGCAGCAAGTAGCTGTTGTGCACAAGTACTATGGATCAGACAACAGCTAAGAGACTATGGAATAGAAGAGAAGACAATTCCAATCATGTGTGACAACATAAGAGCAATATCAATTATAGAGAATCCAGTGCTTCACTCAAGAACAAAGCATATTTATGTAAGACATCATTTTATCAGAGATCGTATGGAGAAAGGAGATGTTATCTTGAGATATATATCTACAGAAGATCAATTCGCTGATAGTTTCACAAAACCACTCAGTCATGAAAGATTTTTCCAGTTAAGAACCGAGTTGGGAATGATTGAAATTGATTATGTTATAAGGAGAAGCTAACTTGAGTAATCAGAGTAACTTCACAAGCTGAGTAAACCTTTGCCATTTTGGGTGCGCTCACTTGGCAGGTAAGGCACTGGTACCAGCGAAGTCCTGATGTATGTCAACCGAATGATGTATTTTTATCCCAGTTCTTAAGCTTTTAGTGGCACTTTTATATCAAATCCATGCAATTATGTGATGAAATAGATCAAAAGTTGTAGATAAGTTTTTATTACTTAAATCCATAATTTAGGCTTTTATGCCAAGTTTTGTTATCAGAATTATGTGGGTATCGTTTTGTGGCTGTGCTTTGCAGATACCCAGGTAGATATTAGTTTTTTGGAGAGCTTGGGGATGTCCATCGAGCTTTAGAGAGGTTTCTTGTTGAAGAAGTTAAGGAATTAAGCTGAGATTGGGCAGTCGGCGTACACCGAGTACACATGCGGTGTACACCGGATTTTGGCAGTTGGGATTCTGAGCTGCATTTAATGACTCCAACCACCCAGCCACCTACCAGAATTCGGTGCACGCCGAGTGCACAGACGGCAGACGCTGAAAGACCTGAAATTCAAGTTTTAAAGCTTATTCTTGACATTCATTCGAGAGGAAAAAACCACATAACTTTTCTCTAGACTTGAAGGCACCCCTACTTTCAAGGCTCTTCTAGCCAAAATTATTGTAACTTTAGCTTTTAAATTTAAAGAGTAAACATTAAGAATTCTTGTATTGATCCTTTGGATGCACTCTAGTTGGATAAGATTGTAGCTTTGGTGTGCACTCTCTCCATTGGAGCTTTTGAAGATTGAAATGCAAGTTTTCCTTTTTCAAGTTGTTCACTTGTGATTGGGATAATTCTTAGCCTTTACTTTGATTTAATTGTTCTTGTTGCTATGAACTCTAACCTTGACATGTTGGACTTTATAACTATGAGTGGCTAGTTTCACAATAGCCAAGATCATGTGAAGTGAAGATGGATTTTCTTGATTGTGAATGAGTTGGTAGTATTACATTTGAGTTCTTGTAGTGTTAAGCCTACTTCTACTTGCTATTGTTGATAGCAATCTAGGAAGTAATTAACCCTAGTTTACACACACACACTTGGTAGAGACTTAGAGGATATATTGAGTGTGGGAGAGAGGTAGAAGAATCGGAAGGTAAAACCGACCTTAAGTGGAATTCGGTTTCTTATCTGAGGGTAGCTTCGGCCTGTGTTCAAGTGCAGATCATGTTGAATCATTAGACTTAGGGTGCCTAGGTCAAGGAGGAGGCATAGAGTGGTCTCATTCATTTGAAAGAAGGGGGATTACTAGTTGAGGAACACACCGGTTAACACTCTTGAACATCTTAGGGAGGAAGTTTGATTGAGCTTGATTTTACCCCAACAAAAATAATGTATAAAGACTCGAAACCGTGGGTAAACTAACTCTCTAACCGGCAGTGTACCGGGTCGATTGCTAGAATAGCTACAGGAGTACGAGGTTGAACCCAAGGGAAAAGTGTTCGTGAGTACCAAAGTGAACGTGTTACTTAGTCTAGGTGGTCAATCTTTTTAAAGTGTTTGTTTACTACAACGACATTAAAGTGATTTTTACTAACGAGTCTAAAGATAGAAAATAAAGAAAGATGATTAAACTACTATGTTTTAAAGATTGATTAAGGGACATAGCCGAACCATGATCAAAATAGCTAGTTTCAACTCCAAGGATAGACAAAACCGGGAGTGTGCATTATAACAAGAGAACTCTCACAATCAATTTCACGGGTGCGTGCTCCTAATTCCGGTGCTAAGGTCTGAACAACTCTCTCCTAACACCTTATGCCATGTTAACTACCCTTCCCTAAAGAAGATTCACTAACAAGACATGTTATGCACTAGAGCCGCTTAAACGTTAAAACGAGTAACCTCACTTTGGGTTCGGGCTTAACAACGAAGCCGAGTCTACGCCGTGATCTTAGAACCCCTTTTCCCACACCTCTCTATCTGAACAACTCTTTAGAGTGATGTATGTGATTTTGACCTAGGTGATCAATCTAGCCCAAATATGTTATAACAAGTTCCAAAACATGAAAGATGCAAGATACAACAGTAAAAAAGCACTACCCACTCCCGATTTCATCACCCAAAGGGTGATTTCACTAAATTTCACATGATTCGACTATGAAAAGGGTTTAGCTACTCATTATACTAGTTGAAACATGCATATAATAGTAAATGAAAGACATAATAAGTAAAAGAAAGAAGAAATTTACCATTAATTTGCAGAAATTCGAGATTAGATCCAAAAAGTACAAAATAGAAAACTAATTAAAAGATGGTCTCTTAGTGTTTGGAATAGAAATCTGAGCTAAGAAATGGAAAGATTAAGCTACAATAGTGTTGATGTAAGCTAAGAGAAAGTATTCTAAGCTATTACAAAAATCGTGCTAAGAAATGGGTAGAGTTTTGCTAAGAGAATAATTGATCTCCAAGAAATAGTCTAAGGGGAGTATTTATAGGTGGGAGAAAATATGAAGGAATTTGGCTTCAAACGCACGTTTAGAGGGCTGAGACTGGCGTTTAACATCTTCAAACGCACGTTTGGCTTAGTGCAAACGTGCGTTTTGCTTCATTTCTGGGCAGGGACTTGACTGATCTTCATCTGGAACGCACATTTCGAAGGTTCAAACACGCGTTTGGAGAACTTGGAATGCACATTTGGGGTAGTTTCAAACGCGCGTTTGGAGGTCTTGAACTCTGAATCAACTGATGACTTCTAAAACGCGCGTTTGAGGGGTTCAAACGTGCGTTTGAACCCCTGTTGCCCCAAATCTTCAACTTTTATTCCTTTGATCTCTTCTCTTGCCTCGGTTATGCTTTTTACCATAAATCATCGCCTTCCACGTCCTCAAGACACTGATACCCTATAACATCATAAATGACCAACAACATCCAAACAATTCCGGAGGGTAAAAGTGCTCAGGAATGGGGTTAATATCAACAAAAAGGGGTAGTTATCTATCAAAGTGACGGATTCAGTCCCCATGCCATAAGCTCACGATAATACCCCGAAAACGGTCTAATTCACCCAAAAATGTGCTAAAAGTGTGGTAACGGGGATAAACAATGCACCGGAGTCACGTAAAGTTGACTCCCATCAGTGATCAACTCTGTCATAGTTAAGAAAGTCCATTGGAACAAAGCATTATCTTGGTTAGTCCCATTTTATTTGAGTTCATTCGTATCAAGTGTCATGTTTCCTTTAAACAAAATTTGTGACTTGGATCGAAAATATGTCCCTAACCGGTGGTTAACCAATACACATCCTTGTGGGATACGACCTTGACTCCCCAACTAGGCTACAGTTGACCCGGTACACTGCCGGTTAGACTGAACACCCAGTAGGAACACGTCAAGCTTTTTGGCGCCGTTGCCGGGGATGTGTAATGGTTAATACTTATATTAGCTTAAGATTTTCGAGCAAAGGTCAAGTCCCTTTCTAATCTCATTTCTATTTATTTATTTGGTACTTACCATTTGGTAAGTTACCGAGTGTGTTTGATCGTTATCTTGTTGTTTCACTTTTGCAGTTGATGACTCACTCCCGAACTGGTAAAGCCCCACTCACTCCATATCGTTCGGACATTAACACGTATGGAAGACAACTGAGAGCTGAGCATAGAGCTGGCCAGTCTAGTGGAGAAACACTTGGTGAAGATTCATCTCAAGACTCATCGACTCAAGAAGAGATGGCAGGGAATATTAAGAATGCACCTATTGATCCTCTACTGGAAGATCCAAACCCTCAACAAAACCCTGATAACCAAGGCCAGAATAACCAGAACCAAAACCATCAGAATAACCAGAACCAGAATCGCAATCAAAACTGCAACCGGAACAATCCACCTTTGACACCCCTTTGTGATCAACCTTTGAGAAGGAATGCACCTAACGATCCTATTAGGTTGCCGTATTCTTTGACAAGAAGAGGCAAGGAATGTTTTCTATCCTTACCCCACCACTCATTAACTACGTGGGATGATGTTCAAAATGCATTTTTAAAGCAATATTTATGCCTGGAAGGAATTTGAAATTGAAGGTTGCAATAGCGAACTTTGCGCAAGGACCCGATGAAACTTTAGGGAGTGCATGGGAAAGATTCAAGAAATTGTTGAAGGCTTGCACCGATCATGGTTACCCATTCGACATACAAATAAAAAAAATTTGTAGACAATTGAGGACATAATCGCGTTCTAATATTGACCACGCATGTGGAGGATGTCTAATGTCGCGCAATGCTCAAGAAGTCTATGACGCTATAGAGAGAATTTCAAAGAATCATCGGATGTGGGAAACCGGGTCTAGCACGAGGAAGGTTACTTTTGCAGAAGGACCAAAGGACAATTTAGAACTTTTGGAGAAGATGGATAAGTTGTCAAGGAATTTCGATTCCTTGCAGTCAAGCAAAAAGATGGAAGGAAATTTTTTGGTTGAGAGCACGAAATATAATGCTTATAGCAATAAAGATGAGCTATCTTTTGAGATTGAAGAGACCGGTGATTTACAAGTGGAGGAAGTGAGCTTCATGCAACAACACCGGAGTTTGAACAATGCATATTCTAACTCTTTCAATGCCATCAAGAGAGATCACCCGAATTACCGTTGGAACGAGAATTCCTACAAGCAAGGGCAACCACCTTTTGCCCTACAACCACGACCTTCCTACAATTCCAATATGTCCTACCAGAACCACCAAGGAAATGCCTCAACTCAATCACCAAATACCCGTTCTTATCCTCAACCCACCACCCAAAGTATCCCAATAACCGAGAGTTCGAACCAAGCACAAGAGGATAAATGGGACGACACTTTGAATAAACTAATGGGAGTTGTCGCCACTCAAGCCAAGAATATGGAATGTGTGATGACTTCAATCAGTGCAGTCACCAAGGACATGGGAATGTTGAAAACAGCTATGAGTGGGCATGATGTGAGGATGAAAATGATAGAAGCATCGATGAGAAATGTGGAAGAACACATGAGCAGAGATGGTGAGAGGAGAACTAGTAGACCTCCGGGAGGACTACCAAGTAACACCGAAAGGCATCACAAGGAAGTCAATGTTATTTGCACTCGTAGTGGAAAGGCCTATGGTGGTGGTGACTACTTTGGAGTTGGACGAAGTGAAGTCGAGGATGATTTGGATAAGGCATTATACGATACACCGAAGATGGAAGGAGAAGATTCGGAGAGTGAAGATGAAAGGAGAACAAAACGTGAGGAAGAAGAATCTGTGATCTTTGATTTTTTGAGTCAGGAAAGGCATGTAAATGCCGACAGTGATGACGAAGAAGGTATGAATGAAGAGAGAACTTGGAGAATTCTGAATAATCCCCGTTTGAGTGATACACGGACATTGTTTGAAGGATGTCATATTAGGAATGCAGAATAACAGAGAGTTTCGGCGTTACCATCGGTGGCCGCCGAAGCAAATCCAGAGGAATCGGCGCACAATGATTAGAAGCAGCACATAATTCACTTTATCAGAGAGTTTCGGCGTTTCCTCCAGTGGCCGCCGAGGCACACCCAAACAAATTGGCGCACGCCGAAAAGGGGAAGTTCACCCTTTTGAGAAGACTTGAGAGCAAAACACATAGGGATGATTCAGGGAGGCCACTTGATGCACAGAGATTTGAAGAAGCGTAGCCATCATCATCCAAGGGCAAAGGTAAGGAAGGTATGAATTCTAATCCTAATCTTATTGATCTCGAGTCATTACCTTACCCACCTAAATAGCAAGTTAAAAAGATGCAAGTAGACAAAAAGTGTGCACAATTCCTTAAGACTTTTAGCCATCTTACAGTTAACATCCCTGTTATAGAAGCTTTAGTGAATCTGACTTATGGGAAGTTTCTCAAAGACAATCTTTCTAATAAAAAGCGTCTTCAAGAATACGAGAAAGTGATTTTAAATGAAGAATGTTCTGCCGTTTGCAACATAAACTACCCCCTAAGCGTGAAGACCCCGGTAGTTTCACTATTCCTTGTGAGATTGGAGGATTCTTGTTTAAAAGGGTGTTGTGTGATCTCGGTGCAAGCATTAACCTAATGTCTGATGAGGATTATGTCAAGTTAGGAATTGGTCAACTTAAGAATATTGAGATGAATCTTCAACTAGCAGATAGGTCCATTAAGCGCCCAAAAGGAGTCATCGAAGACGTATTAGTCAAGGTTGACAAGTTCTACTTCCCCGTGGACTTTGTAGTAATGAAAATAGAGTCTGGATATTCTACACCCCTTATTTTGGGTCGACCTTTCTTAGCCACAGCTAGAACCCTAATTGATGTCCAGTGAGGTGAAGTGATTTTGAGAGTGAATGAGGATACAGTAACTTTCATGTCTTTAAAGCTATGAAGCACCCATATACTTTGCATGATTCTTGTTCTTTTGTTGAAGCTATGTCTCCTATGTCTTTGGAGGAAACTAACGTGCAGGTATTCGAGTACAAGTTGGAGGAATGCATGTCATGTTCCATTTATGATGAAGAGGATGAAGATGAGGAGCTGCATGAAGAACTATTTCATTTGAATGCAAGAGGAAACTTTGTCAAACAACCTTGGCATAAATACTTGGACTTGGAACTCACCAGACCAATGCTGAAACCCTCAATCATTGAACCACCGAGAGATCTCGAGTTGAAACCACTTCCCTCTAACCTTAAATATGCATTTCTTGAAGATGATAAGTTACTTCCTGTAATTATTTCTTCGTCACTAACCAATTTGCAGGAAGATAAGTTGTTGAGAATGCTCAGAGTGCATAAGAAAGTGTTTGGCTGGAGTATTGAAGATATACAAGGCATCAGTCCCGAAATTTGTGTGCATAAGATCATACTCAATGATGATGCAAAACCATGTATGCAACCACAACGCCGACTAAATCCACACATGCAAGAAGTCGTCAAGAAGGAAGTGATTAAGCTTTTAGAGATGGGCATATTTTTCCAATCTCAGATAGTGAATGGGTGAGTTCAACACAAGTAGTACTGAAGAAAGGAGGTTTTACAGTGAAGGCAAACGAAAAAAATGAGTTGATCCCGACTATAGAAGTAACTGGATACCGCATGTGCATTGATTTTCAAAAATTGAATGACCATACTAAGAAAGATCACTACCCACTCCCATTCATAGTGCAAATGTTGGAACGATTGAGCGGGCACAAATTTTACTGCTTTCTAGATGGTTACTCGGGATATCTATAGATATTTATTGCAGCGGGAGATCGGGAAAAGACAACTTTCACTTGCCCTTATGGCACCTTTGCTTATAAACGTATGCCATTTGGTTTATGCAATGCCCCTGCTACATTCCAGAGATGCATGACAGCTATTTTTTCTGACATGGTGGAGAAATTTCTGGAGATATTCATGGATGATTTCAATATATTTGGAGATTCTTTTGATGAGTGTCTGAGTCATCTGGAGAAGGTTCTGTAGAGATGTGAGGACACCAACTTAGTTTTGAACTGGGAAAATGCCTGTTGATGGTGTCGAATGGTATATTGTTGGGCCACAAAATTTCTGAAGAAGGGATGGAGGTCGATAAAGCTAAAATTGAAGTGATTGAGAAGCTACCACTGCCAGTTAATTTGAAGGCGTTAAGAGGATTTCTTGGACATACAGGTTTTTACAGACGCTTTATTGCAGACTTTTCAAAAATAGCCAAGCCTCTTAGCCATTTGCTAGAAAAGGACACAACTTTTGTGTTTGACAACAAGTACATGAAAGCTTTTGAATCATTGAATAAAAAGTTGATAAGTCGCACCGGATTGGTCTATGCCATTTGAGCTAATGTGCGATGCGAGTGACTTAGCAGTTGGAGCGGTACTAGGGCAACGCCATGGTAAGATCTTGAAAGCAATCTACTATGCCTCACACACCTTGAATTCTGCACAAGTGAATTATGCCACGACGGAGAAAGAGCTACTAGCAATAGTGTTTGCTCTAGATAAGTTTTGATCCTATCTAGTAGGTTCCAATGTGATTGTATACACAGACCATGCGGCGTTGAAATATCTATTGAATAAAAAGGATGTGAAGCAATGACTTTTGCAATGGATTCTGCTACTGCAAGAATTTGATATCACTATTTTGGACAAGAAAGGCAGTGAGAATGTAGTACTAGATCATCTGAGCAAATTGGAGCACACTGAAGAAGCAGCGGAAGCGGAGAGAGATACAAGACACTTTCCCAGATGAGCGACACACGGTAATTGACACTCCACCAACATTGCAACTTCTTGATACCGAGCCAAAGTCAAAAGCAAATTCGCCGTGGTTAGGTAACATTGTAAATTATTTTTTCTTGTGGATACATCCCCCCTTCCTGGACATGGCAGAAGAAGAAAAAATTCATTCAGGACTTGAAATTCTACTATTAGGAGAAACCAGATTTATTCCGGAGAAGTGCTGATGGCATAATAAGAAGATGTGTCCCCGATAGTGAAATTTCTAGTATATTGTCCTTTTGCCATGGAAAGGAAGTTGGTGGACACCATGGAGGATGGAAGACAGCGTACAAGGTTTTGCAGTGCGGCTTCTATTGGCCATCAATTTATAAAGATGCACACCATTTTTCCAAGTCTTGGGAATCATGCCAGAAGTGGGGAAACGTCTCCAAGAGACATGAAATGCCCTTGCAACCTATCTTGGAATGTGAACTATTGACATTTGGGGTATAGATTTCATGGGGCCATTCCCCAACTCCTTTGGTAATCAATTTATTTTGGTAATGGCCGATTATGTTTCAAAATGGGTTGAAGCCCAAGCCCTTCCCACCAATGATGCCGGAGTGGTGATGAAGTTCCTTAAAAATAACATTTTCACGAGATTTGGTACTCCTCGGGCAATGATTAGTGATCGAGGCTCTCACTTTTGTAATCAACCATTTACTAAGCTTATGGAGAAGAATGGCGTGAAACATAAGATTGGATCACCTTACCACCCACAGACTAGCGGTCAGGTGGAGGTATCGAACCAAGGGGTAAAGAGGATTATTGAAAATACGGTCGATACCAACATCACGACGTGGTATGTGAGGCTGGGTGATGCATTGTGGGCTTATCGCACAGCTTATAAGACACCAATTGGTTGCTCCCCTTATAGACTCGTCTTCGGAAAGTCATGTCACTTACCCGTTGAGTTGTAACACCGTGCTTATTGGGCCATTAAATTTCTCAACTTCGACCCAAAAGTGTGGGAGAACATCGGTTACTCCAACTCAACGCCTTGGAAGAATTTCGTTTAGATTCCTACGAGAACTCTAGCATCTATAAGGAACACACGAAGACCTTTCATGATAAGAAATCTTCCGTCGTGAGTTCTATGTGGGTGATAGAGTCCTCTTGTACAATTCACATTTGAAGCTTTTTCCAGGTAAGTTTAAATCCAGGTTGCGAGGACCAGACACAGTTGTGAAAGCACGTGCATCAGGAGCAGTTGAATTGACAGATGGTGAAACATCGTACTTGGCAAATGGGCATCGAGTGAAGCTTTTTGTAGAAAAGTAGGGAATTCCGACAAACAATAAGGTCTTGTACCTCTTTGATTCTGTTCAAGACTGAAGCAGAGCATAGTCTATGCTATAAACTATAACTATAGCAACCTCGGGTACTATTTTCCCTTTTATTCAGTTACCACTATCTTTCGGTTGGTTGTATAACATCTTTGTTATGTGCTTATATGAATAATTGGTAGTGGTGTCCTTAATTGATGATCTATATAATTCCATTTGTGTCTACCGTATAATCTCATCGAGCCAATGACGTTAAGCAAAAGCGTTACCGGGAGGCAACCCGCAATTGATAATTTTTAAACCATTAGTACATTGTAGAGAGAGTTTTGATGAGTTCGAGTGAGAATTTGAATGAAGAGTCAACTTTTGGAAAAAACAGAGAGTTTCGGCTTTTCAATCTGAACGCTGAGTGTGGATTCGGTGCACGCCGAGTGTGGATTCGGCGCACGCTGAGTGAGGATTCGGTGCACGCCGAATGTGGGTAGGGTTTTCAAATTTGATACAGAGAGTTTCGGCATTCCAAACCGAACACCGAAAACTTTTTCGGTGCACGCCGACTGTGACGGTTTGAATTTCAATACGGTTTTCAGCTTTTCCCTCTCTCTTATTAACTCCTAACCATCGGTTTTCACACCCCAAAATCACATCTTTTCACCCCTTAACACCCTCACCACTCCTTACTTCTCTTCTAACCCACTCATTTTCCCTAATTTCATTCTCTCCACAACCAAACCATAGCCTTCTTCCATTGGAGCATTTGAACAACTCTAGGAGTTTGGTTTCTCTCTAAGGTGTGCAACCCAATTTCCGGCTATCTCCATCTTTTCCGGCGGTCTAGGACAACAAAGGTAAGAACTTTGATGATTTTCTCAAGATTTTTCTTTCTCTTGCAAATTTTAATTCCTTTTAGAGCACATCTTGAGTTCAACGTTGGTTTTTATAACTAAAAATTGTTGTTCTACCACCACCACCCAACCATAGCCATGGATAATCCTAAGAGACAGCCTGAGGCTAGAAAAAAGTGTAAAGCCGGTCATGTTAAGTCACCTAAGCCCCTATCCACTGGAATCATTGTTATACCCTATCGTACCCTCACGAAAATTGAAAAAACCTGCAAATTTTCCAGTTTTGCGCCTGACGCCGCCACTAAGGCTTTTCGCACTTATTTTAGTGATCGTTCATTCATGGTAGAGAGAGCCAATGATTTCAATGTGGTTAGTCAAATGGTTAAGGACATCATTTCACGAAATCACTGGGAAAACTGAGCCATTGAGCGCACTGAGCATTTTAATTCTACTATGGTTGCCGAGTTCTATGCTATGCTTTCCACCGTCATAGTTGATGAGGAACATCCTAACGTAGGGTTTGTGACTGTTAGAGGTGCCGATATCCCTTTTTCACCAGAAGCCATTAATGCTTTTTTCGGTTTACCTCCGTCACCCGACACCCCCTCGTACGAGCAAGTTTGGGAGCTTACACCTGGTACCAAAACTTTTGAGAAAGCCGAGAAGGCTAGACGTTTTCTTTGTCCCAAGTTTGGTTCCAAGGTCGGTTTAATTTTGGTGATGCTTCTAAGAATGTGAAAGTCATGAAACATTTCTTAACCTATAATTTCACCCAGCTCGCCATGTTCATGCTTTCAATGCTACCGACACTTTTCTTACTTATGCTATTTTCAATAACATCTTTGTTAACGTCGGCGAAATCATCTTTAAGTTCGACTTTGCTCACCAACAGAATAAGACTAGACTTGCTCCATTTCCTCATCTCATTTCTGCTTTATGTGACGATCAGCACGTACTCGAGTTTCCTGGTGATGTGTTGATGCCCCCTTGCCACATTAAGATTGGTTCGAATATTAAGGACACCCCTGAACTTGGTAGTGAGACCACCAGAGTATTTCCCACCGACCCTTCTGCACCCATGGTTGATTCATCTGTGATGGGTATGCTCCACCACCTAGACTCTGAAATGGCGATCCTTCGAGGTGGTCAGGTAGCCTTGAGTACCAATCAAACTCAAGTAGCGGAAAGGAACATTTTATTGGCAAATGACATTCGGTCCGCACTTCTTTACTCTTTGCTACGTGCCCAAACCCTAGGCTTCACCTAGAAAACTATCCCTCCTGTCACGAGTTGCCTTATACTTTCCCTCCCCGGGTCCCAGCTATACCTATCCATACCCCACACCATTGGTCTACCCCCGTTGTAAACCCTTTTGGTGGTGCGTTTGATTTTTCTGCTACAGGTACAGGTTCTGAGCCAGTGCATTCTGAGCCTTCCCAGGCACCGTTTCGCACCGGACCATTGAGTGGGGGATTTTCTGGCATGAGTTTTGATAGCACTGTGGTTACATCTATTGTTGGTGAACGAAGCAGCCTGGACCCCTTTCCTCCTACTTCTGCTGAGTTTATGGCGGCAAATCCTGGTGGTGCCCAAAATTTGGGGTTGAGTCCAAGTTTTTTTTCTGTGATGGGAAGGGCATGAAGGATGACGATGATGATTCTTTTAAGTGAGGATTTATCAAAACTATTTGTACCTTTGTTGTTTGGTTGCTTTTTATGGCACTTTGACTATTTTATGTACTTTAGTATAACTATTTCCAGCTTTGTTATTTCGTTTCTAGTGGCATTAAGGACCATTTCTTGTCGTATTTGGGTTTATTTTGGGGAATCTTTTGTATGAACTTGTGACGTGCTTTTCTATGATATTTTCTTGTGGAAATGATTTGTGTGCTTAATTTGAAAATTGGTTGATATCTATGATTTCCATACTTGTGCCTAGCTCCTTGCTTAGTGTTTGGTAATTTTAGATACTTGAGATACACGGAATTGCACTTTTTCTTGTCATGCAGAGATATTCGACGCGCGCCGAACCCGCATTTGGTAGGTCGGTGCACGCCGAATTTTCTGACATGACTTAACACATCACACTTTTCTGTACCTTTCAGAATCAATTCAAGAATCTAGGGCACAGACCACTTTTTGACCGTGGCACGCTGACCCTAGAAATTTGGCATACGCCGAATTCGCACCAGGCAAATAAATTCCGCCTTTATTGCTTCATTTTCATCATAACTCCATCAAAAAACCCTACCACCCCATTATTCTTCTCTCCCCTCTTCTCTCACCACTATGTCTTCCCCATCCTCCCCTTCCCTTTAGCCACCCCGTTATGATGAAAACTACCCCACACGGTGTGCCACCGTTCTTTGCCACCAGCGTTGCTTTCCATACCAATTAATTCGGCGATGCCCCTCCACTCCTTGAGAAAGGCCTTAATCATCGTAAACTATCACCGGTTATGAAGGTGCGCATAGGCTACCAACTGTGGCAGTGTTTTTCTGAAACGCCTCATGGTCGTGCGAACATCACCCAAGTCAAAGAATTCTACTCCTTGCTCACCGCTACCATCCTTCACGAGATGCCAACCACCGCTCTCAAGATTCGCGGGGTAATCATTCTATTTGATCCTTAGGTGATTAACAATGTCTTTAATCTTGGTTATTTCAATGAGAATCCGGCTTTGCATTATGAGGCTGTCTGGCACCTCCACAACCCCATTAATTTCTGTCGAAAATCTTCTGAAGCTATGACCTACTTTTTTCCTCAACGGGGTAGTATGCCACGTGAGCTGACTATTCTTGATCTCCTGAGGGAGCTGCGCACTATAAAACGTTTCATCAACTCCCGCTTATTTCCTTCGGCCGAAGTCTCTCAATAATAGGCATTCTATTTGATCCTTAGGTGATTAACAATGTCTTTAATCTTGGTTATTTCAATGAGAATCCGGCTTTGCATTATGAGGCTGTCTGGCACCTCCACAACCCCATTAATTTCTGTCGAAAATCTTCTGAAGCTATGACCTACTTTTTTCCTCAACGGGGTAGTATGCCACGTGAGCTGACTATTCTTGATCTCTTGAGGGAGCTGCGCACTATAAAACGTTTCATCAACTCCCGCTTATTTCCTTCGGCCGAAGTCTCTCAAAACCCTACCACCCCATTATTCTTCTCTCCCCTCTTCTCTCACCACTATGTCTTCCCCATCCTCCCCTTCCCTTTCGCCACACCGTTATGATGAAAACTACCCCACACGGTGTGCCACCGTTGCTGCCACCGCGGTTGCTTTCCATACCAATTAATTCGGCGATGCCCCTCCACTCCTTGAGAAAGGCCTTAATCATCGTAAACTATCACCGGTTATGAAGGTGCGCATAGGCTACCAACTGTGGCAGTGTTTTTCTGAAACGCCTCATGGTCGTGCGAACATCACCCAAGTCAAAGAATTCTACTCCTTGCTCACCGCTACCATCCTTCACGAGATGCCAACCACCGCTCTCAAGATTCGCGGGGTAATCATTCTATTTGATCCTTAGGTGATTAACAATGTCTTTAATCTTGGTTATTTCAATGAGAATCCGGCTTTGCATTATGAGGCTGTCTGGCACCTCCACAACCCCATTAATTTCTGTCGAAAATCTTCTGAAGCTATGACCTACTTTTTTCCTCAACGGGGTAGTATGCCACGTGAGCTGACTATTCTTGATCTCCTGAGGGAGCTGTGCACTATAAAACGTTTCATCAACTCCCGCTTATTTCCTTCGGCCGAAGTCTCTCAAATAACACAAGATGAGATTATACTGTTGTATGCCATCATGACTCATGTAGTTGTGGTTGCCTCATCCATGCTTCTATCATTAAATTTGCGGCTACTCCTTGGGCTCACGGCGAGATCGCGCTTCCGTTTCCTTGGTTGATTACCAAGCTTTGTGCTCACGTCCCCACCGACCCGCTGGATGAGATATTCCCGAGCAAAAACACACGATGTGGTTTGCTCCCTGTCGATCCTGTTGGTGGAACTTCCAGCGAGTTGAATGAGTCTCCCGAGGACGATTCTGATATGGAGTGATGTTTGCAGTTTGCCCATTTCCTGTTGATTTCTGTTGGTTTGAGCTCTTTTATTTCAATGTGACTTGATGTGTAATAATGCTCTTCTGTGAGCACGACATTTCATTTCTTTTGGCTTTGTTTGGACTTGAATTGCACGTTATTTGTTCTATTATGGTATTGCTTGCTATGTTGTTATAGGCTTTTGTGTTGCCTTGCTTGATTTACTTTTCCCTGCATGCCATAAACCCCGTTTTTGCCTATTATTTGTGTTTTTTCGGTCTACGCCGCTTTGATCACCAAGCTCCTTGCTTTACAGCACTTTCGGCGCTTGATTGACCATCTCGGCGTACGCCGGCAGAACGCCGAATATCTCTGTAACAAACTTTTGTTTTCGGCGTACGCCGAAGTCCCTGCTTGTTCACGCCAACAGTTTTGTTTGTTCTTATTTTGTTTCATAATTTCTTATTTTGATCACTCTCTATCCTTCTAACTACTACTTCACACTCACTTCTCTTTAAGGACAATTCAAGTTTGTAAGTGGGGAGTGGAGCCGTAGTTAGTTGGACAGAAGGAAAAGGCCACTAAATACTCAAGAAACACCTAGACTTTGTTCGATCTCACACATTACAAGCGTATAATACCCCTGGTGTAGATGAAAAGGTGTTGTCATTTGATTGTGCAAACTAAATGGAAAATGTAACTTGAGTGACATATGAGAACATGCATGTCTAATCTTGAAGGGTTGAATGAACTCCTATGCACGCATAATTTGGATTTTCTTGCATTGCAATTCATAGTGAAATCTTTCAAGCAAACATCTTGATAAAGTCTAGAACTAAGTATGTCACTCATTCGAGACAAATAATAGGCATTGGAATCGGAATAGGGATGACGATTTTTGGCATTACTTTGACTCGACCATAGCCACATGGCCTACATGTACATAAATTATCTTTCTGTCCCCACCTCAACCTTGTAGAGTGGTGAGACCCCACTCGAAACTATCCGTCGTATTTAACCTCATGATAATCCAACCCTTAACCCAATTGTGGTCTACTTTCCCTTGGCTTTCCACAAGTGTAGCAAGTATCTATGGATTGTGTGGGTGGTCGTGGTGCAGAGTAGTGGTTGGATGATTTTAGTAGGCTCGAGTTGGTATTGTTCCACCCTACGAAGTTTCCTTATTCAAAAAAAAATTAAAAATTAAAAATTAATAATAATTTATATATAACAAGGAAATAACTAAATTTTTCCATTCAAATTTTATGTACTTTATTCAGTTTAGTCTCCAAATCCCAAAAGTTCAAATTGAAAGGGAGCTAGATTGAATCGTAAATACTTTCAAATAAATGTCGAGTCAATGAAGGCGGATTTTGAGAATTTAAGTGTTTAATCCTTTGGTGATATTCATATGGGGTATAACTGATCGGAGCACTAGTTGACGGGGAGATGAAGGTGTAGATTCTTGCTATCTTGCCTTATTCTCTTTGATTTTCCTTGATTACCCTTCGGTTAGCCACTACCCTAGCTTGAACATTACAAGCCTTTTTGCCAACTACTTGATTTATTCCGGGAATCCTATTGCCTCGTTTAGTGGAGAGTGAGTCCACGCTTGTATTCCATATTATACCAAAATGACTTTGCAAGAAATTGATTTCATGATGAATTGCTTGGTGAGAGATGCGAATTATGCGCACACACACGCACACCACACTAATCTGGTAGACTCTAACTATCATGTGATCATGACCGTCATTCAATTACATCATTCCGTTGACACTAGCTCTGGATAATCATAGCACCATTTTATATGCATGAGTTGTATTGTCGCTTGTTTGCTCGAGGACGATCAAAAGCAAAGTGGGGAGTGGTTGATGTATGTCAACCGAATGATGTATTTTTATCCCAGTTCTTAAGAGTTTAGTGGCACTTTTATATCAAATCCATGCAATTATGTGATGAAATAGATCAAAAGTTGTAGATAAGTGTTTATTACTTAAATCCATAATTTAGGCTTTTATGCCAAGTTTTGTTATCAGAATTATACGGGTATCGTTTTGTGGATGTGCTTTGCAGATACCCAGGTAGATATTAGTTTTTGGGAGAGCTTGGAGATGTCCATAGAGCTTTAGAGAGGTTGCTTGTTGAAGAAGTAAAGGAATTAAGCTAAGATTGGGCAGTCGGCGTACACCGAGTACACAGGCGGTGGACCCGGATTTTGGCAGTTGGGATTCTGAGCTGCATTTAATGACTCCAACCACCCAGCCACCTACCAGAAGTCGGTGCACGCTGAGTGCACAGACTGCGGACGCCGAAAGACCCGAAATTCAAGTTTTAAAGCTTATTCTTGACATTCATTCGAGAGGAAAAAACCACATAACTTTTATCTAGACTTGAAGGCACCCCTACAATTTCAAGGCTCTTCTAGCCAAAATTATTGTAACTTTAGCTTTTAAATTTAAAGATTAAACATTAAGAATTTTTGTATTGATCCTTTGGATGCACTCTAGTTGGATAACATTTTAGCTTTGGTGTGCACTCTCTCTATTGGAGCTTTTGAAGATTGAAATGCAAGTTTTCCTTTTTCAAGTTGTTCACTTGTGATTGGTATAATTCTTAGCCTTTACTTTGATTTAATTGATCTTAGGAAGTTAGCAGCAAAGAAGGGGCCGCAAAAGAAAGACATCTTCTAGGAGAAGAAATCATATGGCATTCCTCTCCAATTTCTGTTTGATCAAATAAAAGTGAAACCCATTCACATGCACAAGTTACATGAAGCTAAGGTGATGTTCACTTATGTTTAAGAATCAAGAAAATTGCCAGCTGTAACATGGCAGAAAAGAAAGCAACTTGAAAGCAGCAGTTCTGGGATCTGAAGAAGAACTAGATCTCAGACTAAAGCAGTCCAACTCTATATTTTGCCAAGCAATGAGGAAAGTCCTCTGGTGTTAAGTGAGGATGAAGAAGATCCAGAGGAAGAAGTTCATGGTCTATCTGAGGCAGAAGAGGAAGAGAATGAGGAGGCTTACTATCTGACTCCTGATGAAGATGAAGAGGAGGACAGAGCAAGTGAAGAGGAAGAAGAAGAAGAAGAAAGAGAAGTGAAAGAAAATCTTGGTCATCACAGTGATGATCAAGAAGAAAACATGGATTCTGATGATAATCTAACACTCCAGAATGTCATTCAAAGGAGTAAAGCTCATGGAGAAGAGCAGCTGAGTGGACCAACTGAAAGAGCACCACCAGCACACTCAACAGAAACCCCAGCACTGATCAAGAATGACAGCAAACACATCCTATGTTGCTGCTGAGAAGCTGAAAAAGTAGCAGACCACCCCCACCAATCCCCATCAAACATGGAGATTGAAGATGAAAGTGAAGACGCACCAACTGATGCAACTGTACATGCCAGCTGTGAATTCCATCTGGATATTCGACCTCTGATTGTTGATGTGGAAAAGAAAGGTCCAAGTATAGAGACTCAAAAAACAAAAATGAGGAACCCAAGAACCTCAATGGGTCAGAAAATCGAAGCTCTACTCAATCACATTGAGTTATATGATGCTCTCATTGAAAAATAGGGAGACTTGATCAGCCAATTGAACTCCCTAGTCACTTAGCATGTCCATACAAAAATGGAATATCTAGCAGGAGCAGTTGATGACAAGCATAACCCCATGGTAGGCACTCTAAAAACTCTCTCTACAGATACAGAGCATTGAAAGCACCTTAGATGATTCAATGCAGCAGCTGGATACACTCATAACTGTGTCAGAAGCAACAAACAAGATACTGGAAGAGAGATATGATGCCACCAAAAAGGGGGAAGGTAGTAATAAGCCTGAAAGCTCTAATGGCAAGGGAACAAGCACAAGCAAAGGCATCAGGTTTGAAGAGAAAAAGTAATTTGTAATAACTTATGCCTTTGAATTTTTGCCCTCTATAGATTAATAAAATTGTTGAGTTTTATTCTTTATCATATGAAAATTTGTTTAATTATGTTCAAGCTTATGAGGGTTTTGGCATCATCAAAAAGGGGGGAAATGTTAGGAACATTTTATTTTTTTGATGATGGCCATACTAGATGTTATAGCAAGCCTGAAATAAGTTAAAAATATCTGTATACGAGGTTACTTAGAGTCTGACATGTTGTACAAGTTTAGTCAGACAAATATTGTACTAGGCTGGTAGGATGGCTAAGTAAAAGACTGAAGATCAACTGAATGAAGGCAGCCCAGTACCACCGGAGTAAAGGCAAGACTTACGGACCGACTTATAACCAAGGAAGTCTGTGATAACCTTGGATAAGTCTAATATATATTATAAGTGATGAAATCTATTTATGGATTATGGTGTACACTAATCTCACACAAATAAAGGATCAGTGAAGTACAAGCATACTTGGAAAATCAAAAGAAAAAGAAAACAGCAAAACGGCCAAGTAAAAGCTCTACCGTCTGACTAAAGATATAACAGTGAAGGAGTCACTGGATGGCCAAGCAACGGATGAGTAGGGTAACAGCAGAATGAAGTATGATGCCCACAATTTTATTCTGAATGTGGAGATTTTATGATGAACGTTTGAAGAAAATCCGGATCACTGAAATTAAGGAGAATAAAATCAAGGAAGAATCAAGGATTAAATCTAGGATTATTCTCCACATTAAATAACCAAGGACGAAAATTCAAATCAAGGCTATAAATAGAAGGCATTGACAGAAAATCAAACAGAGAAAAAATACACACAGATAGATCAAAGAGCTGAAACTCTGCCAATTTCACAAGCCTTCTTTCTGAATTGAAAAGATAAATCTAGCAGATCAAACTCAGAAAATAGAGCATCAAATCCACATCAAGTACTGAGTCTAATCATCCCTCTATGAATCCAATTCACACCAAAATGAAGCAATTGAATCAGATCTTCTGAGAAGAAGTTGCACCCCTTGTGATAACTGCTGAAGGATTTGTTCTCAAGGAGCAGTGTTGAAGACTGAGTCACTGAAGATTTTGTATCCAGGGAGTGATAGTCTTGGAGATTGTGAAGCTTGTGTAGCCAAGGACAAACACACTATTGTATTGGTGAAAGTCAATGGTGAATTCCTCCAATCATCACAGGAGAAGAGAGGATTAAGGGATTACACCACCCTGAACCACTATAAACCTTTGTGTTCATTTACTTACAGCACTATACTTTACAGCATTCATTTACTGCATTTTATTCATACTTTGTGTGTGTGCTTGAACTAAAACAACTTCTAAGAAGGGACTATCCGCTGCCAAAAAGCTTTTAAAATAAGAAAATTTTTTGAAACTCCAATATAGTCATTTACCCCACCCACCCCCACCCCCCCTCTGACTATATTCACACCCTTCTCTAGGACCAACAGAGTGAGTAGGCCAATTTTTATGCATTAAAGTAGCGACTCTCAACGGGACTGAGAGCCTTTGAAACATATAAAACGGGTTTTGGAGGGTACCGTCCTCCTTGACAAGAACAACGGCTACAGCCTGGTCTGAGGCCTCCAAATAAAGGTAAAGTTCGCCGCCGATAGATGGGCTAACCAGAAGTGAAGGAGTGTCCAGATACTTCTTCAGAGCTTGAAAGTCTTCAGCAAATTCCTTGGTCCACTCAAATGTCTTGTTCTCTTGTAAAACCTTGAAAAACGGCAGGCATTTGTCAGCTCACTTTGTGATAAATCTTCCCAGAGCAATGACCCTACCATTCAGCCAATATGCCTCCTTAATAGTTTTTGGTTTTGTCATGTTCAGAAGAGCCTGGATCTTTTCGGGGTTCGCCTCGATTCCCCTTTGTGTGACCATAAATCCCAAAAATTTCCCAGCTTGAACTCCAAAAGTGCATTTTGCCGGATTAAGCTTCATCGCATGCTTCCTCACGTTATCGAAAGTCTTTTACAGATCGGCGAGGTGGCAATCGTGAGCCGATTTCACCACCATATTATCAATGTAGGCTTTCATGTTCTTCCCGATCTGCGACCCAAAGACTTTGTTTACCATTCTCTAGTAGGTCGATCATGCATTCTTCAGTCTGAATGGCATCATTTCATAGTAGTACATTCCGCCAAAGGTCCTAAATGCCGTCAACGCTTTCTCACTGTCAGCCATTCTCACCTGATGGTACCCGGAGTAAGCATACAAAAAAACTCAATTTTTAAAAACTCACGATTCTGACGACCATCCCGTTGATCCGTGGGAGCTCATAAGGGTCCTTTAGACAAGATTTGTTCATGTCCGTGAAATTGACGCACATGCGCCATTTCTCATTATGTTTTTTGACCATCACTACGTTCGCGAGCTAGGTAGGGTACTGAAGTTCTTTGATGATCCCATCTTGAACTAGCTTATCCACCTCTACCTTGATCGCTTCCTCTTTCTCTTTTGAGAATTGTCGGGGGCTGTTAAGGGTGAATTTATACGATTTATATGGATATATTTTATGATAATTTCCCTCATATTTGTATAATTTGCATAAGAAACGAGTGTTTAATGGAATTATTGAGTAAATGAGGTTTTTAATGAGTTATTCGCAAAATAGGTTAATTTTGGTGTTTTAATTATGATTTTATGTTTATTTGAATACTATTACACTTTGCGATGTTTTTGATGACGTGTAGATGCATAATTGTGGTTCAAAAGATGATTAAAAAGAGATAAGAGTCGGATTTAATGGATGAAAAAGAGATAAGGATGGAATTGGCTAGAAGAAAAGAGATAGAGTTGAAGATTTCGAATTTGGATCCAGCTGAACTGGCGTCCAAGTCCCGTCCAGAGTGGACGGGCGTCTAAAGATATGGACTGGCGTCCTGATGGAGGTCAAGTTAAACTATTAACTCGATGCCTACTAACACACTAGCAAGAGAACTAGGTTCAATTGTAGTATAGCCAGATAGAGTCAAGGTCGATCCCACAGAGACTCGGCACAAACAAAACACAACTTTATCCTATTAGAACTAAATTGAAAGGGCGGTCTACGACCAACTAAATGCAATAAATAAAATAGTGACAACCACAAGACACAAAGACAGACTAAAGACTACTAAAACACGGATAATACGGTTGATATTATCTAAACAAATAGTATTGATTACGCTAGTAGATTATAACTCCCCCATAGTGAATTAGGATGATAACGAGACAAAACAAACGTTAAAGATTAATTATTATGACTACGGAGTCATCCCCAAGGTAGATTTAGCTCCAATTAGGCCCTCTAAATCATCGTGCCTCCATTACGTGACTTCGCTTTTTAATGCCTCCATCTCATATAACTTCTGACACAATTACGAGACTAGGGATGCCGGTATAAACCGTAACCTCATCTAAGCAACATTCCTAGGGTAAGGCGTACTTCTTAGATGCCGATTCAATCTATATCCTAAGTAACAATCACTTTTTGGGTTTCATGTTAAATTATGATGACGAATAACTAAGTTGATCAGGTTTAATTACTCGTTTTAATTCCAATTCAGAGAATTTGACGTAGTCGAAGCCGATCATAATATTGTCCTACACATTGCCAGGCTTGGTCGACCGAATGACAGCACTCGGGCGACCGAGTGACATGTCTAGGTCGACCGAACACAGTTCTGTGTCGGAACAAATCATGATTACTTCTTAACGTTTCTAACCTAAACACATGGGTTCGTAAATAGATCTACATCACGCAATCAATACAAATAAAAACTACTCCATAATAAAATACATCAGATCTACAAATAAGGACTGCATAATTGAATAGTCATACCCTCGAAGACGAGAGTGACTCCCACTCTTTAATGCGCTCCCTAATCGGAGAATCCGACGAATCCACAATGTACGAACATAAAGAAAATAAAACTAAAACTCAAAATCTAAAATTGTATGAATTGTTTTGTGTTGTAGTGGTGTGTCTTTCTCGATTGTGGGTCTTTGCTTATATAGGAGTTGTAGCCGACATAGGGAGAATCCAGAAGATTGACATGCATTTATCACATTATGCTCGGGTGACCGAACCTACACGCTCGGTCGACCGAATGGCATGGCTCGGTCGACCGAGCCTCCCTCTTTACGCGTTTTCACACTCGGTTCGTCTGACTTGTTCCCCACTCCATGCTTTTGAACTGATCTGATTTATCTTTTCTTTAATGCTCCGATTTTCTTCTCTTTTATCTTGAGATCTCCCGATTGTATGATAATTATCTTCCCGATTTATCATGATCTGCAAAATCAGCATTTATCACACAATTAATTGCTCTTTTATAATAAAAATAGCTAAACACCAAATATCATATTAATAATCACTTATCATTAAATAATAAATATAAACACGTGATTAAATATGAAATATATATAGTTAACTCCGATTTAAGGTTATAATTGATGACATAAATGGGTATATTTTAACTGTCATCAAAATGCCCCTACTTAAACTTTGCTTCGTCCCGAACAAAGCATTAACAAGTTATTCCCAAGACAACATTTTCTCGTGGTCAACTCATACTTACACAAGAAACCCGAGTCAACTCATACCACCATGCTCATAAGATATGCATTATTCACTACTCGCTATGAATCGACGTGATCGTGTGCATGTGCATTGGTTTTATATAAATGTAGCAAGATTAGAGTTTATGCAGACTTTCATATCTAAATTCACCAACATCGGCATTCATACTTCTTATGCCTCACAATGGTTAAAGCACTAGAACAATAAGCAAGAGCGTATCTATAGGGTTTTTGGACTTGGAGACCGAGTACTACTCAAAGCCTCTTAAAGAGTTGAATATTCTTTTCATATCTTCATATTTTTCAGATACTATCAATCTCAAGAAGGAAAACTTTTAGGGCATCCTCTATCTTAGATCAAATATTAGCATCGAATATTACCACAAGCGAGGCTACTTTGGTAACTTACTACAAGCCCAAGTGTTTTAATACATTGTCAAAACACAGTACGCCCCAAGCTTATTACTCCGCTTTTGTTGGCTAGAAGATCGAAATACATCGATCGACAAATGTCGACACTAGTCCTCATAACCAATTATCTACGCAATGTACACATACTTCTTTCAATTATTATAATTCATGCGGTACTCAGCGATTCACATGTTGAGTAATTGAACAATACCTAACTACTTGCAATTGTTGGCATGAATATCCTTAAGTTTACTTACAATTTATCGCAAAAGTATAACATGACCACGTACTCACGCGACTTGGTTCGTTTCCTATCAATTCTAAGTATAAGAACTTCACAAGTTTAAGGGTGCGAGTTAAACAACTTGGCATTTATCCAAAAAAATAAAAAATTTAAAATTTGGCTCAATATTGTCTCGATGATTCCGCTCCTTGACTTTTTCAACATATAGCACAATATATAGCTAAGTCCCCGCTTCACTTAAACATGGCATTGTCCTCAATGACAAAAATAAATGAGAGTTCAAGATGAAAGACTTAGCTCTGAAACGGCTCCCAAGTAAAGGAACAATATCGGAGTAATCATCGGCACAAATAGGAGAGACACACATCATCTGTATAAACAGACAAGCTCCACGAAATCGTCAAATACCATGTCTATGGAAGTTATAAAATAATGTGGCGAAGAATTAGATATAGATATCTAAAAACAGTTTAAGCCACTTTATTTTATACTTATATGGACAAGACCAAAAGGATTTAAACTCTAGATAAAAACTCACATGACGGCTATCAAGGAAAAACCTCGCTTATTCCGAACTTAGACTCGAACATGGCGAGATGAAAAAAAACGTGATAGGCGCGATGCTATCGTATTAAAAGAAAAACGAAAAAGGATAGTTATAGGTAGTAGTTCTAAGTTTATAGTCGCTAGCTCGACTCACCAAGATGGTTTATTCATAGACAGGGTCATCGAGGTACAAAACTTCCTCCTCTCACCGCAGCGGAAGCCCGTGATAATGCTTAATACGATGTCCATTGACCACAAATCTGACTCGTCTTTGAAATTGAATAGCTCCACCGCTCGAGTAAGGAAAGACGTGTTGTACTTGAAATGGGCCACACCATCTTGATTTCAACTTACCCGGGAAGAGTCTTAAGCGCGAATTGTATAAGAGAACTAGATCACCCTCTTGAAAGGTCCTATCCGTAATCTTCTTGTCATGGAACTTCTTCAGCGCTCCTTGAAAATCTTGGCATTCTCGTATGCCTCTAAACGAAACTCCTCCAGCGAGTTAATTCTAACATCCTCTTCTCACCGGCCAACGCCTCATCAAAATTTAGCATCCTTGTTGCCCACATGGCCCGGTGCTCCAGCTTCTACAGTAGATGACATGCCTTTCCAAAACAATCCTATATGGTGACATTCCAATCGAGGTTTTATATGCGATCCTATAAGCCCATAAAGCGTCGTTTAAAACGTAACGACCAATCCTTTCTGGTCGTATTGACAGTTTTCTCCAGGATACGCTTTATCTCTCGATTGGTGACTTCTACCTGTCCACTAGTCTGGGGGTGATATGCTGATGCTAGCTTATGTCGAACCCCATACTTAATCATCAGCAGTTCAAAAGGTTTATTACAAAAATGACTACCATTGTCGCTTATAATTGCCCTTGGCGTCCCAAACCTTGTAAAATGTTCTTCTTCAAGAATCTAACCACAACCCTAGCATCGTTAGTAGGGGAAGCAATGGCCTCAACCCATTTGGATACATAATCTACAGCAACTAAGATATATCGGTTAGATAATGATGAAGTGAAGGGTCCAACAAAATATATTCCCCAAACGTCAAAAAGCTCCACTTCTAAGATGCTCTTGAGTGGCATCTCATTCCTCCTTGAAATATTACCTGTCATTTGACAAGAATGACATGCCTTTGCATATTGGTGTGCATCCTTAAACAATGTCGGCCAATAAAAACCGCATTGGAGGACCTTAGCATGGTTTTTCTCCCCATAGTGTCCTCCAACTTCATAGGAATGACAATGCTTCAGGATATCATTATATTCTTCTTCGGGCACACATCTTCTTGAAAAACATTATCGATCCTAGCTTAAACAAGTAATGTTCATCCCAATAGTAGTGTCTAAGATCTTTAAAGAATTTTTTTCCTTTCTTGACAAAGTGAGATTCGGTGGTAGGTACTTTATGGATAGATAATTGACAAACAAACTAAACCATGGTTGCTTCTTCCTTCACAACCTCAATTCGCGAAGAACTCGCAAAGACAATCATCATGTCCCCGATGGTGGTGATGGAGAAAAGTTGTTCATCGGAAAAAGATTCTCCTATCTCGTAAATCCTCACCATCCTCTAATTGTAGCGCGATAGATGATCGGCCACCACGTTCTCACTTCCTTTCTTATCTCGGATTTCTACGCCAAATTCTTGCAGCAGTAGAATCCATCTCAACAGATCTCGGCTTTGAATCTTGCTTTGCTAGGAGATACTTAAGAGCCGCATGGTCACCACCACGGTGACTTTAGATCCCACTAAGTAGGATCTAAACTTGTCAAAGGCAAAGATAACGGCCGAAGTTCCTTCTCCGTTGTGGCGTAATTTCTTTGGGCAAACATTCAAAGTCCGGCTTGCATAATAAATGGGCCTAAAAATCTTATCTTTCTTTGACCCAAAGCGGCGCCAACAAAGCGAGATCACTTGCATCACACATCGGTTCAAACGGAAGATCCCAATCCGGTGCGACCAGAACGGGTGCAGTGATCAGTCTACTTTTTATTTCGTTGAAAGCTTTTATGCACTCATTTGAAAACACGAATGGCACATCCTTGGCCAATAATTCGGTAAGAGGTCTAGAGACCAGGGAAAAATCCTTGATAAACCTACGATAAAATCCGGCGTGGCCTAAAAAACCTCGCAAAGTTTTAAGATTAGTAGGTGGAGGTAATTTCTCGATCACCTCGACTTTGGCTCTATCCACCTCTATACCGTTCTTTGATATGCGGTGGCCTAGTACTATACCTTCCGTAACCATCAAATGACATTTCTCCCAGAAGTTAAGCACAAGATTCGTCTCTTCACATCTCTTCAACACTCGTGCTAGATGTGTGAGACATGAATCGAAATCGTCTCCAAATACGGAGAAATCATCCATAAAGATTTCCAAAAAGTCTTCCACCATATCCGCAAATAATGACATCATACACCGTTGAAATGTCGCGGGGGCATTGCACAATCCAAATGGCATTCGATTATAAGCAAATGTCCCATATGGGCATGTAAATGTCGTTTTCTCACGATCTTCGGGCGAGATGTGGATTTGATAGTATCCCGAATACCCGTCAAAGAAAACAATAGAAAGCATGCCCGCTCGCTCTCGAGCATTTGATCGATGAAGGGAAGAGGAAAATGGTCCTTACGAGTGGCATCGTTTAGTTTCCTAAAGTCTATGCATACTCGATGACCGGTGATTAGCCTCACAGAATTAACTCATTCAACTCATTGGCTTGCACCGTCAATCCTCCCTTCTTTGGAACTACGTGGATAGGGCTTACCCATTCGCTATCGACAATTGGAAATATAATTCCCATTTCTAGCATTTTTATAACCTCATCCCTAACCACTTCCTTTAATTGTGGGGTTAAACGCCTCCGAGGTTGTGCAACCGCTTTCTTTCGTGGTCCACGAAGATCTTGTGCATACATACGCTAGGGATAATGCCCTTAACGCCGCCTATGGTCCATCCAAATGCTCCATGTACTCTCTCAAAACTCTCATAAGTTTCTCTTCTTGTAAGTCCGTCAAGGAAGAAGATATGATCAGTGGCAAGGTCTCATCTTGAAGAAATACGTACTTCAAATTTGCAGGAAGAGGTTTTAAAGTCAAATTTGTGGGAGGTTCTTCCAAAGAGGTCTTCAACTTTTGACCAGTGAGTTTGAGTTCGAAGTACTTATGCCACGTTGGTCTATGATAGAATCTTTCAATCTCCGCAGCACTTACTTCCTCTACAGGCCTTGGGGTCCCTCTACTACATCCTGGCCATATCATCTTCTCCTCCTCACTACTCACGTACTTGACTTCATCTTCTTCTTCTAAGACAGTATCCAAGAAATCCTTTATACTTTCATGTTGTTGAAATTCTTGAACAATCCTATCAATGGAATCCATCATGAAACATGCATCCTCTCCATCATCAGGTTGCTTCATAGTGTCGAAGACATTGAATGCAACTCTCCCTTCGTTCACTCTCCCCGGCAACGGCGCCAAAAACTTGATGGAGGTCAAGTTAAACTATTAACTCCAACTCGCCTTTGTAAACATCAATTAGCGTTCTACTAGTGGCCATGAAAGGTCTCCCTAATATCAATGGTACCTCGTAGTTAGCTTCCATATCTAATACCACAAAGTCGACAGGGAATACAAACTTTTCAACTCTTACTAGCACATCCTCAACCACTCCACACGGTTCCTTAACAGAACGATCAGCTAATTGCAATGTGATTGAGGTCTTCTTAAGATCTTTCATGCCTAGTTTCCGAAAAATAGATAGTGGCATCAGGTTCACACTTGCTCCTAGATCACACAAAGCTTTGTTCAGACATACGTTACCTATGGTGCAGGGAATGAGAAAACTTCCCGGATCTTTGCATTTTGGGGGTAACTTATGTTGAAGAATGGCTGAGCACTCCTCATTAAGGCATATGGTCTCTAAATCTAGAAGTTTCCTTTTAGTGGAGACGGCGTCTTTTAAAAACTTGGTGTACTCAGGCATTTCAGCTAGTGCTTCAACTAGGGGTATATTGATTTGTAACTTACTAAACATATCCACGAACTTCTTATACCTCTTATTATCAAACTTAGGCTTCGGCTTTGGTGGAGGATAAGGTAGAGTTGAAGGGTCGACATCAGTGAAAATTGGATACTTGTTATCGTAAAGTTCAACTCTAGGCCAAAGAGGTTCTTTATATGTTCTTTGCTCAGTGCAAAGATTCGAAGTATTAGTCTCATTGCTTGGCTCACCATCCTTATTCTTTGTGACTTTCTCTTGCGGGGATGGTGGAGTTACTTCTTTTCCACTTCTTGTCATGATCGCATTCAAATCCTTAGGGTTCTTCTCAGTGTTGCTTGGCAACCCTCCAGGAGGTCTAGTTGAGACTTGCTCAGCTAGTTGTCCTACCTGGTGCGTGAGATTTTGGACTAGAGCTTCCTGGTTGGTTACCTTGGCATCTGTCTTCTGACAATATTGGCTAAAGTTAGTGGCTAACTCAGCCATAGATTTTGAAAGTTGTCCCATATTATCAGTGACGACATTACTCAGTTTTTCTATCGCAGCTTCCCAACCAAAAGTTTTAGTCTGCTGTGGTACATAAGGGGTAGGTGGTTTAGGCCTTTCTCCTGCATTTATGTCACTATATCGGAATCCAGGATGGTTATGATTGGGTCCAGATCCTCCTCCGACATAATTGGCTTCTTCAAGACAAAGATTCTCACCTTGAGGTGCTACCTCGATTCCACCCTTTCTCTACTCTTGTCATCCTCTCTTGCATCCCATCTACCTTATCATTGATAACAAGAAAGTTGTTCTAAGATTTTGGTAGATGCACTATCATCGAATATATCAGCGGCCATCTTCACAGTAGCTATGTCATTGCCTCCCCATTGGCTATTCATCGCTATTTGCTCCATCTTCCCTTGTGCCTCCTCAGGAGATAGAAGAACAAACGCTCCATTCTTTGGAGGCGTCTACTCTAATTTTCTCGCTCTATCAACCCATGGTAAAAGTTTGCATTAAAAGCCGAGAGATATGTCATGATGAGGACACTTCCTCATAGCTTCCTTGAAACGCTCCCAAGCTTGATCAAAACTCTCCCCCAGGTTGTTGCTTAAATCCTAGGATGTCTTGGCGTAACTTAAAAGTTTTTCCTAAGGGAAAATAATTATTCATGAACTTTTGCAACATTGTTCCCAAGTAGTAATAGATCCAAATTCTAAAGAGAGAAGCCATTGCTTAGCTTTATCTTTCAAAGTGAAAGGGAAAAGCTTAAGATTTAATGTTACCCTCCGGGATTAATTCTGGTTTCACAGTACTAACGATTTCCAAGAAATTCGTCACGTGAACACCAGGATCCTCGTTTTGGACTCCATGAAAAGTAGAATAATTGCTCACCATTTGAATTACATTAGGCCTAGGGTGATAGACTTCCGTAGCATCTTGCGGTGCTACGATAGCGGGAATGAATTGTTCAATAGTGGGCGTTGCATAACTTTGCAAAGTGCGCCTCGCTCCTTGAACTAGGGCTTGGTTCTCATTATTAGCATTTGCATTCACATTATTGACATTATTGATAACAGGATTAATAACATGATTAGGTACCTGGTTTGGATTGACCGGATTGCCTTCCATTTCCGTTTCAGATTCAGAATGCTCAGAATGATCGGTTGTATGTCCTTCTTCCACTCCTTGCTCGCTTTCCTCAAGATTTGGATCCTCTTCTCCTTGCTTAGCCAGCCTCCTAGCTAACTTCCTATTCCTTCTCACAAATTTCTCTATCTCAGATTATAAGGCTCAAGCGGTTCCTTCGATTTCCGAGTAGCGTACTATAAAATAATAAACAACAATAAAACAATTAATCACTAGTAAAGGCTAGGCCTTTAACTAACTAACTAAAACAGACTCAAATAAGTTTGAGAAAAGAAAAAAGTAAATAAAACGAAGCGAGAATATTGTAAAATCGTCACGAGCGAAGTAAAATGTAAAAGAAAACAAATTCTCGGTCGACCGAGAGCCGTGGTTCGGTCGATCGACCGAATGCTTTTTTTTTTTTTTTTATTTATTATTATTTATGACACGCTTAATATACGGACTCTTATTCACGAATATTCACGAATCCAGTTCTAACAAAATAAGCTATATCTTAATTTAATGACTCGAGTCCCGGCAACGGCGCCAAAAACTTGATGGAGGTCAAGTTAAACTATTAACTCGATGCCTACTAACACACTAGCAAGAGAACTAGGTTCAATTGTAGTATAGCCGATATAGAGTCGAGGCTCGATCCCACGAGAGACTCGGCACAAACAAAACACAACTTTATCCTATTAGAACTAAATTGAAAGGCGGTCTACGACCAACTAAATGCAATAAATAAAATAGTGACAACCACAAGACACAAAGAGCATGACTAAAGACTACTAAAACACGGATAATACGGTTGATATTATCTAAACAAATAGTATTGATTATGCTAGTAGATTATAACTCCCCCATAGTGAATTAGGACGATAACGAGACAAAACAAACGTTAAAGATTAATTATTATGACTACGGGAGTCATCCCCTAAGGTAGATTTAGCTCCAGTTAGGCCCTCTAAATCATCGTGCCTCCATTACGTGACTTCGCTTTTTTAATGCCTCCATCTCATATAACTTCTGACACAATTACGAGACTAGGGATGCCGGTATAAACCGTAACCTCATCTAAGCAACATTCCTAGGGTAAGGCGTACTTTCTTAGATGCCGATTCAATCTATATCCTAAGTAACAATCACTTTTTGGGTTTCATGTTAAATTATGATGACGAATAACTAAGTTGATCGAGTTTAATTACTCGTTTTAATTCCAATTCGGAGAATCGACGTGAGTCGAAGCCGATCATAATATTGTCCTACACATTGCCAGGCTCGGTCGACCGAATGACGACTTTCGGGCGACCGAGTGACATGTCTAGGTCGACCGAACACGCCTCCGTGTCGGAACAAATCATGATTACTTCTTAACGTTTCTAACCTAAACACATGGGTTCGTAAATAGATCTACATCACGCAATCAATACAAATAAAAACTACTCCATAATAAAATACATCGAGATCTACAAATAAGGATCGCATAATTGAATAGTCATACCTCGAAGACGCGAGTGACTCCCACTCTTTAATGCGCCCCTAATCGGAGAATCCGGCGAATCCACAATGTACGAACATAAAGAAAATAAAACTAAAACTCAAAATCTAAAATTGTATGAATTGTTTTGTGTTGTAGTGGTGTGTCTTTCTCGAAGATCGTGGTCTGCTTTTTATAGGAGTTGTAGCCGACATAGGGAGAATCCGAAGATTGACATGCATTTATCACATTAGGCTCGGGTGACCGAACCTACACGCTCGGTCGACCAATGGCATGGCTCGGTCGACCGAGCCTCCTCTTTACGCGCGTTTTCACACTCGGTTCGTCGACTTGTTCCCCACTCCATGCTTTTGAACTGATCTCGATTTATCTTTTCTTTAATGCTCCGATTTTCTTCTCTTTTATCTTGAGATCTCCCGATTGTATGATAATTATCTTCCCGATTTATCATGATCTCAAAAATCAGCATTTATCACACAATTAATTGCTCTTTTATAATAAAAATAGCTAAACACCAATTATCATATTAATAATCACTTATCATTAAATAATAAATATAAACACGTGATTAAATATGAAATATATATAGTTAACTCCGATTTAAGGTTATAATTGATGACATAAATGGGTATATTTTAACTGTCATCACGTCCAGGAGAAGAAAGTTGATTCAGAGAGTTTGGGCCGAGCGGGCGGCGCCTGGCGTCTGGCGATCCAAGGCACCTTGGACGGGCGTCCACAATTCCGGACGGGCGTCCACGGCCGACATGCTGAAAACCGACTTACTTTCCCTATAAATAGCAGCGCGATTTCAACCCTAAGGGATACATTATTGAGACCTATTGATACACAATCATTAGGAGAAAACCCTAGGCGGCCCCAAACCCTTGTGGGAGGTCAGTTGCGATTTTTCTTGTTTTTCCTTCGCTTTCTATTTCGTTTCTTTCTTTGTATCTTTGAATGCTTGGAGGCTGAGCAATTGTTCAAACGATGTGAATCCGTTTCAGCAGGTTCTTTATTTTCAATCTAGATTTGTTTTGTGAATTTGATTAAAGTTGTATCTTTTTTATATGCTTATTGTTTATGCAATCAATATCGAAAGATGTATTGTTTATTGATGTTTACCATATGACGAGAGTCGGTGTAAACCTTAGATCACCATAGGAAAGATGGGATTTTTATCCTTGACATAACGAGAGTTGATAGGTTGAATATCTAGGTTGCTAGATTGAGAGATCTTACACCTTGTTTTGATAGCGTCAATCTTATATATCGAGAGATGAGAGATTGATAGGCGAATTATCTACGAGAGTAGGAATTCATACTTTTGAGAGGTGAACCACAACCTTAATTAAATCATCACAAGATACTTTAGAGAGGAAATAGAGGGTTGCGGGACGGTGGATTATTGTTTGTTCATTGTTTAATCACCATGATCATCTTCATAATTTCATAGTTGTTTGTAGTTTAAATTTATGTTCGCAATTATCTTTCCTGGCTTTGGACTGACAATCCTCTGTCCAGTTTTCTTTTCGTTTTTAGTTTTAGGTTTAGAAATAATTGGTATCAATCTTAGGAAAATTAATGAACTAGATACCCAGATTCCCTGTGATCGACTCCGGTATTAATCGCTATACTACGATCCCTACACTTGGGGAATACCGGATTTATAAATTTATTACTTGTTTGTTTTGTTAGATAAAATCTGTGATAGGGGCCCTGTTGAATTTTTATAATTGGGGTTGACGTTTAGGTAGTGTAGAGTGACCTCAGGCTCAACGCCCCTCATGTCGGTGACAACCCATGCAAAGGCGTCCAGATTCTCTCTCAGCAACGATATTAACTTTTCTTTCTCCTCTTCATTGAACTGGCCCCCAATCTTGATCTACTGATTTAGGTGGGAGTCGTTGATGATCATTTCCATGAGCTCATCTTGGGCTGTGAAGTCTGGCTCATCTCTCACTTGTAGAGTGTCTCATATGACCTTCCGGGGTCCGACACTGTCTTCTTGTGCGATCCTCATTGTCTCAACTGTCAGGCCAAATTCTTTCTCGATGACAACCTCGCCGACAGCATCGATCCGTGCATGTCGCGAGGAGGTTGCGGGCTCATCAGTCTTGGCCTTCTTGTAAGCACCTCATTCTGAATAATAATCACGGTTTTTGGTTATGTGATCAACCAGGAAGCTGGGGCGGCCTACTACCAATCCAATTCCGCTGTTGGTGTAGAATTTTGCCCGCTGATGCGACATGGAGACGACCATTTGAAATTTTCTATAGGTAGGGAATCCTATGATTGCGGTATAATGCGAATGCAGATCTACCACCAGGAATTTATTTTCGGAACGGCTCGTAGTCACCGATCTCCACATCCAAATATATGACGCCCAGGACCTTGACCTTGTCATTCGATAAACCTCGCAACATTCCTATATAGGGCCTCAATCTTGAGGTTCCAATCTTCAACTATTTGGGTGTGTCTAGACAGATAATATCTCTTGCTGCTCCAGTGTCAAGAAGGACATGGTTAACTCCAAAGTCGTTAATTCCCACATGTATCACGATTGGCAATTCCATTGCTCCATGAGGGCCTTCCAGCTCGCTTCGGGTGAAGGTAATGGCTTGCTCATCCGGATCCAAAACAATCGGCTTTTCACGACTTCAAACGTTAATTGAGTTGATCTGGCTTTTCAGCTGGCAATTACTTGGAAATTCCTCTATAATCACTCGGATCTCGTTGGCATATTTTTGAGGGCCTTGTCATTTCGATTTCCTCCACCATGCTTCTTATATTTATCCAATTCCCCCTCTCTAATAATTTTATCGATTATTCTTTTCAATTGGAGACAATCGTCTGTGATGTGGCCGTGATCCTCGTGGTATTTGCAATATTTTGTTTTATCGCATAGCTTGGGGTCGGCCCTCATGGGCCTCGGCTTCTATACCAGATCAAAAATCTCATACAATATTTTGGATGTCCGGGCATTTACAGGGACGAAATATTCCTCCTTAAACTTGATCGGCTTGTTGAACTCTCTATCTTGATCCTTTCTTTTCCACGGTCACCTTTTCGCTCCTCTTCGCGGTTCTCTTTTTTATCCTCTTTCAAATGGCGAGGTTCACCTCTTGCTTTACCTTTACCAGAGGGTGATGGGGTCGCCTCAGTTAATCCAAATTTGCGAGCCTGATCGAGCAGGCCGCGCAGACTTTTTGGAGGGTGTAGAGTGAAGTGCGTCTTCATCGGACCTTTGAAGGTCCCATTGAGGAATCCTTGTTTGACCTCTTTTTCAGAGAGGTTTCTTGTCTACTCATACACCCTCATGAATCTGTCATAATATCTTTTACAAGCTTCTCCTTCTCCCTGACGGATGTCATACAGATCTTCAATGGATTTTTTTGGCATGTAGGCCATTTCGAATTCTTTCAAAAAAATTCTTTTTAACTCTTCCCAACTTTTAATCGAGCCTCGAGGCAATCCACGGAGCCAGGATGTGGCCCAATCTTGCATACTGCCTACAAGGGCGACGCACCAGGCGGACTTGTTCCTGGTCGCCAAAATAGTGTGGCTTTGGAAAGAAGTGATCCACTCGACGGGGCAAGATGTCCCCTTATAGTAAATATACTATGGATATTGGACGCTCTCGGTGGGTAGCGTGTCCAATATTTCATCTGCGAGGACATCAATTCCCTGAGTCGGCTCAGGTTTCTCATCTTGTTTTGCTTTCTTCAGCTCTTGGATTTCTCTTTCCATCTTTTCCAACCTATCATCCTTGGTTGTTCTATTATTTTTGACAGGGAGTAGTGTTTGCCTTACCACATCCTCATAATCCGTGTAGTACACTAATTCAACCTCCATGTCCTATTCGGCTCGCTTTTCTTTGATAATCTGTCGCCCCGAGCATCTGCGGCAGTTGTGGTAGGGAGTCGATCATCAACCGGCATCAGAGGTTGATTCAGAGCGGCCAGACGCAAGTTGGCCAGGTACAGTTTTTGGACATATTCAGCATAGGCCCTTGCCGCTTTTACCTCAGAATTTTCTTGGGGGTCTAATGCCTTCTCTGGGATTGGCCCTTAGCTATTCAGCGGCCTTAAGGTCCCTTCCACTGCCTTTCCACGGGCATGACCGGTACGGGTTTGCTCTGAGTTCACAGCATTCTCTCTAGATCTAGATTTCCTTTGGTTTATGACAGCTCTAGCGTCGATGTTAAGTCTTGTTCTTTCTCCTTGTTGAGACTCATCCCATTCTGCGGTGGGATTCTCTAATGTGCGATCCAAGTTATCCCTATGGAGAGGACCTTGAGTGGTCCCCTTCCCTGGAGTTGGTGGTACCAACGAGTTATCCTTAGCTCCTTCCATGTGGCACTCTCTGATTTGTTGTTTGCACTAAATGACAAAAATTACTCTAATTTTCCTATAACCGTTCAGACACTTACTAACCTTGTACGATCTGAATATTCAGGCGGCGTGTCGGGTATATTGTCGAGAGTGACTTTCCGGTGGATTGAACGGCGGTCCGGTGTATGAATATCGGAGTTTCTAGGGCAACTGCGATTTCTCAAGTGAGAAGCCTAGAAAACACCAATATCTTAAAGATTCTGGCATGACTTTATCCAAAATCCCAGGATATTCTCTAAACGAACTTAACAAACCTAGAATATGCAAGTATCATCTTCACTTCAATGTAAAATGCTCAAGGAAGTCGAGTGAGAGCACCAATAGCACCACAACAACTAAATATCCATGAAGTTCAGTTCTTAACATGAAAATACTGAGAGTGTCGATTTCTCAATAGGAAACTCAGCAAAACCACCCGTAGTCCTTTCGTTTGGAGGAGTATAAAGCTCAAAATAATAAGCTACCAGCTCTAAATGAAGTTTTCAGCCAGGAAACGTACAACACCGACTCCGACGAGTTTTTCAATCAAAAATCCATGAGTGAGGTGATGATTCAAACGCATACTCATGTTTCTGGACGAAAAATCGAGGAGGTTACCTTAGTTTGAGGTAGAACCGACGTCGAGACGAAGATCTGAGCGTGATTGAGTCTGAGCTGAGAGCTTTTGCTGATGAAACCACGTAGACGACCTGGAGAAGATGAAGACCTTCTTGAGACTGCCATAGAGTTTGAAACTGCGATGGAGCCGTACAACCAAGAAAGCTGAAAAGTTTGAAATTTCCTGGTAACGGAGACAATTGATAACGTCGAAATTATCACGGGTGTTTAGCGGGTGATTGTGGTGGATATATGAAGATTTACGTGTGTGAGGAGTGGTGGTGCGTGATGGTGATCCCAAATTCGAGTGAACAAAGAGAGTATAAAATGGCAGAGTATTGCTTGGTTTTCTATTAATTGCGTACATTTAGAATGGATGCATAGAGCCCTATTTATAGGGGAGTAACCGACTAAAGTTCAACATAATTACAAATAAGAACAAGTAGTACAACTAGGCTTAGGACTGATCGGCGAGTCCGTATTTGGACCGGTATGATGCGGACCCACTAGTCTTGTAATTTCCGTTGTGGTTTGCCCTTATCCTGTTGACTTGGCGTCGGTCCTCTTCTCCATGGGTTGTAGGCGAGGTCACTAGAGGACCTGATCGTTGAAAACATAGATAAGATGGCCCCCTTGCCTGGCCTATCTTGCGGTGGCGCCGCAAGACTGGTAATGGGTCGTGGCCTCATGATTATAAGGTGACCTGTGGCTAGGGGCTCAGGGCCGTCGGCCTCTCCCTGATTGAGATTGCCGGTGGACCCAAGTGAGGTTTCCATTGGTCAGACTATGGTGTCATATAAGTGGGCAAAAGCAATAGTGGCGTTTGTTGTTGTTGTTGCGGCAGTGCATAGAGTTGATGTTGTTGATTCAATTGTTGTTGTTGTCGAAGGAAAAGATGATCTTAATTGCTGTTAGATTTGCTTTGAGATTGTACAGTGGGAATCATTGCCCATCTTTCTTTATTTATTAAACGAAAAAAAGGGGGAAAAAAAAAAGGAAAATGACACTGAAAGTGGCAAGAGTGAGGGTTCGTGTTTAGATTGATGTAACGAACCCCCACCCGAACGAATTGATCAGGATCTAAACAACGTTACTCAGAGAGCTCCGATAGCATGATAAATTAAAAAGAGATGATAATATTTTTCCATTGATTCAATTGAATGATACAATGCTTGCTTTATAGCCTAGGATACTTAGCAGGAAAGAAATATAATTATTACAAAGATCAATCATAAGTAATACAACGATTGTGTAGAATCAATCATCATTATTATTTTTGGTAATTGTATCTTCAACAACAAGTTGGATAGAAGTGAGAATTTATTGTATAGGAATCATTTGTGTGTACTTGAATGTTGGTGATATAAAGCGCATCAGTATTGAAGAAGCACAAAAGATAGCTTTTTCAATTCATGCAGGAACAAACAAGATGTATAAAGAGCTGAAACAATATTTTTGGTGGCCATCTATGAAGCTTGAAATTTCAGAATTCGTGGAAAGGTGAGACACTTGTTAGAATGTAAAGGCTGGACATAGAAGACCGGGAGGTTTTCTCAAGCCTCTATATATTCCTGATTGAAAGTGGAAACATATTACAATGGACTTCGTATGTGGATTTCCTTGCATTAAGCATGGATATGACAAGATTTGGGTCATTGTAGATCGTCTACAAAAATCAGCATATTTTTTTCCGGTGAAAGAGTGACATTTATATATTTGGATAATATTATGAAGCTTCATGGAGTTCCGATTTTGATAGTTTCCGACAGAGATAGCAAATTCGTTCAAAGGGTCTGGAAGAGCTTACAGAAAGCTTTTGAGACTAAACTAAAGATGAGCACGGCTTTCCATCCCAAACCGATTGTCAATCTCAAAGATAAGTTGAGAGCTTGTGTCTTGGAAATAAGTGAATCGTGGGATGACTACCTACATATTGCAAAGTTTTTGTATAATAGCAGCTACCATGATGGTTTGAAGATGACATCTTTTGAAACCTTACATTCGAGGAAATGTAGAACCCTATCTATTGGGATAAGATATGTGAG
This sequence comes from Gentiana macrophylla, assembly GCA_026214975.1. Lineage (NCBI taxonomy): Eukaryota > Viridiplantae > Streptophyta > Magnoliopsida > Gentianales > Gentianaceae > Gentiana > Gentiana macrophylla. The sequence goes on from CM047814.1 coordinate 70,478,610, forward strand.
AATCATATCACTGGACTGGAGTTAGTTCAGCGGGCAAAAGAGAAAGTTAGATTGGTTAAGAGTAATCTAAAGGAAACTCAAGACAGGAAAGAAATTTGGATTAAATGTAAGAATGCCTTTGGATTTTGGCGTGGGAGAAATAGGTTATCTAAAAGCTTCACATATGAAAGGTGTAAGGCGGTATGTTGGTCCTTGTATGATTACTAAGAAAGTTGGACCGATAGTGTATCGCCTTCAGTTGCCAGAGATGGTGTCGAGGGTTCACAATGTGTTTTATGTCTCAATGTTGAGGAAGTGTTTAACTAAATTGGATGTGGATACCGAAGTTGATCTAAAACTATAGCAAGAGAACTTGACCTACGAAGAAATACCGATCCATATTCTTGTAAGGAATGAGAAGATGATCAAGAAACGAATGATTCCTTTGGTTTTGGTTTAATGAAGCAAACCATAAACCTTCTAAAGCTACATGGGAAGTCGAGGTCGACATGATCTTTGAGTTTCTAGAGTTCTTTGACTTTCTTGGTACGTTTCAGGTTCGAGGAAGAAACTCCTTATAGGGGGAATGTAATATCCCAGATTTTTCTTTAAGGGCATATTTGTCATTTGAACTATATTGGAAATTATTCTTTTCTTTTTGCTTTTGTAAAAAAAGTGGGGAAATTCACTTCTCCCTCATTAGTTCTCTGGAAAACAGTTTTAGAAAACTCCCCCCTTTTGCTCGAAATTGTCCAAGAAAGAAAAAGAGAGAATGAGAGGAAGAGAATCTTCTTAGTTATGACCAACCGACTGTCGGTTTTGCAGATTATTCGCGTCAAAACGATCACCGCATCTAGGAGATCCTTATGTGGTACTTTTCATTATGATCTGTAAGGTGAAAATCTCTTTCCCTTCCAGATTATAGCTGGAATATTGAGAAATTTTGAGTGTTAAGGTTTATGAGTTGAAGTAGTAATCGTAGTGTTGTTTCTTGTTGTAGCAATCGAGGTAGTTTTAGAAGATTTGCTTGGAATTCTTGGGATTTTGAAGTTGCAATCGCAAATTCGAGGTAAAGAGGTGTTCATTTGAATTATTCTTATTATTGTGTTGTTTATAGTATGGAACATTGCTAATTAAAAGTGTAGGTTTAGTATTTTGGGTTGATACTTCTATGTTGTGGTTTTGGTTAGAATTTGGTGTCAGAAATCGTACAGGTTGCAAACTAAATTTCTACAATTCCGTCATCAGTCGTGCGCATGGTGTCATCAAGCGTGCGCCTAGTGTCATCAAGCGTGTGCTTGATGCTTGAGTTGTTGTGCAGGTTTTGGTTCTGATCGATCAGGCATGCGCCTGGTTACACCAAGCACGCGTTTGAGAGACCAGGATTTTGTACGGATGAGTCTGCTTGTCCAAGCATGCGCTTGGTGAGGCAAAGCTTGCGCTTGAGGTGTCAAGTGTGCACATGAGCACCCCAAAGCGTGTGCTTGTGATCAGGTGCTTTTGTAAAATGCATTATGGTGTATCGAGTGTGCGCTTGTTTAGTTAAGTGTGTGCTTGACCTCCGTTCTTGTATTATTTTTTGCTCAACACTTGTATTGTAGTTATACTTGTGTAACCTTGTTGTGTTATATGGAAAAGTAAAGTGTTCGGTTTCTGGTATCCTCGGCTTCATACCGTGGTGAGATCCTCTACGGGAAGAGGCACGGGAGCACCGAAAGACGTTCATCTTGACTTAGTGTAATGTTGTAATTAGTGTTCAATGTTATCTGTGCAATATGCTATGTAGTGTAGAACGGTATAAGGTAGTAGTAGTCCTTAGGAGCCTCTATGATAATGAATATATGTGCTTAGTTAGCTTAATTAAATCATATGTGGATAGTCTAAAAGATAAAACACCATGATTCTTGGTTAGGCACTGATCCTTTTCGCAATTGGGAGTTGGACTCCACTTGGATTGGACCCTTTCCATATGAGGAGTTGACTAGGTGTCGTGGTGCACTTCACCGTGTGTGCGCTTTTGGATCTTGTGTGTAACAAATCTCTTGATAGTTGTGTTGTAGTAGCTGGCCTAGTAGAGGGGAGTGTGCGTTTAATTATTACTTGTTAATATCCGTGATTGTTGTATTATTAATTCAACGCTTCAACCATTTATTAAATACGTATGTATTTACCCACTTTACTTTATGTATTTCCCTCCCCGAGAATATTGGTGGATTGAAGATGACTTGATGTTGCTGATGCGTGAGCATGATGAAGAATTTATGTTGATACTTTTCTTTCTGTTATTGATGAGAAATCAATCTATGTAATCATACTTTGACAGTATTCTGTTTTGATTAGTGTTAAGGGCTAAATTGTAGTATTTATACATATATTTTATATATCAATTTTCTCCCATATATGTATGATTTTCATAGAAATCGAGCTTATAATTGATTAATTGAGTAAATGAGGTTTTTAATGGTTAAATATGAAAACGTATCAATTTTAGTCTTTATTTGATGGTTTTATGTTATTTTGGAAATATGTTACACTTTGGTATGTTTTGATCCTCTTGTAGATACTCATTGATGATGGAAAAGATGATCCTAAAAGGGTAAATTCGAGTATGGAAAAGGATCAATTGAATTTATGGAAGATTGGAAGAGATAAGGAAAGAAATCAATCAAGATAAAGATGGAAAAATCAAGGGATTCGATTTCAAGTCAATATGGACGAGCGTCCATCTGAAGCAGACGAGCGTTCAATAGTGGACGGGCGTTTGGTGAAGTGAACGAGCGTCCGAGAAGAGATTTTACATTCAGAGAGTTCAGACGCAGTCGATTTAACGCGTCGATATCCGTCCCATAGTATAGTGGGCGGGCGTCCGTTATAATGAACGGCGTCCGCCGCGCGTTCAAGCAGAACCGACCTGAATTCTTTGTAGCAGCCGACTTAGTTTTACTATAAATATAACAGCAGCCCCAACCCTAATGGATACCAGAATTTTATACACTTCTCTTGAGAGCTAGCAGCCGCTGTTTTGAGAGTCAAGGCCGGTCACCCGAGCCTTGTGCTCGGGTGAACCGAGGTTAGATTAGGAGTAGATTATGTAGCTTTTCTTTTCCGTTTCCATGGTGATTCAACCATTGTAACCAAACTATGTGAGTTCTTCTTTTAGATTTATTCAATTTCGAGTTTATTTCATGATCTTTAATTAAAAGTTGTTTTTTTCTATGATTTATGATGCTATTATGTGGAATCATATCGAGAGATTTGTTTACTAATTGATACGTTTACAACAAACGAAAGTTGCGTAGACTAGATCACCGTAGAAAGAATAGATCTTTTATCTAAACAAACGGAAGTTGATAGATATAATCTAGGTTGCTTGAATTTATGAACTTAAAACTGCGGAAGCTACTTAGGTTTGTTAATTCATACACCCGAGTTTTGTAATGAACATTGGTCCCAACATTCGGAAGATGAGAGACCGGTAATTGGATTTACTAAGGAATTAGGAATCCATAGCTTGAGAATAAATTCACTAAGGAATTAGGGGTTTATGTCTCGTGAAAAGGTGAAACCACAATTTGAATTAGAATCATGAGATTAACTAGGATTGAAAGCACATAGGTTTGTTCAATGGTTGTTTCCATGTCTTTAGGTTAGATTGTTTTTATTATTTCTAGATTAGATTTATTTTTAGTTGTTCTTTGATTTCTTTGTTCGTTCTTTTATTTATTCGTTTCTTGAGTAGCAATTGAGAGGATTACTAGGATTAGATTCTACATACCTTTTCCCTGAGGATCGACCCCTTACTCATTACGCTTTACTAGCAACAACCCGATGTTTTGGTCGGTTAGGAGTTAGTTTTGCATATAGGTTAGGGTTATAAATTTTCTTTTGTTTTTATTGATGCAAAATCCTCCCCAACAAAAGTGGCGCCGTTGCCGGGGAATAGGTGTCATGTTGAATCTAGTTGAGTTAGTTCTTTGATTTTGTTACGTTTTATTTTTCGTTTTCAATAAAAGTAGCGTTTAATAGATTGAGAGTTTTTATTTTGCCGTGTTTCGATGACCGTAGGGTTAAGAATGTGCAAAAGTTTTTTACTCGACTTGTTTTACGTGAAGTTTATATGTTTATGTGTTACCTAGTCTAACCCATGTGCTTAATTTGATAAGGCTGCTGTGCTGTGATCTGTGTTGCTGTGTTGTGTTCATAAGTATTTAGGGTTTTGCTGTGTTTTTCCTGCTGTATGTGCATTCTTGTTGTATGGACGAGCGTACTCGTTCGCTGGGCGCCCGTCCAGCTTCTTCATCTGCAGTGAACGAGCGTTAGAAGTATTGGGCGCTCGTCCGTTCAAATATTTTCAATCTGCTTCGATTTAGAGGACCAGACGAGCGTCTATACTTTACGAACGCCCGGCGGTCGGTTTTCAAAGCGATTTAGCGTTTGTTTTGATGAACGCCGTCCGGGGCTGAATTGCGCGGTGAACGCCCGTCTGCTTTTTCTTTGAACGCCGATTCATGGTCCAGTTTTTCTTGATCTCATTCTTAATGCTTTTATTTGATGTGGATTTTTCATTCGAGCTTCTGTGGCTAATTGATTTTTACATAGATGTCCTGAACTTATATGTTTTTATCTTTCCATCTACCGATCCATGTTAAATAACTGATTAATTTTTATATGCATGATTCATCTATGCAAGTTATAGTCACTGTCGGTTCTCGTACGCTATAACTGTTCTTATGGTTAATTAGTAGCTAATGTCGGTTTCCGTATGCTACATACCGCTGTGATGAATCTTTTAAGCTTTTAAGACTTACGTGCTTCCTTTGTTTTTTGTAGTTCATATGGGTAGCTACTGTCGGTTTTCCGTATGCTACGTCTAGTCCATATGAGTTATATCTGTTTAGTATAGCTAACTGTTGGTTTTCCATAATGCTATCACCTTTGATGAGTCTTAAAGCGCCTCTACATTTGCATGTAATGAATAAAAGACTGCGCTTTATCGTAACTTTGTCATTATTTGGTAGACGTTTATTTTATATATGCATGCTATGTTGCAATTAATGGGCTAGTTTTCTTTCTTTTATTTTATTTTCTTTTTGCATGTCATATAAATGCATTTCATTTAGTTGCATTTCATATAGTTGCATTGTTTTTCTATTTTTCCTTTTATTTTTCTTAAGTGTGGTCACTGTCGGTTCCCGTAACACCACATCATTTATTTCTTTCTTTTATTTTTCTTGAGTGTAGTTAACTGTCGGTTTCCGTAATACTACCTCGTTTTTTATTTTCTTAGGATTTTTTCATGTAGTTTGCATTGTACTATAGTTTCATGTAGTTGCACCTAGCCTACTATTTTGTAATGTTTCATGTATATTTTCCATTTTTATTTTTTAATTTGAAAAATCTCTTCGACCTTTCTTTTCCTGTGCTTTATATGTTTTACTCCCCTAGCCCCGAGGTATTTCATGTTTGTTCAAGTGTGCAGGATGTTTTCGTTAGCAATTGTGCGTTGAGGCGATATCGCTTTTCCGGTGGATGGTCCACGATCTCTGGATTCGTCAAGCATTTCTGGGTGAGGTGCACCCATTCCAGGCTTGCTTCTTTAGAACTACAATCAGCTAAGTTCTCTTTTCTTTTATTTTGCACAACATGAGGACAAGTTGCAATCTAAGTGTGGGGGAAGGGATAGATGATTTATGTGTCTACTTTCGTTTGCTCATATTTTTAGTATTTCTATGAAAAGTGCTTAATTTTCAAATTTTTTTTTATGTCCCGAGTAGACAAAGGCATATCTTTGCTTGAGTTTATATCATTTTTGCTATATTCTGTATATTTAGTAATTTTAGTTGTTTCACCCGACACTCTTTTTCACATGCCATAGTAAATGATGAGCTAAATGTTGAAAGCCTACCCCATTTTAGTTGGAGATTTTTGATGATTATAGCATGTTTCTTTGCTTATGTACAATTCTTGAAAAGTTTAGTAGTTTGTATTCTAGGATTAAAGTATGACATACTGTGAATATCCAGAAGTTTGAATGTGATAAGTGAAACGTGATTAAGTCTTTGCAATAGTAATAAAATTGTTTACTTGAGGTGTTATGCTCGATGGTGGTCTGTACTACTAGAAAATAATCTTTTCACACTTGCACACCCGAGAAATCTCTAAGTAAACATAATTGTAGTTGTGTGTGTCGGAAGTCGGGTTTATGATTTGGGTGAGGTAGGTGTACCACGTATGTCCTATTCCACTATGATGACCAATAGCTCACGACATGTCGGTTTATAGTTGCTTTATGATTGGAGTAAGGTAGGGATTATCTTGAAATGTCCTATTCTCGCTATGAGGGCAAAAGCTTATTCTGATGTGTGTTAGAAAAGTGTGAAAAAATTGAAAAAATTGAGATATATCATGTTGAATAAGTTGAAGGACTTAGTTATCGTTAATCTTATCCCCAGTATAAACTGAAAGATATGTTGTAGGGATTATCCTCTGAGTCTGTCAGAAATGTTTTAGATACACTCTACTAACTTTTTCGAGCTTGTATGTTTTGTAAAGTGCCTGTTATAGTTTTTTGAATATTTCTAACTTAGATGGGAAACCGGGCTAGTTTTGGTTTGAATAACTTTCAAATTGTGGAACTTAGTGGAAGTTTATTATGGCTATGCACACACTACACGGGTGAACTTCTAAGTTATTGAATATACTTCATATTTGTATGGATGTTTATTTGTCTCGAGCTTGACTTTGTTCTGTTTTGCTCGAGGACGAGCAAAAAGATAAGTGTGGGGGTGTTGTTAAGGGCTAAATTGTAGTATTTATACATATATTTTATATATCAATTTTCTCCCATATATGTATGATTTTCATAGAAATCGAGCTTATAATTGATTAATTGAGTAAATGAGGTTTTTAATGGTTAAATATGAAAACGTATCAATTTTAGTCTTTATTTGATGGTTTTATGTTATTTTGGAAATATGTTACACTTTGGTATGTTTTGATCCTCTTGTAGATACTCATTGATGATGGAAAATATGATCCTAAAAGGGTAAATTCGAGTATGGAAAAGGATCAATTGAATTTATGGAAGATTGGAAGAGATAAGGAAAGAAATCAATCAAGATAAAGATGGAAAAATCAAGAGATTCGATTTCAAGTCAATATGGACGAAGCGTCCATCCGCGCGCGACGAGCGTTCAATAGTGGACGGGCGTTTGGTAGAAGTGAACGAGCGTCCGAGAAGAGATTTTACATTCGAGAGAGTTGAGACGCAGTCGATTTAACGCCCAAAGATCCGTCCATAGTATAGTGGGCGGGCGTCCGTTATAATGAACGCAGCGTCCGCCGCGCGTTCAAAACAGAATCTGACTTCTAGTTATCAGAAAGTGGCGACTTAGTTTTACTATAAATATAACAAAGCAGCCCCAACCCTAATGGATACCGTAATTTTATACACTTCTCTTGAGCTAGCGACCATTGTTTTGAGAGTCAAGGCGGTCACCCGAGCCTTGTGCTCGGGTGAACCGAGGTTAGATTAGGAGTAGATTATGTAGCTTTTCTTTTCCGTTTCCATGGTGATTCAACCATTGTAACCAAACTATGTGAGTTCTTCTTTTAGATTTATTCAATTTCGTTTTATTTCATGATCTTTAATTAAAAGTTGTTTCTTTCTATGATTTATGATGCTATTATGTGGACTCATATCGAGAGATTTGTTTACTAATTGATACGTTTACAACAAACGAAAGTTATAGACTAGATCACCGTAGAAAGAATAGATCTTTTATCTAAACAAACCCGAAGTTGATAGATATAATCTAGGTTGCTTGAATTTATGAACTTAAAACTGCGGAAGCTACTTAGGTTTGTTAATTCATACACCCGAGTTTTGTAATGAACATTGGTCCCAACATTCGGAAGATGAGAGACCGGTAATTGGATTTACTAAGGAATTAGGAATCCATAACTTGAGAATAAATTCACTAAGGAATTAGGGGTTTATGTCTCGTGAAAAGGTGAAACCACAATTTGAATTAGAATCATGAGATTAACTAGGATTGAAAGCACATAGGTTTGTTCAATGGTTGTTTCCATGTCTTTAGGTTAGATTGTTTTTATTATTTCTAGATTAGATTTATTTTTAGTTGTTCTTTGATTTCTTTGTTCGTTCTTTTATTTATTCGTTTCTTGAGTAGCAATTGAGAGGATTACTAGGATTAGATTCTACATACCTTTTCCCTGAGGATCGACCCCTTACTCATTACGCTTTACTAGCAACAACCCGATGTTTTGGTCGGTTAGGAGTTAGTTTTGCATATAGGTTAGGGTTATAAATTTTCTTTTGTTTTTATTGATGCAAAATCCTCCCCAACAATTAGACCTTTGGATGGTTGTTTAGGGAAACTTGAAAAACTATGCCTGAAAAGTAAATATCTATACTCATAATAAAAGTGCGATGAGGTGTTTCCCCCCAAAAATGTTTCATACCCTCGGTGTTTCCCCCAAAAAGTGTTTCCTACCCTCGGTGTTTCCCCCATATTTTTTATTTATTAATCTATTATATATTATATTATTAATTTATAATACAATGCTTAGCGTGTGTAGAAATGCCATCATTATCTTTTTTATAATCTACATGCTATTAACTATAATAAAAAAAAACTATAATAAAGAATTTGTTACAAGAAAATAAAATAAAAAATAAAATAAAAACAAGCGTGCATCTTAAAAAAAAACGTGGAATATATAACACATGGCATGATAAATTTTTATTTAATAAATATAAATATGCTTTTTCTTTTTTTGAAAAATGATAAATATGCTTCTAACAAAAAATAAATGTGTATTCTATCGATTAATAATAATATTTTATTATATAATAATTAAAATTAGGCGGCTTCTATCGGCACTACGATTACTCTCACCACCTTATAAATCACTCTTGGCACCACATTGAATATTTTTATTATTTTGAATAGTATAATGTCAGTTTCACTGACGCCCGTTTGCGGTACGGGCGTTACTAGAAATGACGTTGGTTTTCAATCCCAACGTCACTAACACTGATTTTACAGTTATAAATGTGTCATTGGTGTAAACATCGGACACACTGACGTTTTGTGCGGGAAAAAAACGTCAGAGGCTCTAACGCGCGTAACGCAGTGCCAAAAAGTGATTTGGTGGTGTGATGAAGTAAATGGAAAAAAAATGGTGTCAATAGTAAAATGCTGGTGTCAATAGAACTCGCCTAAAATTATTAATTGCTCCATGCTAATCCTTAAAAAATATACACATGAAGCTACCTTTGGTACAATTAATATTAATATATTAAAAAAAATTACCTCGGGTGTGCTCATCTCACATATAGATGAATTCTAAGTGTAATTGAAAATCAACTATAGAATTAATCTAAAGTCTAACAATTCATCGATGTTAAAATATATATACAAGATAATAATTCAGTAAATTTAATCATACAACAACATGAAAAGTAATCACAATTGATCAAATATGTGAATATTACATCGATTAAAGTTTGAAAAAATAAAATCTTACGATAACGGATAACAATTCATCGATATAAATAAATGTATACAAGATAATAATTTAGTAAACATTTTTCTCAAAAAAATATATATATATATAATCATACAACAACATAATGAGTCCCCGCTTGTTTTTCTAAGTCATACTTCCATTGCTTAAAATTGGTTAAATGAATTCAGATGCACTTAATAAATTAATGATATCTGAAGTGGTTATTAACTACTATAGTACTTGATTTATTCAGATTAAGTGATGAGTAATGTAAACAAATTGAGTCAAATGCAAAAAGACATAATATTTTTAACTGGCAAAATAGGGTAAATACGACACATAGGTATGAAGCTAACTTCAAATTAGCTAGAAATGAGAAATTTGAGGCGGAAGTTAAGGTTCCTAATGTCTATTCTCCCTTGTTGCAAGGAGAATCGCCTAAGGAATGTGTACGACGTAGTTGAAGATACTTACAGATGCATGATGTTTTGGATGATCAGAGAGTAGGCTTAGCAGAAATACATTTTTTGAGGAAAAGCATATGCATGGTTTGGCAATTCGAGATCAAGTTTTCTAGCAATTAATTGGGAAATACTGATAGAAGAAGTTATGAAACAATTATGAGGCCATTAGAACTGACGGTAGATTAATTGCATCAACTACAAAAAACCACAATAGAGGAATATCTATCGGAGTTTGGGGGAATTAAGAAGCTTGGTGCAATTACAAAATCCTATGTTGACAGAGACTTACTTCCTCAAATGTTTTATAAGAGACCTTAAGACTGAAATTAAGTATATGGTGAAATTGGTGAAGCTTGAGGACATGCTTGTTATCATTGATATTGCCACATGCTATGAATATTTTATAATGACATTGAATGACATGCATGGGCAGAAAAATTACTCTAACCTTAGCCAGTATAGGTTCTTTCCATTCACCAGTAACGTGACTGATAAAATACCCAACACTTAGAATAAACCAACGATACATGAAGAAATTACTCCTAAGGAGTTGCAGGAGAAGAGGGCCAATGGGTTATGTTTTCGGTGTGATGAAAAATACACCTGTGGCCAAGTGTGCAAGCAGAAACACAAACACTTTTGGGTACTCTAGGATGATGGAGTTTGGGGAGAGGTTGAAGTGGACAGTGGGGATAAAGAGGATGTGGATGCCGGGCCATTTGAGCCTACTGAGTTATCCATGCACCTTATATGGACAGGTCACCTCCAACACCATCAAAAAGGCCTTTAGAAAAAAAATCCAATTTCCATCCTGATAGACGTGGTGCATCTCACACTTTCCTAGACCATCAGATTGTCAACGAGGTGCCATGTGTGACTGAACCAAATCACTCTATGTTAATCACAACAGTAGATGGAAACAGAATGGAGAGTGAATTTAAGTATCCTAACAAGATGCGAGATTGATCAAATTGAGAGGTTGTGACATTGTATTAGGGGTGGATTGGATGAAAAAGTATAGTCTTTGACTTCAACAAAATGGAGGTGGTTTTCACTAACGAGAGAGAACAAATTAAGATGAAAAGTTACACAAAAAAAGCTCAAATTAAGACAATCAATTGCAAAAGCTCAGCTCAATTTAATACATGAACATGCCCTGAATCATGTGGCCGATGAACTGACTCTTGTCCTAGAAGAGTGTCATGAGGTGTTTGCGAATTCCCAAGGATTGTCACCAATGAGGGGCTATGAGCATATCATACTTTAAATGAAGTTATTGAACCTGTGAAACTAAGCCTTATGGGTGTGCTTTCTGTCAGAAGGATGAAATAGAGCAGATGGTGGATCAAATGCTACAACGGGGGATTATACAACACAATAATAGTCAATATTCATCACCCCCGCTCCTTGTGATAAAGATAGATAGAACTTGGAGACGTTGTATGGATTATATAAGGTTACAATGCTCCTAATTGATGAATTGTGGATGATTTAAGGAGTACTAGGGTATTTTGTAAAATAGACTTAAGGTCTTGATTCCATCAGATTTTTGTGAACGAGGATGATGTCCAAAAGAAAATGTCGTTGTAACTCATCATGTGTTTTTTGTTCTCTAAGTAGATTGGATTGTTCATCAATGAAGGAACTCCTAGCATTCCTCAAGGAAGTATTTAGATGGAAGTCATGTGTTCAAGGAAGGCACTTTTTCATCGAAAGTCATCAACGGAGTCTGAAGTTCATTTGGATCCGAGGGCCACTACTAAAACAACAAAAAGGAGTGACTAAGCTGCTTGGGTTGGATTTCACTATTGAATACAAAAAGAGAAGTGAAAATACAACGGTTGATGCCTTGTTTATGTAAAGTCATGATAAAGGACTATTGTCTGTTGTGCGCACAATCTCCATTCTTGGATGTAAGACGTTACTTCAAGCTACAAGAGTGACCTAGCTATTGAGGAAAAATTAGGCACTGATGATTAGTATACCACATATCCCTACTACACTGTGCACCAAGGGATTCTTAAGTACAAAGAGAGAATATATGTAGAAACCCATGAAGGTCTAAAATCCAAATTGATTGCACTCAAATCCAATAGGGGGCCATTCAAGGGTCAAGGAATGTTATAACATGATTAAGAGACTGTTTTATTGGCCGCAACTTAAGAAGGATGTTTAGGAAATGATACAAAAGGTGTATTACTTGTCAGCAGTACAAGAGTCTACATGATAAACCTCAAGGACTACTCCATCCATTACCAATCCTCACAGGCATGGTCCCAACTCAACATGGATTTTATAGATGGATTTCCCAAGTCTGAATGGAAGGAAGCCATCATGGTAGTAGTGGACATGCTGGCCAAATTCAGCCACTTTATTCCACTAGAGAAGAAGAGGCATATAGCATCACAAAAACGTGAAATAAAGATTGAATAATACTTAAATGATCAAAATAAATATCTTCAAATTAATCCGTACGGTATTTTGCTTGTATGGATAGTTTTATCAAGGAATAAGTACAACCCATTACTATTCAAATGACACAATTAATGATTCTTTGTCTATATGATTATTAAATTTGATTGACAGTAAATTATTTAACAAAGAGTATTTACCGTTGTAACAGAATGTTAGAATAAAAATATATGTAATTAAAACATTACACAATTTTTTGGACACATAATATTTGATGATGTTTTTTAGGTTTGAATGAACTTAGAGGGTATCTAAAAATATACCATATACTTGAGACAAATTTTCATTTGATAACAATTAAATGCATGATTTTATAACTAAAAAAACTTAGCATATTTAAAAGAATGAAAACGTAACATGGCGAGTTTAATTCAATGCGTACAAGTAAGATAACTGTTTTCAAAAAAAAAAAAAAAAGATAACTAAAATAATTTTACCGATAATAAAATCAGTGCATAACAAATATTAATATTTAACATATACTTTGCAAATTTATTTTTTTGACCGATAGCATCTATTTATTTTATAAATTAAAGGCATAGTCAAGAATATAAATATAATATTAAAATATATATTTAAAAATAATAAATAAGCTGAACACGTGCGAAGCACGTGCATTTTGCTAGTTTGGGAAAAATATGCCTCGCCTCATGCGGCGCGCATTGCTCGTGCGGCACTCATGCGGCGCGCATTCGGCCCTCGTGCGGCGGAAGCAAGCATATTTTTCAAATGTTTACTTTTCAGGCATATTTTTCCAAGGTTTATCTTTTCGGACATATTTCTTCAAGTTTCTCATTGTTTATTCATCTTGGTTTTAAGTAGTAATTCTTTTTCTTCAATCGGCTTTTATGTCGTTTGTTTTTTCCAAGTCACTCTTTAGTTTACGCTTTGTACGTGAAGCCAGGTTGATTTTATAATTGTGATCTTCTAATTATATGCATTACGAGTGTCCTTTTCCGTATAAGGATTCAATATCGTTTCTTTTTTCCAAGTCACTTTGTACGTGAAGCCTGTCCTTTTCCGTATAAGGATTCAATATCGTTTCTTTTTTCCAAGTCACTTTGTACGTGAAGCCAGGTTGATTATATAACTGTGTTCGAATTATATGCATGACGAGTGTCCTTTTTCCGGGTAAAGATTTGATATCCAGAAAGGGTCGTCACAATTGTGTTCTTATTTACACGTAAATGTGTTCTAATTAAATGCATGACGAGTATCCTTTTTTCCGGATAAAGATTTGATATCCAGAAAGGGACGTCACAATTGTGTTCTTATTTACACGTAATTATGCATTGCAGAAGACGCTTCAAACTATATGCAATGTATAAGTAAAAAATCTATCTATTTGAATTTGAAATGATAATAAACGGTTCATAACCAAAAACCTGGATAATTAAACTAAGCTTTCAAAGTTTTTATCTTGTGAACACAAACGTATGCAGTGGTGTATATATGGGGGGGGGAAAAGGGACCTGAACATTTGGATGATGGTGGTGTGCTGTATAATTGTATGCCGTTGCGAGACTATTTTCTTATGGAGCATTTGAAAGAAGGATCAAAAACCCAATACCATCATTTCATAGATGAATAAAGATACGGATGATATGCAACTAATACCAAGCCCCATAACTAACAAAATACACTTTATGAACAACATCCAACTGAGACCGAGACCGAGACTGAGACTGAGATATGTAATAATCTTTGATCATCATGTTAATCTTCATATAAATCCAAACAAATTCCACTTAAAAAGACAATCTTTGAAGTTTTAGCTATAACGATGTAACAGTAACACTCATCAGTCTGAATAGCAAAATTCGCTCTACACGAGAGAGAGATAGAGAGAGATGAAAAATGAAAAATGAAAAATGAAAAATGAAAAATGACAGACCAAATAACCCCTAACCCCCAACCTCCACCCCCACCCCTTTGGTTCTGCAGAAATAACTATACCCACTAACCCCAAAAAAATGTCAAAGAACAAAATATCAAGTCTAGGGTGAGGGGGAAAGACAAAACAAAAGGAAGGTCTCAGGTAAACAAAACATCCTGCTAACATCACCAACAGTCTAAACCTACTCGTTGACTACATGGGCGGACACACCTGACAATTCTCTCTCTTCCAGAGCTAATATTCTCTATTTACACTTCTTTTTTCAAATTCAGGCCAATGCCGTTACCTTTAGCTGGAGTCCAGTGAGCATTCATTCTTCAAGCATGCCTGATGAGGTCTGTCTCTTTAGTCAAATGTTCTCCCTATTCAGTAATTTCGGGTTCCAACCAACCCGCGAAGTAGGCTGTTGAAAAGTGCCAGCTGGAGCGTCTACTGATCCAATCATCACTTGAGAATGTTGAGGAAGAGATTGAGCAATAGATGGGGGTGGAGCAGCTGTTGTTGGGGTCGTCAGATGATACATTCCAGCTAAAGAACCCTGTTGGCCTGAAGGTGCCGGTGAATAAGTAACCTGTTGACCATGCGGGAAGTTGTAGAAAAAATTGGCTTGTAGATTTTGCAAATCTCTTGCAGGTGCAGAAGTCCAGACATGAGCTTCCTCATTCTGCATGTTTG
Source organism: Gentiana macrophylla (assembly GCA_026214975.1). NCBI lineage: Eukaryota > Viridiplantae > Streptophyta > Magnoliopsida > Gentianales > Gentianaceae > Gentiana > Gentiana macrophylla. The sequence continues at coordinate 70,493,631 of CM047814.1, forward strand.
TCAAGATTGCTGTCAGTCTAAGAAACATGGAGGACTTCATTGTAATGGGCAATACACTAATAGAAAGAAAGGGGGAACGAAAAAGGCATTTTGAATGCAGCCCACGCACAACTTATTGTGGCACTATGTTGAAAATCGACTTTCACAAAGTCACACTTACTATTTATAAAGTCAATTATATGGTCTATACTTGACTTTTTGAAAGTTTGTTTCAAATGTGGTGTGATGTCCGGGACGTGGTGCATTTTAAGACCCCACCCAAAAATAAAAAAAATTGTTCCACATTCCAAAGGCTTGGTTACTGGGGAGTTATATGAGCTTCATCTAGAAGTTGTGGTGGATGGCTTATGGCATCAACATAAAACCAACCTTCCCAAATGTATTTATCCTGAAAAGATACTAATGTTCATAAAATGTTCATTATCTACCTCCAAAATCTAGTTGTAGGCCACACTTAGAGGGGGCATGTTCAAGTGTATACAATGTTAATTATCTACCTCCCCATCAGCTTAAGCTTTTGGGAGAGATGGTAATTCAACACTGATAAATGACGTTTAAACGAATAGTATAGTGAGTAATAATTAAGAAAGCATGAGCAAAAAGAGAAGGAAAGAGTGGGATTATGCGTCCAGGGAAGAAAGAAAAACCAAGCCAAGTACACAAAAATATATTGTAGCATTAATTGAAAAAGAGGCTTAACGACTTTTTTTTCCCTTTTCTAACATATTTCAAACAGAGACAGGCAAAAGATACACACCAAGCAAATATCAGTATGCACCGATCATATTGTTGCATGAGGTCTGAGGTCCAGCTTCTCAGGGAAACAAACTCATAGAAAAGAATCCACATTCACAGAAGAGAAATTATGATGTAAAACAAGCCATTTTTAATGTTAATGCATCTTTCACACTAGGAAAGATGGCTAAGGTATATGTACTAAAATCTCATGCCCAACGTAAGCAGCAACAATAAATGGACTTTTCAGTATATAATTTCGGTAAGGAAGTAAGAATCAAACAACAGATATTACTTCTAAAAAGTGGCACATATGACGGTTGAAAAAGATTTTGAAGCAAAAAACCCACTTGATGTGTTCTCGGGCATGTGAAATGCAAATAATGGCATGCAGACATGTTAACACAAACGAAACGCAAACAAGGCATGCCAACCGAAGAGACAACTGGCATTGGGATGAGCAGCTAAGAGATAACAAACCTGTTTCAGTACAGGATAAATGTTTTTTTCCTTCAGCTCAGGTGCAGTAAGATCTTCGGTGCTAGAAGAACTACCAGGAGGCGTCACAGTTGCAGGAATACCATAACCGAGCATAGAAGTGCCGTATGAACCATAACCAGACGGAATACCAAAGTGAGTCAAGTTTGCAGCCACAGTTCCAGGTTTGTAAATTTGTGGAACGGGGAACTTAACACCAGTTCCAGCTGCTGGAGGGGGCAAATAAATGTTACCAGTTGAAGCTTGCTGGGCAAAGCCACTATGGCCGAAGAATTGTGGGGCATTAGGAGGCATGTAAAGATGGGGGAAGTATGGATTATATGGAAAGTAGTTAGAAGGGTAGGGCTGGCGGAGGTAAGGGAACAACGGGGGTGAAACAGCAGTGGAGGTCTGTCCAACTCCAACAGCTGTTTGCTGTGAAGGCTGAGAAGAAACTGATGCTGAAGAAACTGATGAATTATTGACCTGCAGTAACATAGAAAACATGACATGTCAGACACCGCCTTGTATATATCAACTGAGCAATTATAAGCAAATCATATGACAGCAAAGAAAACAAAGCCCTGAAAATGCTTTCACTGCCTATAACATGTATTTCAGAAAGGACATGAGAGAGGGAACAGATAATGAGAAGCATCTAAAACACTGTTAAGGGGCCACAGGAATGGACAAGACAAAAGGCACTATAACTAAGAAAATATGTGTCATAATGGATGAAGTAGAAAAGGAACATAAGCAAGAAAAATATACTAGACTAAACATCTCAAATGCCAATTGAACACCCCAGTATGACCTTACAGCATATTCAAACAGGTTGAAATTAAAGTTAAGCTATGCTAATCAGAGCCGTTAATACTAAGAAAATATGGGTATTTGACTGTCAATAGAAAGACTGAGCATCTACCTCACATTATAATCAGATTCAAAAAACCATTCAGTTAAAGAGATACATCTAGTAAAACAAAGGCATAAATATCCAATACCTCAGTTTCTTCAACATGCACAAGATGTGGCGCTAGCATGGGTGGCATCATACTAAACCCGTACTCTGGAGCAGTAGGAAGAAATGAATATGGCGATCCGCCAACTGGTGGCATAATCTCTGGCTTTGACGCCTCAGACAATGGTGGTGCGGTTGGTGGGGCATTGACTTCCAGGACTGGCAAGTTTGCAGGCATAGAAGGAAAGGACTGCAAATGAGTAGGGTACTCGCCCTCACGAGCAGTTGCAGATGCAATTTCATGGCTGTACAAGGATGAGCATCAAAAATTGAGATGGAAACAATACAAGATGCAAAGCAAATGCCAGCCAAAAAATAATGATAAGCTCTCTTTGAAGAATAAATATCAGTAAGTATCTTGACATATAGCATCTGTAAAATACGAAATGCACCGGGCCCGTTTGGACATGAGATATTTAGTCTTTTTTCTTATACAATAAATTTGGTGAAGATGTTCCTTAGATTGCATCAGGTATCATGTCAAATAAATTGCATGTTTAGTGATGAGAAAAGTGAGTGTATGTGTGTGAGTGTGTGTGTGTGTGTGTGTGTGTGTGAGAGATAGAGAGTACTTTATTTAGATGAAGAAAGCAGTGAGGATAAAGTCTGGGCAAACATGCCAAATTACGTTTCTCATTATGGTCTCAAAGAGAGGATTGAATTTATGGAGAATCACATGCGGTAACAAACAAAAAATGTCAAATACAGCAAAGATAGATTAAGTTACTCCACCTAAAAGATGGTTCACTTGCACCGTCCTCAGTAGCCAGAGTAGTTCTGTCCACAAGCTTAGCATCCTTGCTTGAAGCGATTTCCTGTACAAAAGATCCATCTAGACTACCAAAAGTCAGGCCGTTTCTAAAGGCTTCAGGGACTTGAACATGATCAGGGAAAATAACAGGTTTCTGGGAGGTTATGTTAAGGTCCTCCAACTTCTGATTAAGCTGTGAAGTAGCTTGGCCTAAAACAGAGTCGTCGACTTTAGGAAGGGAAGACATGTCATCTCGCGGCGAAACAGTTGCAGCAATGTGTGCCATAACTGCACCAGACCAAAGACAAAAGTAAGACCACTGAAATAACATTAAACAAATAAAAGGAGCAAAATTCCCTCAAAATAATATTTTTAAAAAAATTATAAAAAAAAAAAAGGTGTAACTAGAATTTAACCCTTTTTTCCCTTGATTAGGAAGGAATGAATGTGCTTCGTATTACAGTAAAAGGGAAGCCCTACACCGCAAAGCTTTAACCGTGCACTAGGATTAGGAAATATTGGACTCTTCTGAAAGCAAAAGTGATTCTGAAAAACTAATATCAAAGAAAAATAATAATAGAACATCCACTAACGTGCATAGATACACTGACACTAACAATTGAACAGATCATCCAGCATAACTAAAAAAGCATGGTTGTTTATCCTGGTATTATAAAGATAAGCAAGACAAATAAAACAACACCTATCATTTTGCAATAGGTGGCAAAGGTTTAATTAATCCTAGCATCAGCAAAGGTTTGAACAAATCAATCCTTTTAGCCATTGTGCTCTATCGTTACTGTGAAGTTATGCTAGATACAGTATCAGCAAACAACATACTTATGGAGTTTGAATATAACCAAGTATCATAAACAAATAAGCGCTTCAGCTACTCAATTGAAATTTATGTCTCAACGTCACACTACACTGTTGAATTCACATCCATATCAATCATAATGCACCCATTTTTATAATAAGGGTATTATCAATAAGAATACCAACATAGCCACTGGGTCAAGAAAAAAGATGGTTGGTGCATGCAAAGATCACAGAATTTTTTTTTAAATTCCTTTCACATTAACAACCGCACCCAGAAATTTCACTCAAAGCAAAGGGAAAACAGAGTTCCAGTTCAAACACCCAAAAGAAGAATAAGTAATTTCAGATGTACCATTTGAAGAACCATTAGCTTGCTTGCTAGACCAGCCATCCTGGGGAACAGTAGCAGTTTTATTATCATAGCTCAACAATGATGCTGGCTTTGAAGGTTCAGAAGATTGGTCCTTTTCAACTCTTGGGAATACTTTTCTGTTTGATTCCATAGTTCTGGGGTCCACTTGATCAGCTTTTCCACCATCCTGGTTCATATCCAATCTGATCTCAGATAGGGAAGTATCACTAGGCTCAGGAGCAATTTTCCGAATTCCTGTTTCACGTTTTATCGTCCCAACTGCACCAGGATTTCGAGGATTGAGGGATGGCAGTAGCACAGGATCTGATGCAGATGAATACACACCTGCTGCAGGTTTAGAGGCCAATATGTCACTGGATGGTTCTGATTTTTTTCCTTCATAACCAGCTTCAGATTCAGTATTGAAGGTGGTTGTTGGAGTTGGGGAAGGTGTGGGGCCAGGATTCAAATCCTTATGTAGCTTAACAGCAACATTTGGCAGAGGAGGCCTAGTTCCTGACTTATTAACCTCAGCATCAGAAGTTCCTTGACCCGGATTGAAGACATTACCCTCAGGATGAGGGGCACTTTCATGCATGGACCTCCCACTGGCAAGGTTTATTGGTCTATCATTTGAAGAACTGCGAACAATTTTGAATTTATGCAAGGTATTACACTAATTTTTACCTAATTGAATTCTGCAAAACAAAAAAGAGCCATGTATGCAGCTTATAAACACTTACATTGTCTCAAAGACAGCTTCACCTTTTGTGTTATGGTGAACGGGAACAGCAAGGCCAGCAGCACTTGTAGGTGCCTCAACTGTGATTCCATTTTCTTTTGGAGGACCAGTTCGCTGCCCACCTCCAGTATCTGAACATAATAATGGAACATCATGAAAAATTTTCTAGAAAACTTAGACAAAAACAATCTGTAAAAAATGTAGCTTTGGGAACATGAAATATGGAAATGTTCAGTCAAGCTGCATTGACTGGAGAAATCAGAGATCAGCATACTAGTTCTTCACTAAATACCACTTACAGATCCTTGTTGTTCGCGTCTTTCTAAGACAGATTAAAAGTTCAAGAAATGACACATACGTGCATATAAACACCCTATGAGTACAAATAGGCACAAAGACACTTCTTAATATTGTACATTCCAGAACAGGGATGGTACCGTCTGTAAAACCTTTAGAATTGAGCAAACTCAGCATAACATTTCCAAAATTGATAAATGAGTATTACCACCCACCAAATAGAAGAGTCATTCCTGAAAATTACCATTAGAGGAATAACCAGAAGAATTGTTCCCCCTACCACCTCTTGCCCCTCGCCGCTGCATGCCTGGCGCCCATCGGTTTCGTTCAGCTACTTGGTTGCTCACGGTCTAAAATGAAATAAAAAAAATTATAAATAGTCAGGCCTGGAAAAAATAAGCACAAGGTTTCGTGAACAATCTGATGCCCAAAAGGAATAATAAAACATGTGAAAATATACTACCTTATAATTAAAACACATTTGTCAGTACTTTTGAAGTAAGGTGGTCTAAGTCTGAAATGGGTTCTGGTTCAAACAAAGAAACTCTTATTCCTGGCTATGGGAGAATTTGCTTTACTTAAGGAGCATGATGCAGAAAGAATCAAGAATAGAGTAAATAGCATAACAACCTAATTTTGGTTTGATAATTAGCTCCCTTGGGGTCAACTTAAGCTAGCATGTTCTATAGGTTGAAGAAGAAATTGGGTATTCGGACTGATGAAAAGGTGGCTGATGAAGTGTTTACCAGGAAATGTTCCTAAACCGTAGGCAGAGTAAGAAAGGGTTCTGAAATGCTAAACTTCAACGCAGACGCAACAGAAAATATAGGAGGTTGCCCTGGGGATTTTCAACCATTGATTTCCCAAGGAAGTCATAGTCTGGTGGAAGACATAGGGTGGGCAGGAGCAGTCTGGTGGGAGAAAGCAATGCCTGGGGTTGCTTTTATCCTGAGGCTGGTTGCTGTTAGAATCGAGTACCCTTGAAGATTGTATTTGAAGTGTGTCTGGAGAGAATAAATGTCGTTTATATTCAACAAAACCAGTCACCGGATTTTCTATTGTACATACACAAGGCAGGGGGTGTAGAATTGTTGGGGTGCAAAATGTTTCAAATAGTTGGGCTGTATCATCAACTGATCCAGGAAAGGTGGAGGAGCAGGTTTCAAGGGGACCTAGTGCTGTTGGCTTTTTCAGCTTGACTTCATTTGGCAGGAAAAGAATCCTAGACTACATAATCGTGGAAAGAGATTGATAAAGCATCTAATACAAGAAATTATAAACATAATCATATGTTGACACCTGGAGAAGTGTGAAAGAGTTTAGAACTAAATGGAAACTTTGGCCAAACTGCACAATTTTCTTGAAGTTTTTCAGAAGTGTAGTAGGTCACAAATGTACTTCACTGTTATTTTTCATGCGGAGCCTCTCCCTATCCTGGAGAAGCTAGCTGCTAATTTGAGTTCTATGGAATAATAGTTAAATAAAAAAAATTGAAGCGGACAGCTAGACCCAAGCAGGAGGAGGATGAAGATAAGGATAAAGCTGGGCAACTATTTATAGGAAAGAGAGTAAATCTATCTGAAGAAAATTCGAGTGATGTGAGATCGAAGTGATCAAAGGCCAATAATACCAACACATTTTTTTCATCAGAATCTACTCTAAATGTAAAAGCAGGCTAAGCATTAAACATAGACGGAATTACAACATCCTTCTGAAATTACCAGTTTGCAGGTTGCCACTAATAAATAGGCAGTCAACTGGGTGTGTCATACGACAAAAAGGTGTACTCAGGAATTTAATCATACGAAAAGTGGGGAGTTTGAAAGTCAAAGACCGTGGAACAAGAGAGCCAATGCCTTATATAAGTCATATTGGGGACATAGTTCTACCATATATATCAAGAAACAGACGAATAATATATCAGTGTAATGCTTACCAATTTCTTCTTATCACGTTTCCGTTTCACCTCGTGGAATGTATCTGCAGAACAAGAAATTTCCCTTATAACTTATAGCTGGAAGTGATAAAGTATGTATAGTGGCAGAAAGAGCACATCAAGGATAGACAAATGAAAATGCCTTAGCAATATCAAATGACCAAACAAAAGACAGAAAATGACGGTGTCAAAGAAGCACCCCAACACAGCATAAATATATGTGTCCCACAGCGGGTTATGTAACATTTTTAACACTACAGATAAAGGGCGATACACAAAGAACACCAGCTAATAATAACAGGTTTAGCTCAAGATATTATATGCCTGGAGAGTCGGAGACAAAATTCTATACCGGTTCCATGTACTAATAGTATAAAAATATAAATTAGAATAAGATGACAAGATTTTAAACAACGCCTCTTGATTGAGATGAGACATGTTAAATCGGCCAGTATGTACAAATGACATTTCTCCTTAACAGCTTAAGCTTTTGAAATATAGTAATTTAGCATAGTATCAACAGGAGGTCATGGAATCAAACAACACTATACCATTTTTATGAAGAAAAAAATGTTACTATTGCCACTTTATTACAACATGTGTGCTCTTGTCCACACGATAGAAAGTAAATCTATACATGTATAAATTATACTCCTCAACACAGAGCTTTTTTCCTCAGCAGATAAAACTTTTAGATGTTAGCTAAGCATAAATTTAAAAATTGCTAGCCATATACCCATCTGACTAAACTTGTTAATCAACGCTGCTACCGTCAAGATATACTTTTCAACGGTATATGCCAAAAATGGGACCGTTTTCTTGGCATTTTCTAGAATATATTCATTAGCGACTTTTGACGATACCGTAGACACGTTACAAAGAAGTAACAACTTTTGACCGACGCTACAGGACCATCTATGGACATGCACAGTTTCCAAGAAAGCTCCAAGGATAACCAAGGAGGCCCTTTGCTATTTTCCAGCAAAGTCAACACTATAAGCCCAAATTTTTTATAAAAGGAAATGAAAAACAAGCTAATGCAGGAAGCATCCTGGACGGTCCAGAGAAGGGTTAGTAGTACCTACTTTGTTGCATATCTACCATGAAGAGAAAGAAATGCAGGAAAGCCATTGACTTTGAATACAAAAATGACTAAAATCTTGGACGGTGCTTTAGTTGGAAAACCCAGCAAAGTTAGGTCAGTCTAGCAGGGGGAAAGAAACGATCTTTGGACAAAATTCCTTTTTTTTCCTAACTGGACTAAATATAATCAGTCTAGAAAATCTACAGATCATAACATTACTACTACTAGAAAAGGGCGTACATTTAGCATAGGGGGGGGGGCAAAACAAGTCGCTGAATTTGAGAACAACAACCGATGAAAAATACAAAATATATATATACTTGTCTGAAACAAATGCAAACTCAAGAACAAGTGAAATTAAACAAAACAATAAACTCACAGATTGATGGAAAAAAAAAAAAGGAAATTTTAAAAATCAAGGGTCTACCGAGATAGAGAAGCTTTTGAGCTGTTTCGTTGGGATCCATGTTACATTCTTTGAGCATAGCATAGATATCCTCATCGCTATGCTTGCCGGCGATCTCCTTGATGTCTTGAATCGTCTTACGGAGACTCGTCGGAATCCCAACCCTAAGAACGCCGCCGCTGCTCATTCTTGTTGATTACGAAAAAGCAAGATAAACGGGCTAAATGCTATCAAGGTTACACGATTTCAATAATCTGCATTCGCAGAGAAAAAAAAGGAAGTCTCGAAGCGACAGGGAGTGAGGGCTGAGAGGCAGGGGTTGCTGGGGTGTAGGTGTAGGGGAAGGGAGGGAGGGGGTGGACAAGGGGTGTTTTGATTCGTGAATGACTGAGGAGGAGAAATATAAAAGAGATGGAGGGAAAGAAAAAAAAAAAAAAAAAAATTTGCATCAAAAATGAAAAAGGAAAAATAAATATCAATTCGATTTTGGACCTTCGTGAGGAAACGGCAGGGAAATTTTTTTTTTCATTTTTAGGGTATCCAGGAAAAAAAAACAAAAATTACCGAAATTACATAAATATAATTACCAAAATTACGTAAATTATTTTAGGTAAAGATAGTCTAAGACCAGCAGTGAATTCAGCTAAATCATTTTCTATATTAACCAGCAGTGATTTCAGCTAATCACTATTTTTTAAAACAGGTGATTTTTTTATTATTAAACTAAGGGACCATTAAAAATACCTAAATGTGATTGGTCAGGGATCACAAAGTCATATTTAGACACAGTAATTTTAAATTATAAGTAAAAAGACCCAAAAGACACTGTAACTGACTTATTGAACATATAAGGACGAAAGGAATAATCATTTAAACATATAGGACACAAATTAGATAGATAGACTGAAATACTTTTAATGAAGAAAAAAATAAAAATAAAAGAAAAAGGAGGAGGCGTTCAAGAATTATTTTTTTTTTTTTTTTTTTTTTAATTATTATTTTTTTTTTTCATGCGTTCAGGTTTTTTTTTTTTTTTTTTTTTTTTTTTTTTCTCAGCCGTTCAGCTTTTTCTTTTCTTTTTTTTTTTTTTTTTTTTTTTTTTTTTTTTTTTTTTTGAACCGATGTATTGACCAATTTATACCGAGCGTTGAGTTTTTTTTTTTTTTAAACCGATGTATTGACCATCGCGATCATTGACCACCGCGATTCAATGACCACCGCGACGCGTTGACCATCCCGATCATTGACCACCTCGATCAATGACCATCCCGATCGCATTGACCACCGCGACGCCCGATCGATGACCATCATGATCACGAGAGACACCGCGATGAAGTGACACCGTAATGTAGAGACACGGCGATGAAGCGACACCGTGATGCGAAACACCGCGAATGAAGTGACACCGCGATCCGAGACACCGTGTGCGAGACACTCGATGAAGTATACATCTGGCGACGTAGTGACCACCCGTGATGCGACGCGCCAATAAGTGACACCACGATGCATTGACCACGTCAGATCCATTGATCACCTCAATACAGTGACCACCTCCGATGCAGAGACACCACGATGCAGTGATCAACCCAGATGCAAAGACACCGCGATGTAGTGACCACCCCCGATGCAGAGACATCACGATGTTATAACATTTGGCGATGCAGAGACATCACGAAGAGACACCGCGAGAAAGAGACACCGTGATAAAGTGACACCGCAATGTAGAGACATCGCGATGTTATAACATTTGACGATGCAGAGACACCGCAATGCAGAGAAACCGCATTGCAGAGACACCACGATGAAATGACACCGCAATGCAGACACCGCGATGAAGTGACACCGCATTGCAAAGACACCGTGATGAAGTGACACCGCGATAAGTGACACCGTAATGCGAGACACACGCGATGAAGTGACACCGCGATCGATGACCACCCCGATCACGAGACACCGCGCATTTATGCGGTGGACATCGACAATTTATGCAGTGACATCGACAATTTATGCAGTGACTTCAACAATTTATGCAGTGACATCGACAATTTATGCAGCGACATCGGCAAACAGATATACATTTGATGAAGCTGTGCTGAAGACCGGAAACCGTATGAATGTTGGTACGAAACGTGGCGATGCACATGCCTTCAAGCTAGATACGTCGGAAAAGGAATGTGTTTTCAGCTTATTAATGTGGTGCAAATAAAAATAAATAATTCAAAAATACACCACGATCACGAGACATCGCGAATAAGAGACACCGCGATCGCAGAGAAACCGTGATGAAGTGACACCACATTGCATAGACACCACGATGAAGTGACACCGCAATGCGAGAGACATCACGATGTTATAACATTTGACGATCACGAGACACCACGATGAAATGACACCGCAATGCGAGAGACACGCGATGAAGTGACACCGCGTTCGCGAGAGACACCACGATCACGAGACACACGCGATGAAGAGACACCGCGATCTGAGACACACGCGATCTGATGACCACCCCGATCTGAGAGACACCCCGATGCAGAGACACACGCATGAAGTGACACCGCATTGCGCAGAGACACCGTGATCGCGAGACACCACAATGCGAGAGACCACGGCTTATTGTATCGATTTATTCGATGGACGTCTTATTGTATCGATTTATGTAGTGACATCAATGTCACTTCATTAATTGTCTAATGTATCTGATGACATCTACAAAGTGACATCAATTCATTAGTTGTCTAATGTATGCAGTGACATCTGCAGTGACATCAATGTCACTTCATTAATTGTCTAATGTATGCAGTGACATCTGCAGTGACATCAATGTCACTTCGTTAATTATATCAATTTGGCTTGTTTGGCAACGGAGAAACTCTAATGGCGTGTTTGGATTACGGTAATGGAATGAAATATGATTTCATTCCAACGGAATGAAAATCAATTTTCATTCCATCCAAAATTCAATGAAAATCAATTTTCATTCCATCTAAAATTCAATGGAATAGTCGGAATGGAATGAAAAAATAACCATTAAGAGCCTGATTTTCGCGTTATGTTTGGGCTTGATCGGTAAAAAAAACTCTTAAGAGATATTTAAGAGATAATCACCGAAATTTGCCTGTGTGTTTTATTTTGCTTGTGCTTTATTGCTGTCTGGTTTTACATCTTATGTTGGTTCTCTTTATATAGGGACAGTCCGGGGTAGGGGGAATGAATGGATTAAAGTGTATTTAAAGTGTATCTTCATCAACATGAGTGAATGAATGGATTAGTTTTGGCTATCAACTTACACACAAACACACAAAAATTTGCACCATGGAACTCACTTCAACTTCGTTCATCCCATCTGAAATCATTTAATTCCTTATCATCTTACACTCATGGGGCTCGATTATTAATTTTCCTTCAAAATCAAAGCCCTATCCAATCATCTCATGTGCTAAAAATCAAGAACACAACAAAAGGTTAGCGACAATCATTTTATACCCTCAATTTTCATCTCCGTTTCATGATTTGTTTGAATTATGAGTCAGACAATTAATTGATGCACACCAAACAAACCACCACCAATAAGCGGTCCAATCCAATGAAATCCAACTGCCGGCATACGCGCCGCCGCCACCGCCGGTCCAAAAGAGCGGCCGGGTTCATTGATCCACCGGAAAAGCGGTCCACCAAGCTAAGATGTTGGCTCCTACAATAAAACCGATAGCGATGGGTGCAATGGTACCGATTGAACCCTTCTTAGGATCCACAAATTTGTTGCATAAATTGTATAAACTAATGCAAATGTGATGATGATTTCCAACACTATCCTTGTATCTTTGCTCCGACTCGGCCGCCGGGCGTGTGTCGGAATCTCCAACCTCCGTGTGACGAATTTGAGAAGGTAAGAGGCAACAATGGCGCCATAGCTAGCCCAAACATATCATTGTGCCAATGCATTAATGTCGTTTTCGTATATTATCTCGCTCCGTGAGTGGCATCATTCATCTCCTGCTTCAGCTTTTCAATTTGGTCGTTGTAATCTTACGGTGCTTATTTTATTAGATTAGGGGTATTTTGGTACATGCAGATATATTATGTCCTTATAAGTCCAACAGATTCCTTTATGTCCTTATGGGGCTAATAAGTATAAAAAACTATACTTTTAAGTAATTAACCCTAAATTTTATGCTAAACTAGATATCTAATGGTTTTTTTTGATGAAATTGTGTTTGATTGTAACATTTTTCGCGTTAATATGGTGTATTGTTGGAAAATATTATTTTATTCAAATGAATAAAATTGTTTTCTCAATGGGGTGAATAAGTGGGAGAAAAATGTTGCCAGTTTTCTTGATTTATTCGCCGGTTTCATGTCTTTCCGGGCTTGTAGCTATGCTTTGATATAATTAATTAAAGGGGTGAGGTGATGTAAGACCCTAAACCTAATTTAGTTGTACATGTTACTTAAGGGTCGAAGTGATGTCATAGAGGTCGAATATCTCAGAAGACACATCATATAAAACATCATAAATACCTTAAATACCCCTGGGACGTGTTTGGTGGTCCCCAAAAGGAAGGGAGTCACCGGCTCAACGTTGGGCACCCTATCGGTGTCCTGCCAGCCCAAACCAGAAAGTTGCATCTTTTTAGTTTTGGCAACTATTAGCAGTTCCATAGAGTTTTGGACACACTTTTTCGGACACAAAACCATAAAAATGAGTGAAATCATCATTCTTCCTCATTTCTATCAATTTAAGCTTTGCTCTCTCAAACTTCTGCCTTTTTCTCTCAAAGGGTTGCAACATTTCTACAAATCTTATAAAGGAAATCAGCGTTCATCAAGTCCTTCAAAGTTTTAGTAAGTATGACTCATTGTTCTAAGTAAGAATATCTTAATAGACTTAGGGTTTGTTCATGTTCTAAGTAAATATGTCATACAACCTTGTAGGAGAAGAGTATTATCTAGTTGAAGAGGAAATCTATATAGAAAAGCTTACCAATTGTCAAGGTAAGGACTCTTACATTAAAGACTTTTGCATTAGTTCCTGTTTTGTATGCTTTTGGTGCTTTTACTTGATAAAATGTTGTTTCTGCATTCTTACACAGTAAAAATTGGGTATGTTCATAAATGAACTTGTTATACCGGAAGGATGACCTGTTCAGCCCAGAAATGAATTTCTGTCACCGGTTCAACACCAGCCTCTACATCGGTGTACCATCGACTTTCTGTATTTTATGATTCTGCAATAATTTTGATACATTCTGAGGCTAAAATGATCCAATTCTGAAATATTATGAGGTTTTCATGCAAGTTCCGTAATACTATTTTTTTTTGTAGAAATCATGTTTTTTGGGCTTCTATGATTGAGACGTATTGGCCATGTTATACGTGGTAAATTCTGTTTAAAATGCATGTTAAATTGTTGTAGATATCATGTGTGTAGGATACTTGGTGTTGATTTCATGTTAAATGTAATCTATACAAGGCCTACAAGGCCATGGCCTTGGGCCCACCCCAAATAGCAGAACTTAAAGGCCCCTGAAAAATAGTCCAGTACAATATATGGTTGGCGTAGTTTTAAAGATTGCATGCATTGTATTGTTCAGTTTGGGCTAGAATTGAGATGTCAGCCCAATCCTCCCTGTCTTTTCACGCACAATATTATATTTGTGTTTTCAATGTTTATTATTCCTTTTTTAATTTAATTTTAGGTAACGTAAAAAAGATACTTATAAACTTATCATTAATTAAAAAAAATTGTAATTCTACAACCACACACACATAGGCTTCCAATTCCTTTCCTCAAGGCTTCTTCGTTCATTCCTCAAAAAGAAAATAGAAAATAAACCTTCAAACATAATTTTCTTTTTCCAAATTTCCTCTCAAAAAAATCCTCGAGATGAAGATGCAGATATATGTTGGTTAAAAATCATCCAAATTGACTACAGCCAAAGTTATGAATTTTCAATCTTGCTTAGTTGCTTCTCTAAGCTTTTGCTATTGCTGATTTGTTGTCAAGGTTTTTATGTTTTAATCTTTAAATTTCGGGTATGAACTGCATTTAATTTACACATTGATTTACTAATTTAAGGGGTCCGAAAAATAATTTTGGCCTAAGGCCCCGGATTCCACCGGGACAGCTCTAAATATATGCCCTTAATATGTTGAACAATGACATTTACTAGATTTGGTGGTAATTGTAACACCCTGTTCTCAGACACCGAGTCCTTATCTGGAAAAAACGTTCGGCACGTACAATATTAAATGAATTCATTATTATACGTAAGCATCTGCTACGTCGTATCGAGTTTTGCAAAAACGGAAGCTAAAAGACTCGGGTAAAACTAATAAGTGCTACTAAAATAGAATTTCAACATACTAAAGATGGAAAGTTATCTTACAACAACGAAATCAAAAGTTTACAAAATACGATGTCTTAAAAACATTACAAGTCTGAAAATAAAGGTACAACATGTCTTGAAATCAAAATACAACAAGGTTTGGTACAACATATATATAATAGAAGAGAAATGAAACGTCATAAAAAGCATCATCAAACGTCGTCCTTGATTTCCTCATCGAATTCTTGCTCAACCTGTCCATCTCCCCACCCTCAATGCACAAAACAAAACATGCAATTGAGGTAAGTACAAAGGTAATTTGTAAAAGGTAGAAGCTATTGATTTAATTATGTTTCACAATAAAAGGTTCACATTAGTATTAAGTTATATTTACGTGACCGACTCAACTCTAAGGTTCACTTCATGCTCATCAACATGTCGTGGATTCCTACTTGTTTCTAGCTTAACTTATCTTTGTTACATCAGCATTCAAGGGCACTGTGCATGGTGCTACTCACCACGAAGTATCATTTCCAACCTATTAGTGGATCACACTAATAGCTAACGGCTAGCCCCGATAGTGTACACGTTCGGCGAAGTCCCTCCGTACTTGGGGTCTTATGTGTTAGGTGTAGTGCCCGAAAGATAATTTCTGTAATTGTTTTTGACAGGATTTATAATTCATCTTAATATTTGCATTTATGCTTATATTAATACACTGCTGAAAATCCTAAGTATATCGGTATGTAATCACATAACTCAGTGTATGGCATACACACGAGGATTGAGTTAGTGATGATATGCTTAAAACTATTTAGTCCGTGGTGAATTTAATCAGAGTATGGGTCTCATGATTAATATATCAATAATGCGCCCAGAACACTTAACGGTGTGACCGTCTTATCCGGACCGTCAATATAGGGTACCTAGTGGGGCATTTATATATGATGTCTATCATATAGGACTGGACCGATTTGATTTGAGTTCTCGATATAATTCTGTGATCGAGAAATCTTATCGAATCATAAGATGATCATATATGGATTAATCTCAATCCTGATGTGATCACAATCTACTGCTTGGTTCAAAGCAGGGTTTGATGTGTTAGTTAAGGATCACTTGGATACATGTGATCTGAACACTTCTCGTTGGCTCTATTCTGGAATGAGTGAGTAGTCCGTGACTTCATAGATATGGAATCGATTCCTTCCTGCGGAAGTAGATGAGCCAGCCTCTTATTTGTTAATCCTAGAAAGCGATCGATGGGCCGATTCATATTATATTAGTTATGAACTAATTGATCACTAGGGGGTTAATGGTAAATAAGGATAAGATGTTTCGTTACAAGATAAAGCCAGGTCAAAAGACCAGCCAAAGTCGATTCCATGCAGTGCATAATATTACAAAGTTTCAAGTTAAAATTACAAGTCAACAAAAGAAAGATTTGAAAAGACAACAATCAAGGGTCGGCTTCAGGAATTGGCTCAGGAATGGCAGAAGTCGGATCAACAGCAGTCGGATCAGCAGCAGGGGCAGAAGTAGAAGGACCATACTTGGTGGCCAAAGACTTTCCCTGTTGGAACTCTTCGACGTACTAGTCGTATAAATTCTCTGCCTCGGGATTATAAAACACGGGTGTCTCGAGCATCGACACGTCGAAACTCGGGTTAGCCACCTTCGCTTGGGTCACGGCCAGGGTATAGCCACCTATCATGGCGGCACGCATAAGCACCTCCAGATCAGCATCAAGGTTCGCCGACTTTCGATACTCGAGGATCGCCTCTGCCTTGGCCTCCTCAATCTTTGCAGGGGCCTGTTCCCGCTCGACTTTCAGCTCACCCGCCAGGGTGACCCTCTCATGTCGAACCTTCGCTCGCCCTCCAACGGCCTTGTGCCACCCTTGCACCTTCCGTAATCTTGAGCCACCTTAAGAAACTCCCTACCCTGGTCATGCCTTTCAGTCTGCAGTCGGGTTAGCTCCTTCTCAAAGAACCGTCGACTTATCACACAACAACCGGCATTCGCGCAGCGCCTCGCGATTTAACTCATCGAATCGAGAATCCATGGCGGCGATGGCGGTGTTCTTATAGCGGCGACGCCCTGCAGCGATCTACCATTCTCCTTCCGCAGGTCATCTGCTGACTCACCTGTTTTGGCCAGCCTTCGGGCAGCCTCTCGGCTGTGAACGTTGCTCTACAAAAGATAAAGAAATGTCAAATAATAGACAAGGCAAAGGCCTCGAGAGTAATCGACATTTAAAGGGAAGAAATACAATCGACTTACGAGGCAATTCGATTTCTGGAGCGCATAAGCCAAGGCCTTGTCCTCTAAAGTCGCACAATCTTCAGCGACCCAGTTAACATCGACTTCAGGCTCAGTAGAAGCTTCATCAACCTTGGTCCTCTTCGATTGTCGGTGTTGCTTCCTCACCAGCTCTGGAACAGTTGGCCTCTTTTTGGTCGACGGAACCCGTTCCTCGACGCTAACCTCAACAGCTGGGGTCAAGTCGACCAGCTCCTCCTCATCCTCATCTCGCAGAGAACCAAAACGAACCGTCAAGCCACTGGTGGTCGGAGGTAGCTCGGTCGATCCAGCCGGCACTGCCGATTCGACAACGGCCGGGGTAGACTCAGGTTGGGCGGCACCCCCTCTTGGGAAGAAGAAGGCGCCCTGATTTCAGCCACGGGCAAGTCGGAGACAGCCTGACCCCCGAGAGGTGGAGCAGCCACGACCACCGACGAAGGAATACGTGTAGGGTCGGTGACCTTGGAAAACCTTCCCACTGCAAAAAGAAAAGAATAACTCAGTTTTGATCAACAAGTAACAACTTATCAGACTCGACAAAACAGTAAATATGACAGCAAATAAGGAAATTCCTACGGTTCTCTTGGTCTTGGGCATGAAGATTTGCATATGGGATCAGCCCAGCCTCCTCCAGGTGGGCTAGATTGTAAAGAAGGCTTAAGTCTCGAGTGCAGACTTCGAAGTCGAAACCACCTAGTAGTCGGGCCTCGTTAGGAACGGGATCATTCCCTAGTTTGTCTTTCTTCCCTTCCCTCGACCTCCATTGTCCTATGTAGTGGTTCTCCAGGCCGTGTCGAAGAAAGAAGAAACGGGGCTTCCACTCCCCGTGAGAAGAAGGCCCCTTGGTTATGAACTCATGTCGGTTCGACCTCCTTTGGAAGGTGTACCATAGCTTGTCGGGAGTAGCAGCAATCTGATAGTAATATCGAAAGAGAGGTATCGAGAAGCAGACTCCCGCGACTCGACATGCTATGATAAACCCCATCAGAGTCCTGATAGCATTTGGGGCCAATTGGGAGACACTTACCTCATAATGATTTAGAACCGCGAAGACAGTCGGACAGAGTGGAAACCTTAACCCACTTGCGAGTTGTCCCTCGTAGACAGTACAAAAGCCTTCTGGAGGCTCGTCGGCAAACTTATGAAGGCCAGACGGAAGTCGAGCTTCAAACGGAGGATTGGCAATGTTGCACTTCCGGCAAAGTCTAGTAACGTCTTCAAGAGAAAGGGCACTGAGACACCCTTTAGCACCCTTTCCATCCATCCTGGTTACTAGTTTCTTAGGCTGGTTAGGGACAGGAGGAGAGGAAGCTGTGGGCTCGCCGGAGCCTTGCCGGAGAAGATGATCAGAAATAACATGTGCCGGAGATTGGCTACGAATCGGCATTTTACTACCCATATCCGATTCAGTGGCACTGCTACTGGACATGGATAAATTCAAACAAATGAACAATATGAAGAACACTAAGAGGAAAAAGGAGCTTACTTGGCATTTGAATTTGGAATTTGAGATAAGTGTGGAAATATTACCTCAAAGTGCGACCTCGTGAGGTGCTCTCTATGCCTCTCTTGAGGACATGTTCAATGATCTCTATTTAGTGTATTATATTATTTGTACACTTTATTTATTTGTAAAAGACATATTAATTGTGATACATATAAACAATTAATATGTCAAACTCTAGTTTACTTTATGTCATAGACATAGCTTTTACTTTTACTTTTGCATGCTTGCCGCCCACATCTACATACTCAAGTGGCACCCAAGCTAGCTAGCTAGTCTCTCTCTCTCAATTGTATCTATTTATACACCTTTCATATCAATGAATAAACTAAGTTGAAGTTTACTCTTGTGTTTATCACATTCTCAAACTCTCTTCATGGTAGCGAGCCTCTTGAGTTCTAATTTTCCATTTGCAAAACTCGGTTTTTTATCAAGAATGTCTTCATCTGAAGCATCCTACTCATTAAGTAAATCTCAACAGACTGAGGTTACTAACTCCACTCCATATACAAATCACAGACTTGATTACAACAATAATCTTGGGTTGTCAAGATCTATGAAAAAGTATAACTCAGGACAAAGCAAGATGGAAGACTTGTCTGAGTCCAAACACTCTCAATGATGGAATCACTTGGTGATATTATGGATTCTCGTTAGCTCTCTTCAAAGAGTTTCTCAAATGGCAGAAGACTGATAACTCTCTCACAGGCATTGCCACTCATACCAAGACAGGTATATCTTATTCCCAACTCAGTAATGATACCTGGATAGTTGATTCTGGGGCCTCATCTCATATGACAGGAAATAAAAACACATTATATAACCTCAAACCACTGTCGCCAGAGACTCATAAAATTAAAGCTATGATGGATCTTTTCATATGCTCAAGGTTTTGGAATTGTCAAACTTCTTGATAAAATCTATCTCGAATGATGTCTGTTTGTTCCAAAGCTAGATTTGTAATCTCATATCGATCGAAGAAACTCACTAAGGACCTAAATTGGACAGTCACTTTTAAAGACAATCAGTGTATTTTCCAAGATACTTATTCACAAGAAGTAATGGAAAGAGCCAAAACTTGCTCAGATCATTTATTGTTCACCTGCAAGAAGACGAAACTGAAGATCGAATCTGCCTCAATGACTGCTCTTATCTTTGTAGACAATATTATGTTATGGCATTATAGATTAGGACATCCTAGTTTTGGTTATTTAAAGACCTTAACTCCTGAATTATTTAAAGGATGCAATCTTAATGATCTTCAATGTGATATATGTCAGTTTGCCAAACTCACCAAATCTGTGTATGCTAAATTACCTCACCTACCCTCCTCACCTTTCACCCTAATTCACAGTGATGTATGGGGACCCTCAAGAGTAAAAAGCATAACAGGAAAGAGGTGGTTTGTTACCTTCATAGATGACCACACCAGAACCACTTGGTTATTTTTAATGAAGGATAAGTCTGAAGTTGGACCCATCTTTCAAGAATTTTACAACATGGTCTCCACTCAATTTGACACTAAGATCAAAATCTTGAAGGCGTGACAATGCTCTTGAATATTATGAGTCTCATCTCTCAATAATTTCTTGATGGATAAAGGGATTGTCCATATCAAGTAGTTGTGTTGAAACCCCTCAAAGAAAATGGGGTTCTTTGAGAGAAAAACAGACATCTGCTTGAAATGGCTAGGTCTATTATGTTTACCACAAATGTTCCAAAATATATGTGGGGTGAAGCTATATTGACTTCCACATACTTAATCAACAGACTTCCCAGTGAGTGTTAGGTTTCAAAACTCCACTCCAAACCCTACTGACCACACACTCTCTGCCATCATCTTGTTTCCCGATTGCCTCAAAGATCTTTGGTTGTCTTGTGTTTGTGTATATCCATGCTCAACACAGTAAACTTGATCCTAAAGCTCATAAGTGCATTTTCCTTGGATATGCACAGGGCAGAAAGGTTACAAGTGTTACTCTCCTACTGAAAAGAAATTTTACTGATTCTATGGATGTGAAATTTTTGAAAGGACTCCATATTACAACAAACCCTCTTGAGCAGTCAACGTGGAAACACGATTGAGATTGAACTAAGTCCGTTCCTCAAAGAAACTATTTACCCTCAGCGAGTCCTAACTCTCGTGAGATCGGCGACCCGAGCCTCTTGACCATCGGCGGCTAACCCCAGCGGACTCATAACCTTCAAAGATGGTGACCCTCGGCTGCTGCGCTGAGCCCTGCTACACACGAACCTCGGCAACTCTCTCATCGGGCAGTCTGGCTGGACCGCGGCTCATCGACTCTCGGCACTCTCTTGAAGTGGATAGCGAGACCTATTGCTCTAAGGAAAGGAAGAGATCATGCACCGATCATTCTATTCATACTTATTTATCTTATGATCGATTGTCTCTCTGTCTTTGCTATGTTTACACAGGACTGGACTCTCACTCTATCCCTAGAAATATTCGGAGGCCCTTCAAAATGATAAGTGGAAGGCTCTGTTAAAAAACAGAGATGATCGCCTCCTGGACAATCATACTTGGGATCTCACAACTCTTCCAAAGGCAAGAAGGCGATCGGTACCAAATGGTTATTCACTATCAAGTACACTGCTTTGATGGCACTATTGACAAGTACAAAGCCGTTGGTAGCCGAGATTCACTCAAACTTATGGCATTGACTATAAAGAAACCTTTGCACCGTGGCAAAGCTCAACACCTGTCGAGTACTAATTTCTCTAGTGTCCAACTTGAGTGGCCTCTTCATCAATTGGACATCAAAATGCTTTTCTAAATGGGGACCTTCTTGAGGAGGTTTATATGACTATACCTCCTGGTTTTATCAATCCTCATACTCAAGGCAAGGTGTGCAAACCGAGGAAATCTCTATATGGCTGAAGCAATCACCAAGGGCATGGTTTGGAAAATTAACAAGCGTGGTCAAAGGCTGCTGGATATCACCAATGCAATTAGATCACACTATGTTCATCAAGACAACCAACCGAAAGAGGTCTATTCTTATTGTCTATGTGGATGATATCATCCTTCTTTGGAGATGACCTGCCGAGATCCAACACTTGAAAGAATCTGCGCAAAGGTATTTCGGGAAAGACTTGGGTTTCTTGAAGTATTTTCTTGGCATGGAAGTAGCTAGAAACATCAAAGGAATCTCGGTCTCCCAAAGGAAATATGTCTTGGACTCTTTGAAGGAAAGCGGCATCTTTGGGGTGCAAACCTGCTGTATCCCCAGTAGACCCCAGTCATACCCTGCTACATGGTGACATTGCTGTAAGAAAAGAACAATATCAAAGACTTGTAGGAAACTCATCTACCTATCCCATACAAGACCGGATATTGCATATGGTGTCGATCTGTTAGCCGTTCATGCACTTGCCCCTCTTGAGCAACATTGGGATCTTTGTGAATAGGATCTTGAGGTATTTAAAGTCCACTCCTGGCCAAGGGTTACACTTCACCAAGTCTGGCGATAGATCCATCAAGGTCTGCACCGATGTTGATTGGGCTGGATGCCACATAGATAGAAGGTCGACCACAGACTCATTTCTCCTATGTATGGGGCAATCTTGTTACTTGGAGGAGCAAGAAACAACCCATCACACTCTAGAAGCGATCTTTGAAGGCGAACTCGAGCACTTGTCTTAGGCATTTGTGAAGCTCTTTGGCTCAAAAGAGTACTTATCGAACTTCAATGACCTCTTGACAACCTATCACACTCTTTGTGATAATAACTCAAAGACTATGCATGGCGAGAGGATCCATCCATCATGACAAAACCAAACATGTGGACATTGACAGACATTTTTGAAGGAGAAGATTGATGCCAAGATTATTCAACTCCAAAGATGTTCCTCACAGATCGAAATCTCGATATCCTTACCAAGGCTATTCCACCTCTTATGTTCAAAGAGACTAAGTAGCAAACTTGGCTGCATTAACATATACAAATTCAGATTTGAGGGGTGTGGAAATATTACCTCAATAGGTGCAACCTCGTGAGGTGCTCCTATGCCTCTCTTTGAGGACATGTTCAATGATCTCTATTTAGTGTATTATATTATTTGTACACTTTATTTATTTGTAAAAGACATATTAATTGTGATACATATAAACAATTAATATGTCAAACTCTAGTTTACTTTATGTCATAGACATAGCTTTTACTTTTACTTTTGCATGCTTGCCGCCCACATCTACATACTCAAGTGGCACCCAAGCTAGCTAGCTAGTCTCTCTCTCAATTGTATCTATTTATACACCTTTCATATCAATGAATAAACTAAGTTGAAGTTTACTCTTGTGTTTATCACATTCTCAAACTCTCTTCAATAAGAAAATGGCAAATAGGCTCTGCTGCAACTTCTATCTCCTCTCCTTTATATGCTAGCAAAGATTTGCAAATGATTTGAAAAGACAGGGGATAGTGGGGAGTTATAACCCCTGGGAATCGCGAGAATCAAGGCGGTGACGCGTTTTGCGGGATACAAAGCGTTTGTGTGCCAGGATATCACGCCACGTGGCTACAAGCAGTTAGGGTTGCAGAAGGCGGGAAAAAGCCCGCCCAAATGACAGTCCAACTCGTAGACGATTCATGTGACAGACTCGACCTCGGACAACGAGAGTCGCCTCTCTCAAGTCTGGGGGGGCTTATGACGATACAGGGTTTTACTCCCTCCACGTGTCGTCTATCGGTTGGTCATCACATCCTGGATTAGCCCCAAAATATTCATATCGACGTTCATATTTGAGACAACGACTATCGACACTCGAGCAGTGTGGGACGACGAGTCCGCAAGGACAGAGTCCACACCAGCTAGCAGTGTAGGACAATGAGTCCCAGAGTCGATCACCGCAGGTCGGTAATATCGACATCGAGGACAGAGTCCGCACCAGCTATCCAGGCCCTGTAACGGCGATAACTTGGGCAAGGGTTAAGGCCCATTAAAGGGTAAATCTGACAATAACATAAGCCGACTTATTATTAGGGTTAGGGCAAGTGTTGTCATTATAAATAACCCATTCCGGGAACTACGTAAGGCTTGATTCCTGGAACCTAACAGGATACGTAGGCAATCTAAAATACAGTCTTGGACTCTGATGTATTATTTTTATATGATTAAATATACGTTATATTATTATGTTTTATCAACGAATTCTATATAAAATATATGAAATTATGGTATAAGTAGTATGAAATGTTAATCTTTATAATTTAGAGTAGTTAGTAGTAATAATAATAAAAAGTTGTAATTTTGTACCGATTTTAGTAAATCGGAGTGTCGTAAATCATCGATTTACGTGGGTATTTGTGGTATTTTATTGCAGTTTATAACCCGAGACCCCGAGAATCGACATATTGAAGTTTAATCATATCTCTGGAATGATTTAGAGAATGCCACGAGCCTAAATGGTCAATTGAATAGCTTAAGTGGTCAAGTGGCCACTCAATCTGGTTAAGTGGTAATCAAGAAATGTCTTCGACAAACGAATGGCTCATCAAAACGATATTTTCGTAAAAGTGTTCTTCACGAAAGTTGTAGATTTTACCAAAGCTTTCCAATGCAATGTAAATTATGAAGATTGGAGGTCTACAACTTAAACAATGGGTCAAGTGGCTAATCGATTTGGGTTAAGAAAAATCCCGAAATAGCTTCGGAGGAACACGAGGTAATCAAGAAGGCGTTATCTGAAAGAAGTGTCCTTCATGAAAGTTGTAGAGTATCTCGAGACCTTAATTTTGGCATTTCGTTTGCAATTTTGGAGGTCCGAACTCGAGATATGAATTTTAGAAGTTTAATAATTATATATAAAAATATATATAATCTACGCACATCTTTGAAGAGATCAAGTTAGTGGAGGTAATCATTAGTCCGGACCGATCCGGCTTGATCCCGGACCGGTCCGGCCTTGAGACCTTTGTCTATATAAGGAGTTGATCAGAGAGCAGTTCGAGGGGTACCAAAATATATTCTCCTCTTCTCTCTTTTCTTTTTATTTTTAGTAGTAGTTTGTAAATAAGGCCTTACGCCAGTAATAATGTAGTTTTAGTATCGTTATAATGCTCGGAAAAATCTCGGAAGTCGGTTTCTTTGAAGAAGTTGTAATGTCCGGAAAATACGATTTCTGAATCAACTGCCGTATTCGGGTAACTTTTCTTAAGTATTTATGTTTGTTTTTATATTTTTTTGTTGTTATAATGTTTTTAGGCTAAATATAATACTGGCCAAAACTATGTAATCGGTTTTATTTCGATCTTTTCGTTAAAGAAATGTTGTTAAGTTAAAATGATTAAAATTGAGTTAATTGAATCTTTTTCTATTTTGATCGTATTCGTATTGACGTATTTAATCGATCTGAGGAATTCATAATCTAATTATGAATTGACGCCTCGTAGTCAGGATATGAGATAAAAGATAGAAAAACCGGAGGGTAAAATTGGCCGTGTGAATAACGTGATAACGGAATCCGATTTCCTACCCGGGGGTAGATTTGTTTTGGGAGAAATGAAACTTATTATAATTTGTACTCGAGATCGTAATAATGTTAAATCATCAGTTAATTAAAACTTAAACCGGAAAGTTAAATCGTCCGGCTTTGACAACCGGAGCCTTTAAAATAAAATTGACCGCTTGACGAACGGAATGACTCCTTTTATCTAAAGGTAGATTTGTACTCGGGACTGTTCGAAAAAACCGTATGTGATTGTGGACCTTGGGTGATGCAATGGACATATGACAATTTCATACGCTTGTGTGAGGAGGAATTGTTTACCTCGAGAGTGCACCGTTTCATTTACTCAATTGGACCTAAAATAAAAGGAGAGATCGAACACATTTCATTTAATCGAAAGATCGTATAAACCAATTATATAAGTTTTGGCCAGTTCTCCAAAATTATCTGTTTAATATTTTGGTGTCTATATATACTTATATCTATATATATAAATTGCAGTTTATGCAGATCTATATATATTTATGTATTTATATATATCATGTTAGTATAGTTTTTAATTTTATATTTATTTTATGTTGACTAGAATAGTAGTGATCGTGTTATAAAATTGCGGTTTAGATCGAGTTAATAACGACTCTTTGGTGTTTAACCACACTTAGAAGAATTACCAAGTTCCTGTGGATACGATACTCGACTCACCATACTAGCACTACTGATTTGACCCGGTACACCGCCGGTTAAGATCGTTTAACCCGAGAAACGCGTCACCGATTTACAGCGCCGTTCTCGGGCATAGGTTTAGTCTGCCGCTTTTTTGGCGCCGTTGCCGGGAACGTCGCTAATTTCTTTTTGTGTCTATGGTTACTACTTGTATTAGCTCAAAATTCTCTAGAATAAGTCAACACTTTTCTTATCCCATTTCTATTTTATTTTTCGTTGGTTGTTACCTTATAGGTAAATTACCAATTTTACTACTATCAATTTCTAGTTATTTTCTATTTTCGTTAGTTGATGACCGTATGGTAAGGCCCCGCTCACTCCTTATAAGCTGACATAAACACTTACGAAAGGCGATTAAGTAGAGAGTAAACGTGGTCATACTAGTCGGAAATCCTGACCAAGAATCATCTTCAAACAGAAATACAAGAATGGCTGAAACTAGTGATGAAACAAATGAACGGAGGCTAGATCATGCTCTAGGGCATGGCCAAAACCCTGTTGATCATCATAATAATAATCAGAATCAGAATAATAGGAACAATCAAGATCGGAACCAGAATAATCGTAATAATCCACCAAACCCGAGACCTATCTGTGATCAAACCGTGAGAAGAAACCGGACTAATAATCCCATACTTTTACCTAATGAAGGAGCGAATAATTTGAAATTAAGTCTCATCTTTTGGTTTAATTGACGCAAGAGCTCAATTCCTAGGAGAGGATGATGAAGATCCACATCATCATCTCTATCTTTTGAAGAATCGTGCAATACACCAAAAGTCAAGGTGCTCATAAAGGAATTAACGAGGATGACTATGTTTCCTTTTTCTTTAAAAGGACGAGCCCGAGATTGGTTTATGTCTCTTCCACATCACTCACTAACTAGTTGGGAGGAGATTCAAATCGAATTTACAAACAATATTTCACTCTGACGAAATTTGGAATTAAAAGTCGAGGTTGCTAATTTTAGACAAGGATCTGAAGAAACACTTGGGAATGCGTGGGAAAGGTTTAAAAAACTGTTAAGAGCTTGTCCCGATCATGGTTATTCCTTAGATATGCAAATTCAACTCTTACGTAAGTAAATTGAGAAAAGATTCACGTGCGATGTAGATCATGCATGTGGTGGTTCGTTAATGATGAGTGAAGCTCAAATAGTTTACGATGCTATAGAAAAGATTTCCAAAAATAACAGATGTGGGAAACCGGTTCTAGCACCGAAAAAGTAGCTTTGCAGGAGAATGTACATCTAATACGGAAGTTCTAGCACATTTAGAAAATTTGAGTAGGAAATTTGATGGCCTACAAAACAAGCACCTAAGTTCGAAAATAGTACACCAACTGAATACTCAAATCGAGATAATGTGTCATTAGGGATAGAAGAACCAACAGGATATTCAAGAGAAGAGGTGAGTTTTCTTGTGACAGATAGAATTTGAACAATGCATACTCAAACTCGTTTAATGCTATTAGAAGAGATCACCCTACTTATCGATGGTCCGAAAACCCTAGTAAGCAAGGACAACCGCCATATCCAAATCCCATATAGAATAATAACCAAGTTTATCAAGAAAATACATCTAATCAGAATTTACAATCATTACCTAGATCCTATCCTCAACATACCACTCAAAGTATACCAGTAACTCAAAGTTCAACTCAACCTGCAGAAGGAGTTGAAAAATAGGAAAAACTAATGGAAAATATGATGGGTGTAGTATCTACTCAAGCTAAGAATATGGAAACAATGATGACTTCTATTGGTTCAGTCACTAAGGATATGAGTACAATGAAAACATCTATGAGTGGCCATGATACCAGAATGAGAACGATAGAAGCCTCATTGAGGAATATGGAAGATCATTTGAGTAGGGAAGGTGAACGTAATAACAGCAGACCCCCAGGAGGATTACCAAGCAACACTGAAAGAAACCCAAGAGAGGTAAATGTTGTAGTTACGAGAAGTAGAAAACTCTGTGGAAGCAATGGAGTAGAAAACTTTGGGAATAATGAAGTAGAAAATGATTTAGATGGAAAGAATGATGAAACTAAAGATGAAATTGAATTCACTGATGAGGAAGAAGAAATTATAGAGAATTTCTTGAAAAGGAATAGAAGTTTGGAATCAAAAATGAAGGTGAAAAATGGGTAAAAATCCTAAGGATTTTGAAAAACCCTATGGATCTGATTTAAGGACTTTATTCAAGGAACATGTTAGAATAGATGAAACTGTAATAAGGATGAGAAGCAGGAAGAACCGAAAGAGTCTGAAGTAGAGATTGATTCAGGGAACAATTTAAAAGAAAAGATTCAAGAACCTGAAACATGGCGACTAAGTAATACTCAAAGGTTTAAGGAAAAAGGAAAAGAGAAATTGACTAAGGAGCCAAAGGTTATAGATTTAGAATCTTTACCTTATCCTCCTAAAGATCAAATCAAAAGGCAAAAACGATCGTAGTATGCTCGTTTCCTTGACACTTTTCGTCATCTTCATGTTAATATCCCTGTTATTGAAGCTCTGATTAATATACCTGCCTATGGAAAGTTTCAGAAAGATATTCTATCAAATAAGAAAAAATTAGAGGAATATGAGAATATATGCCTAAATGAAGAATGTTCTGCAATTGCGGCATAAGTTACCACCTAAACCGAAAGATCACTGGAAGTTTTACGATTTCATGTGAAATTGGAGGATTTCATTTAAGAAGGTCTTATGTGATCTTGGAGCTAGTATAAATCTCATGTCTTATGAGGATTATAAAAAGCTAGGCATAGGAAAGCTTACTAAGATCAAAATGACTCTGCAAATGGCAGATAGATCGATTAAGTACCCTAAAGGAATTATTAAGGACGTATTGGTTAAAGTAGACAAATTCTATTTTCCAGTAGACTTTGTAGTTATGGAAATGGAAGAAGGATTTTCAGCGCCACTTATCTTAGGTCGTCCATTTCTAGCTACAGGAAGAACTTTAATCGATGTTCATAAAGGAGAATTAATTTTGAGAGTCAATGAAGATGAAGTTGCTTTCAATATTTTCAAAGCTATGAACCATCCATATACATCACCAGAATCATGTTCTTTTATAGAAGATATTCATTCTGTCTATGATAATCAGTTACCAACTTTTGAAGACAGATTAGAAGAATGCTTAACTCTGTCTATCTATAAAGAAGATGAGGAAGACATTGAAATAAAAGAGATAATCCTTTCTCTGAGATAAAGGAAGCTTTACTTTTAAGCCACCATGGCATAAGTATTTGGAGTTAGAACTAGAAGGACCGATTCTTAATTCGTCAATAGAAGATCCGCTGAAGAATGCGGAATTGAAACCGTTACCTTTAAATCAAATATGCTTTTCTTGAAACTGATAATATATTACCGATTATTATTTCATCAACTTTAATCGAGCAACAAGAAGATCAATTACTTAGAATGTTAAGAAAGCATAAGAAAGCTTTTGGATGGACGATTGCCGATATTCGAGTATTAGCCACGAGATTTGTGTTCATAAGATAATTTTGAAAGAAGATGCTAAACCTTGTATTCAACATAGCAACGCCGCCTCAACCCGAATTTACTGATTAATCGTTAAGAAAGAGGTGATTAAACTAATAGAAATGGGAATAATCTTTCCTATATCGGATAGTGAATGGGTAAGTCCAACTCAAGTTGTACCAAAGAAAGGAGGTTTCA
This sequence comes from Gentiana macrophylla, assembly GCA_026214975.1. Lineage (NCBI taxonomy): Eukaryota > Viridiplantae > Streptophyta > Magnoliopsida > Gentianales > Gentianaceae > Gentiana > Gentiana macrophylla. The sequence goes on from CM047814.1 coordinate 70,523,274, forward strand.
CAAAGTGAAAGAGAATGATAAGAATGAATGGATTCCAACAAAGGGAAATTACAGAGTTTCGAATGTGCATTGATTTTAGAAAGCTAAATGATCATACTAAGAAAGATCATCATCCTCTTCCATTCATAGTTCAAATGTTGGAACGTTTAAGTGGTCATAAGTATTACTGTTTCTTAGATGGTTATTCAGGATATTTACAGATTTTCATTGCAGCAGGAGATAGGGAAAAGACTACTTTCACTTGTCCTTATGGAACTTTTGCGTATAAAAGAATGCCGTTTGGTTTATGTAATGCTCCTGCTACGTTTCAAAGATGTATGATGTCTATATTTTCTGATATGGTTGAGAAATTCTTAGAAATTTTTATGGACGACTTTAGTGTTTACGGAGATTCTTTTGGTAAATGTTTGTCGCACTTAGAAAGAGTGTTACAACGCTGTGAGGATACCAATTTAGTTCTAAACTGGGAAAAATGTCATTTAATGGTATCAGAAGGAATTGTTCTAGGTCATAGAATCTCTGAAATAGGAATTGAAGTTGATAAAGCTAAAGTCGAGGTGATTGAAAAATTACCACCACCAGTTAATCTAAGGACTCTAAGAGGATTTCTTGGACATGCAGGATTTTATAGGAGATTTATTGCAGATTTTTCAAAGATAGCAAAGCCTCTAAGTCATTTGCTTGAAAAGGAAGTACCTTTTAACTTTGATAGTAAATGTATGGAAGCATTTAAGACCCTGAAAGCGAAGTTGATTACTGCACCAGTATTGGTAGCACCAGACTGGAATTTACCTTTTGAGATTATGTGTGATGCAAGCGATTTAAATTGTAGGAGTTGTTTTAGGTCAAAGGTATAACAAAATTCTCAAAGCTATTTACTATGCTTCTCACACATTAAACGCACTCAACTTAATTATGCAACTACTGAAAAAAGAAGCTGCTGGTGTAATTTTTGCCTTAGATAAGTTTAGATCATATATTGTTGGTTCTAAGGTAATAATCTACACGACCATTCAAACTCAAGTATTTAATGAGTAAGAAGGATGCTGAAACCACGTCTTCTTAGATGGATTCTCCTACTTCAAGAATTTGATATTGAAATTAAAGATAAAAAAGGAAGTGAGAATGTAGTAGCAGATCATCTAAGTAGAATGGAGACCGAGGAAGAGATAGGGAATGAAATTAAAGATTCATTTCCTGATGAACAATTATTTAGAATAGATACTCCTTCAACCATGCAGTTATTAAAAAATAGAATTCCTTCTAAGGAAAAGTCACCTTGGTTTGGAGATATCATTAATTACTTAACCTGTGATTACATTCCGTCTCATTGGACTTGGCAGCAGAAAAAGAAGTTCTTTTAGGACTTAAAATTTTATTACTGGGAGGAACCAGACCTTTTCCGTAAATGTTCGGATGGGATAATCAGAAAATGTGTGTCTGATAATGAAATTTTAAGTATTTTATCGTTTTGTCATGATCGTGAGGCAGGAGGTCATCATGGAGGTTGGAAAACTGCTTTTAAAGTTTTACAATGTGGTTTTTATTGGCCTACGCTATATAGAGATGCTTATAAGTATGTTAAATCTTGTGAATCTTGTCAAAAATGGGGAAATGTATCTAAAAAACATGAAATGCCTATGCAACCTATTTTAGAATGTGAGTTATTTGATGTTTAGGGTATAGATTTCATGGGACCTTTTCCTATATCTTTTGGAAAAAGATTTATTCTTGTAATGGTAGATTATGTTTCAAAATGGGTAGAAAATTTGAAGCTCTTCCCACTAATGATACCAAAGTTGTCATACGATTCCTTAAAAGAATATATTTACCGATATGGCATTCCGAGGCGATCATTAGTGATAGAGGTTCACATTTTTGCAATCGACCATTTACTAAGATAGTTGAGAAATATGGTGTAACGCATAAACTAGGAACGCCCTATCATCCGCAAACTAGTGGACAGGTAGAGGTGTCGAATAGAGAGATTAAAAGAATCGTGGAAAAAGCAGTTGATTCAAATCGTAAAAGCGGGCGCTTAAATTAGATGATGCATTATGGGCGTCTGAATGACTTTTAAAACACCAATTGGTTGTTCTCCTATAAGCTATTCTTTGGTAAGTCTTGTCATCTCCTTGGTTGAGTTAGAACACCGAGCCTTACGGGCTATTAGATTTCTAAATTTCGATCCTAAGGTCGTCGGTGATCATAGATTGCTTCAATTGATAGAACTAGAAGAATTTCGTCTCGATTCTTATGAAAACGCTCGAATCTACAAGGAACGCACGAAATCTTTCCATGATAAGAAAATCTATAATCGTGAGTTCCATGTTGGTGATCGAGTGCTTTTGTACAATTCACGTTTAAAGATGTTTCCAGGTAAGCTTAAATCAAGATGGACAGGTCCATTTAAAGTAACACGGGTTTACAAAGCTCGGTGTTGAACTAACTGATGGAAATACAACTTTTATAGCCAATGGCCACAGAGTAAAGTTATTTGTGGAGGGAGAAGGAATCACACTGAAAGAAGAAGTAATGCTATTGATTGATCCCCCGACAAATTGAAAAAGCAGAGGAAAATGAAAAACTGAAAAGCAGAAAAACTGGAATCAGCCAAATACCAGTGCTATCTATCTTTACTCTACTTTTCGTATTTTTATGTTTAAACTCTTTTAAATCTTTTACCGGATAGACGTAAAAGAAGCTGGATGCCTTTTAGATAGAATAGGAGTTTTTATTTTACTTTTGAAATTAGGCCTTGATAAAGATGTCGCGTTTTCTATAGAAGCTTTAGTTTTTGAACAAAACAAGAAATTGTTGAGAGAGATCAGATTGAGAAAAGTATGTAATGGAACATCAAGAAGTGCGATAAAAAGAAGGGCAAAGTTTTTAATGAGATGCAGAATATGTGGAAAAAGTGAACATGTTGGACGCTGTGGGAAAAACACAACCAAATCCTGGATGAGTGTTTGAATATTGTTAGGAAGGAACGATTAGGTGGTTATCCGAAAATCCCGATGGAATTCTCGAGAGATAATTCAAATGCTTCGTTTTTAGGAGTTAGGTTGATCGAGCGTTATATCGAACTCTGGAAGATCTAAAATAGAAGAATCGTGAACCCTTAAGTTTGAGTCTTTTCTTATATTTTATTTTATAAAATTTTCAGATAACTTCAAAATTTTATAAAATTGGATCTTTATGAAATTTGAGGAGTTTTATAAAAGTTTTTAGTTTTAATTTAGATGTTTTATAAGAGTTGATAAAAATTTATTAAAATTTTATAAGCTTTTTATTAAAGTGTTATAAAGATTTTATTAAATTTTTAGGAGTTGTTATAAAATTATAAAATTTCCTTCAAATTTTATTTTTAGTTTTTAAACTTATTTTTAAAATTTTAATTAAGTTTTATTAGAATTATTATAAGTTTTCATCAAGAATCATAAAAAGTAAAAAAAAAAAAAAAAATTGGGCACGGACCGATCCGGCCTTAACCCGGACCGGTCCGGGGTCTAAAATCATAAAAAAAAAAAGACGGGGACCATTCTTTTCTTCTTCTTCTTCCCTAATTTTTTTCTAACAGCCGCAAAACACCCAAACCCCACCATTACGAAATTTTTTTCACTTTTCTTCAACAAAACTTCATCTCACACTACACCACTACTTGATTTCTTCCTCTTTTCATCTCCTCTCTTACACAAAAGTTTGGAAAAATCAAAAAAGGATAAAAAAACAAGCCACATTTCATTCCGGTGACTCTTCAACTTTTCCGGCCTACTTTTCAACGTTTTCTACATATTAAGGTATAATTTAGTTTATTTAGTTATCAATTTCGTATTTTTCATAATTTTTTAGATTAATTTCAACTGTTTTGATTTTTGAGTGTGTTGTGACATTTTTGTTTTTGTTGTTTTTGTTGTTGTTTTTGTTGTTGATTGGCATTACCAATATCGTAGAATGGTTGAGTCAGTACTGTGAGTCTCTAAAAAGAGAAAATCAAAATTCCTATATCAACTCCTGTTGTAGGCACGCATAATTTTATCATCTGGGAAGTAGCCGTAAGCTTTGAAAAAACCGCATCACCTGAGGCTAAGAAAGCGTATGAGAAAATTTATAGTAAATGTGATGTTCTCGTTGAAAAAGGATTAGACTTGGATGACTTAGGTGATGAAGTTAAGGATATCTTTAGAAAGCGTCGATGGTTAGATTTAGCGACGAGGAAGGAAGGGAGATTAACACGACTATACTAGCCGAGTTTTATTCGGTTTTATCTACATTGTCGGAAGAGCGACTTACTCGATGCAAAGCTGCACTTTACGAGCCGAAATATTCCTTTTAACCCTGCCGTCATTAATGCAATCCTAGGAGTTGAAGAATTTCCTGAGGAGGAGGATTACAGGGTAGTTTATAATTTAGATGATCCTGCTAGCTTTGAGCAGACTGCCCTGAGAGCCCAGAATGTTTTTGACCCGACCGCTGTGTGGGTTGAAAATTGGTTTAACTACGGGAATTGTTTTAGAGGTTGAGGGCAATTAAAAGATTTATTAGCCATAATCTCTATCCTTCTCGTAAACATCTTTGCTTTTGGAAAGGAAGATGTTTGTATCGCTTGGGCGATGGTAAACGATGTTAGAGTGGATGTTGGAAAGGTCATGTTTAAAAGAATTTTTGAAAGTATTGTCATCGCCAGACCAGGGAGTCATCTATACTTACCTTGTTTTATCTCTAATTTATGTCGTAGGTTGGGAGTACCATTCCCGCTAAATGACAAGTTATCTCTGGTGATGGAAATCGATTGGACCTAGTTTGACTAGTCTTCCGGATGGTAGTATTAGATCTTTGATTAGAAGACGTCAAACTCAAATGCAACTCCACCAGCTTTACATCTTCTTCTTCTTTTCCATCTTTTTCTAGTCACCTCAACAAACTCCTTTCTCCAACACTATCACTTATGACATGTTTCAATCTTTGGTGATGATGATGTTGCGTGTGGTCAAGCCAACATGGCTTTATATCTTTGAGAGTAATAAGCGGTGGTGTGATGATATTCGTAGAGGTTTAAGAAGGAACGAGCAGCTTTAGCTTCAGTAATCCTACTTTTGATGATCCCGCCTATCCACCTTGTCGGGCCTGATCCTTATACCTTACTTGCAGTGGGTAATACCTATTCCACCACCTTCGAGCTTTCATCCATCTTCATATCCTTTTGGAAGCCAATCTAGTGGAACAGGTGTATTTTCGACAGGTGTTCAGAGACCAGCAATGTCGAGTTGGGGAGGATTCACTGAGTTTGCACATGTCACGACTGGCATGAGTTCGATGGGTCTTGATAGTTCAGTCAGGACCACGACTACAGTTCAGCCATCAGCTTCTCAGTCGTTTCCGAGTTCGAGTTTTCAAGTTGATCCTGAGGAAGACTACGATGAAGATTGAATTTAATAACTATGATTAATTAAACATTTTTATTGCATTTTTATTCGACATTTGTCATTTAGATATTGGTTTGTTTTCATTTAGTTTGATTTTACAATCTTTTTTATCAAAATTTGGTTTGTATTTTAAATCGGTTTAGTTTTTATAAAAACTATAAAAATCCCAAAAATAATTTTTGTAGAATTACTACGTCGTTTTACAAAAATATAATGTGTCGTTTTATCCGTTCGTATCAAAGATAAATTACTCTTTGTAAAATATCTTGATTGGGGTATATTGATTCAAAGGACAGTGTTGGAGTTTGCAATCACGAGAGGTAGTAGGGGGAAACCTATGCCTAATTCATGGATGATATCACGTTTGTGTATTCTTCTGAATAGAGTAGAAGAGCTGGAGACGGATGAAATTTTTCCGTCTAGAGATAATCGATTTGGATTGCTACCGGTTGATACACCGGGTTGTTCGTCTACCATCTAGAGAGTTGTTGGTGGTTTGTTAGTGATATTTAAGTTTTAATAAGTTCTTTAGTTAAGTTTGAAGTTTCTTTAGTTAAGTTTACGTTTTTCTTTTAAGTTTGTATTAATCTATCTTGTTTAATATATATGTCTTAGTTTTTTAAGTTTGTTTTTTTTTCATATAATTAGTATACGCTAAAATAAAATTAGAAAAACAACGTTAATAGATAATTTTAATTTTATTTTCGAACCTACTTCTTTACTACTCATTGAACATCGGGACGATGCCACTTCGTAAGTGGGGAGTAGAGTTAGGTTAGAAAATTCATTAAAATTTTCGAAAAATAGTTAAAAATAATTATATTATATGTCTAATTTAGATTTTAATAAGATTTTAAGTTTATATAATTGAGTAATTAATATTAGATATTGTTTTTATGAAATTATATAAGTATGTTGATATTTATAAGTAAAATTTTTTAGAATCATTTTCAATATGAATTATGAGTTTGGAATTGGACTAAGTATGTTGATGTTGATTTTTGGCACCACAAAAATATAACTATAGCCAAATAACCTACCTCAGCCTTGATTAGAGTGATCAAGACCTCACTCGAAATTGTCAATTGTGATTAAATAACCAAGCTTTAGCTAATTTTGGTCTACATTTCCTTGAAATTCTGCAAGTTTGTACGTACTTATAAAAAGAAATGAAGACATAAAAGCTAAGTTTTAGTATTTGCTGAGATTGGAAAGATTAGATAAGTATTAGTATATTCGATCTTACCTCATGGCACTTGCAAGATAGTCGATTTTGGTAATAAGTTCGGATATATTAATATTCTAAATTAAGAACGAAGCACCATATTTACAATGCAATTAATCAAATATCGTATCTTCCTTATCTCGTGATTAACAACTTAAAAATAAAAGAATATATCGGTAGTAGCTACCAATGATTGGAGTGAGTAGGGTATTATCACGAAATGTCCTATATCACTATGAGGTAATTAAGCTCCCGATTGCACGATGATAGTAGTCCAAATGCTAGTATTATCTCGAAATGTCCTATTCTTTGGGAATGAAGGCACAAGATAAAATGAAAAAGAAAAAGTTGAATCATAAGATCTCGTGAATTATTACAAGTTTAAGAAACGTGCGGACTTGTAATTTTCGATCGAAAGAGTAGTACTCGATCAATCTTGATGAAGCAATGCCTGTAAGTTTGATTTTCTACATACACTCACGCTTTTAGTTCTTAATTTTGAAAAAAAAAAAAAAAAAAAAAGTTGGAATAAGAAAGATGCTATTAATCGAGATTACGTTTTTTTTGAATAATAAGAAGATGTAGATGCACGACTTTGCTTCTTTCTTTTTGATTTCCACTTTTTCCGATTAACCAACATCTTGAACCTAAACTCTATAAGCCATTTTTGTCGACTACCTGACCAAGTTTTCCGATTCCAGATTTCATAATAGTTGCGATTAAAAATAATTCTAATATTTTATTTATACTTATTAAGTATTACATGTACAATTTTATCTAAATAATATTTGATTATTAAGTTATTTAAGTTATATACTCTTTCTGTCTTCTTAAGATTTTAAATTAAGATAGATAATATATTTATAATATTGACAATATAAATTACAATCTGATTAATTATACTATCTTTTATTACCGCTTATTTTTGCTCAAGGACGATCAAAAGCTAAGTGGGGAGTAATTTGATGTATTATTTTTATATGATTAAATATACGTTATATTATTATGTTTTATCAACGAATTCTATATAAAATATATGAAATTATGGTATAAATAGTATGAAATGTTAATCTTTATAATTTAGAGTAGTTAGTAGTAATAATAATAAAAGTTGTAATTTTGTACCGATTTTAGTAAATCGGAGTGTAAATGTCGATTTACGTGGGTATTTGTGGTATTTTATTGCGATTTATAACCCGAGACCCGAGAATCGACATATTGAAGTTTAAACATATCTCCGGAATGATTTAGAGAATGCCACAAGCCTAAATGGTCAATTGAATGAATTTGCAAGTGGTCAGTGGCCACTCAATCTGGTTAATTGGTAATCAAGAAATGTCTTCGACAAACGAATGGCTCATCAAAACGATATTTTCAGAAAAAGTGTTCTTCACGAAAGTTGTAGATTTTACCGAAAGCTTTCCAATGCAATGTAAATTATGAAGATTGGAGGTCTACAACTTAAACAGTGATCAAGTGGCTAATCGATTTGGGTTAAGAAAAATCCCGAAATAGCTTCGGAGGAACACGAGGTAATCAAGAAGGCGTTATCTGAAGAAGAGTCCTTCATGAAAGTTGTAGAGTATCTCGAGACCTTAATTTTGGCATTTCGTTTGCAATTTTTGGAGGTCCAGAACTCGAGATATGAATTTTAGAAGTTTAATAATTATATATAAAAATATATATAATCTACGCACATGCTGAAGAGATCAAGTTAGTGGAGGTAATCATTAGTCCGGACCGATCCGGCTTGATCCCGGACCGGTCCGGCCTTGAGACCTTTGTCTATATAAGGAGTTGATCAGAGAGCAGTTCGAGGGGTACCAAAATATATTCTCCTCTTCTCTCTTTTCTTTTTATTTTTTAGTAGTAGTTTGTAAATAAGGCCTTACGCCGTAATAATGTAGTTTTAGTATCGTTATAATGCTCGGGAAAATCTCGGAAGTCGGTTTCTTTCAAGAAGTTGTAATGTCCGGAAAATACGATTTACGAATCAATCAACCGTATTCGGGTAACTTTTCTTAAGTATTTATGTTTGTTTTTATATTTTTTGTTGTTATAATGTTTTTAGGCTAAATATAATCTTGGCCAAAACTATGTAATCGGTTTTATTTCGATCTTTTCGTTAAAGAAATGTTGTTAAGTTAAAATGATTAAAATTGAGTTAATTGAATCTTTTTCTATTTTGATCGTATTCGTATTGACGTATTTAATCGATCTGAGGAATTCATAATCTAATTATGAATTGACGCCTCGTATGTAGGATATGAGATAAAAGATAGAAAAACCGGAGGGTAAAATTGGCCGTGTGAATAACGTGATAACGGAATCCGATTTCTACCGGGGTAGATTTGTTTTGGGAGAAATGAATCTTATTATAATTTGTACTCGAGATCGTAATAATGTTAAATCATCAGTTAATTAAAACTTAAACCGGAAAGTTAAATCGTCCGGCTTTGACAACCGGAGCCTTTAAAATAAAATTGACCGTTTGACGAACGGAATGACTCCTTTTTATCTAAAGGTAGATTTGTACTCGGGACCTGTTCAGAAAAACCGTAACAGTTGTGGACCTTGGGCTGATGCAATGGACATATGACAATTTAATACGCTTGTGTGAGGAGGAATTGTTTACCTCGAGAGTGCACCGTTTCATTTACTCAATTGGACCTAAAATAAAAGGAGAGATCGAACACATTTCATTTAATCGAAAGATCGTATAAACCAATTATATAAGTTTTGGCGATTCTCTAAAATTATCTTTTAATATTTTGGTGTCTATATATACTTATATCTATATATATAAATTGCGCTTTATGCAGATCTATATATATTTATGTATTTATATATATCATGTTAGTATAGTTTTTAATTTTCGTATTTATTTTATGTTGACTAGAATAGTAGTGATCCGTGTTATAAAATTGCGGTTTAGATCGAGTTAATAATGTTTCTTTGGTGTTTAACCACACTTAGAAGAATTACCAAGTTCCATGTGGATACGATACTCGACTCACCATACTAGCACTACTGATTTGACCCGGTACACTGCCGGTTAAGATCGTTTAATCCAGGAAACGTCTGTCAGATTTCTGGCGCCGTTCTCGGGGATAGGTTTAGGTCTGTCAGACTCAGCCGCAAATATTAAAATCCACCATCGCACTCTTTTAGGCATTAAGGTTTTGTGTGTGTTCATCACTAGATTCAACTAGGACCCGGATCATTCAAGGTGGCACAATTTGTCATCACCAATAAGAAAAATCACCTTAGTTTTTTTTTTTTTTTTTTTCTATGAGCATGCCGAAAGAACAACCCTCTTCCAATTCCTGTGCATGTTACCGAAACTGAAATGCATATAAAAGAAATGAGGCATCAGCAAGCAATTGTTTTATCAGTCCATAAATAACTGAAACAACTTAAATACACGAAATCAGAGTATCAACATGAAAGAAATCAAAGCCAAGTGCATATCGATTATCGTTCGTGTACAATCAATACATTACCATCATATCCGAACTCCGTCGTCTCGTCCGTGACCACGTAGACTTGCTCAACGGAAATAATGGTTGAGGAGCGGCGCAGAGAAACAACGGTGTGAGCGGCGACGGAGCAACAACGGTGTGAGCAGATCTGAGCTAAGGTTAAAAAAAATTAGACAGTGATTGAGATTAAAAAAAAAAACAAATCAAAGCACATTATCTTTCGGCAAAAAATAAAAATAAAAATTAGACAGTGATTGAGATAAAATTAAAAAAAACAAATCAACTTCTTTAATACATCTTCAGATCGCCCGCCACCAATTGCACAATCCTCTAGCTGCGTTAAGTGATTGCAGAGGGCGTCAATTATTGCGTCAGCGGCGGCGAATTCTCCTCCACGCTATGATAGCATCCTTGGCGAAATTCTCCGACATCAGCGGCGGAGACGGTTGAACGACGGTCGGGATCACCATCTGGAAATTGCCTCTGATTTGAGTCTCTTTGTCTCCGGCAAGAGAAGGTCCTCCTGAATAAACGGAAGTTTGGAGACACCGTTCAAGAAATGAAAAACGATGTTCTGTTAGCTATTAAAAAAATTTAGAATACCTTCAATTCATCTGGGTATAATTTAGAATACCCAATTCATTTAGAATACCTTCAACATAATTTAACTGAATCTTTTCTTTTACCAATTACCTTCAACATCTGGAAATTGCCTCTGATTTGAGTCACTGGGTCCTTCAATCTGGGGTTTCTTTGACTTGAATCTTGACTGCATCAAATCATAAAAAAATTCGATTTAGATCGAAATGATGTTCTAATAAACCTTGATGTTCTGATAAACCTTCGATTGCCGTTGAAAAATACCCGAATGCCAAGATTATTTTTCGTCATTAGGTTTGGGGAGAGGGGAAAGAGGAAGGTGAATGAGAAGCGGAGGACATGGGGATGAGGGGGTCGGTGAGAGGAAGTTCCATTTGTTGCACAGAGACGTGGGTGGCGGTTTCGTGGGAATTGAGGGAGTAGAGATTTTGGGGAGTTGCTGGCGTAAATGAATGAGAAAGCGTAGGCGTGTGTTGAAGAAACGGGTGAAAAGCGGGTTGAAGTCGGGTCAATTGGGTCAATTGACAGTTTCCGGGTTAATTGGCAGTAAATCGATTGAAAATATAATATAAGATACTAAAATTACCGGAACCTATTTTAACATCTTAACCATGAAAGTTTCACTGAAATATAAAATCATAGAAATAAAACCACCACAACCTCTATTGCTCAACTCTCACTAAGATGATGCATCAGAGACTAAAAAATTATAATGTACGCTCCAATCCATCTTCTATTCATCAAGAAAAGAAAACCAAAACTTTTCAGATAATCCTTTGCCGATTTACAACACAAAACAAAGAAAATAGAAAGATCTCTAATAAAGTAAGCTAATTGAGAGTAAATATAGTCATCTTGTTTTTGCAAAAAAAAACAAAAAAAAAAAACAAAAAAAACACAAAAAAGAACAAAAGAAAAACAAAAACTTTGAATCGCACCTTATATTTGCCAAGATATCTGAATTGCAGGGTTTCAGGGAGATAGGGTGAAAGGGAGGAACGGAAGAAAGATAGAAGAAATGAATGGAAGAATGAAAGAATATATAGAGGGAATTTATGGAGGGGAGGGTTTTCTGTTCATTAATTTGGTTATTTTATATACGAGAGGAAGCTGAATCACTTTCCTATCCACTTTGTCAAAGTTCCCCACGTGTATATTTCTCTTATTGCAGCTTCTTCAGGGGCGGAACCACCCTTTGGGGTGGGTGGTCTCAAGCCCCCCCCAAATGGTCACAAGCCCCCCCCCCCCATATGGTCCCAAGCCCCCCCCAAATTTTTATTATTGTATTAGTAGTAGTGTTAATATTAGTATGTTATGTGTCTTTTTTTTGAATAAAAGACCTTATGTCCTAGTGGTTTAAGAACAAACCCTTTACAGTCTCCATAATTCTAGGTTGTAAGTTCAAATCCCATTACCAACATTTTTTATTTTTTCCTGGATTTTTTTAGCTTTGCGGTTTATATACCAAGACCACCACTTTAAATTTTTCTGGTTCCATGCCATCGAGCTTCTTATTTTTTTCCCATTGTCTATTTCCAAAAAAGGTAGCATTTACGAGGGCGTTTTTTCCCCTATTGCATATGCTCTAAGTAATAACACTGAAGTGTTATTACTATATAGACTATAGATGACATCATTGTTTTGTGGTTGTGGTTTAGTTGTTTTGATGTTTTAATAGTTAATTTTAGTGTTTTATTAAAGTATTATATTGTTTTTATATGATTTATTAGTTTTTTTGGTTAGTTTTTAATTCAAATATCATATTTTTTGTTTTGCACGCTTAAGTGAAAAAGCGGCGCTTTTTTTTACGCTTTTCCTGCGATGCTTCTTTGGACACAAAGCGACGCATTTAACGATTTAGAGACGCTTTTTACACTTTTAGCGACACTTTCTCATGCTGACGCTTAGCTTGCTACTTTGAAGTGTGGCGTTAGCGCTTTGCGCTTTAGCGACGATTAAGCGGCGCTTTAACGACGCTTTAACAAGTATGCCACTCATGCAGTGTTAATGGTAATACATTTTTTCAAAGCCATTTATTAAAATAATATCAAAGTACAGGGAAGGCAGACTTTTTCTTTGCTAAATGACGGTGTGGGGTTGGCTTTTAACACTTTTTGTCTTAGAATATTGTCCATTTTGAGAGAATGGAGGTAGATAATATCCTAAAATTCCTCTGTATTTACACACCATTAATTTACATTTTAGCAAATTTGTCTTTTCATCCCGACATATACCCAAGAAACATTGGCTACATTACCCTTACTAGTGTTGCTCTTAGACCTAGAAATCGTATCCCCTCGATTTGTAGATAGACATTTACATTTACTTGGACATATTCTGACATTTGAAACACCATTATTAATCTTAATGTGCGGGAGAAAAGATAATTATTTACTTTCTTAAACAAAGCCTTGCTTCTCTCGTTGAATCTCACTTGCAAAACATTTTAGAATCCTTTCTATGATCATTTGTTTTCAATAAAAGTGTTATTTAAAAAATTGAGAATACGAGAGAGTGAGACAAACATCCACTTTTTATTACAAAATAAAATATAAAACTTAAGAAAATTGCAAAAAATACAAAATAAAATTTGATGGACAAAAATACCTTTATATAAATACACACAAAAAAGCGTATACAATTTGTAGGTTTTTGCCAAGAATAACGGATTAATGAATTTATCAGGTTCCAAGGAAACTAATTATTAATCAGGACAAACCTACGTAAACTTACCAAAATATCTTTTTTAAACTAATTTTTAAAAACATTCTCTGATATCCGCCGATTTACAAACACTCATTTTTTTTGAGGGAATACACACTCTCAGTTATAATTACCTAAAATCTACCGTTTAATTCCTTTACACAAAAAAAAAATGCTTTTAATGCGTTGATTTTATGCTGAGTCGGTTACTATCCATTAATATCTCCCCTTTTTTTTGAAATGAATATTTCCCATTTTTAATGCTATTATATCAAAGAGAGAGAAAAAAATCATAGCTACCAGATTTAGTAAATTAAGTCAAACGATTGTAGGAGCACGGTTTGATCAAGCGATTAAATAAACGATCACAGCTACCAGACGATTTCATGAATTGCGGTGACCATTTTCTGTGTTTAGAACAACGGTAACAAAGCCAACAACTATACGATATCAAGTAACGCCAAACGTAAGTAACTATACGACAATCACTAATTATTGAACATAAAGTAACAAAACCATGAGTAACAAAGCCAATATGTATTGTTACTTTACGGATAGGTAATTGATATCGCATTGTTACTTTATTGTTACTTTACGGATAGGTAATAAAGTAACAATCCGGATGTTACGTTATCAACAACCAATTATTGATCAAACAATGTAACTATTCGATATCAAGTAACACCAAACGTAAGTAACTATACGACAATCACTAATTATTAAACATAAAGTAACAAAGCCATCAGTAACAAAGTCAATAGGTATTGTTACTTTACGTATAAGTAATTGATATTGCATTGTTATTTATTGTTACTTTACGGATAGGTAATTGATATAGCAAAGCACTTACTAGCAATAGGACCAGGTCTATCGTAGCAGAGTACTGGAGAGTCAAGGTCGAATCCCACAGAGAATCGTAAGAACGCAAATTAATCGAGATTAAGTTGTCACAATAACGATCTACGACCAACTATAATATAGGAAGAATAAAAGTATGGTGTCAATAAAAAACAAGATTATGTAAGTTCAACCGGAGCACACAAGAGTTTCTAATGTATTAGTCTAATTATGAGTTATTAGTTATTCCCCCCATAACATGCATTACTCATCCCCGATGGTAAAGTATAATTCATTGTCAGCTACGGGTTCAATCTCCTAACCCTATCTACTTCCACTGTAAGGACAGCAGACAATCTTGTGCAACTAACCTCCTTCGTTGGTTGTATTAGTTCACATGCATTAAGTTTTAGAGTTGCCGGCTCAAGGCCGAGAACCTCCCTAGGAAGCTATCGACTATGACTAGCACGTTCCTAAGGATCCATCAAGACAATGTCCAAACTAACACTTCACTAACAGTCCTTCATGCTAATTTACGATGACATGCAAATAGTTGATCATGCTACTAACATGTAAATTAAATCATCCGATCAACGTAAATTTGGTGCCGATTATCATGAACTAGATTTACTAGGTATTCAGATCTAGGGATATAGACCGTCGCAGATCTGAAGAACGCAATCACTATTTCATGATTTCTTCACCAACGAATCAGATATATACATACATGGGGTAAAATAAACTAACTACTGCATAATTAAACTAAATAAATAATTAAAACATACTAGTCGAATAGAACAACGACATATCTACATCTTGGAAAAGATAGAAAATCATACCCTCGAAGATGAGTGTAGATCTCCCTCGGCTCTATTCCTAGGAGGTGAATCCTTCGACCCCGTAACTATAACTCATAAAATAAATAAATAAATAAAAGAACTTTTATTGCATAGAACTTGTCTTGAAAGTGAATTCTGAGGGTGAGGCCTCATATTTATAGTCGTGAAACCGACTTAGAAAGACCTAGAACTACCCCTCGTCCAAGAAAACGCGTTTCAGAAGATTTTAGTAGCTCGATTAATTGGCGGCAACTCCCGATTAATCGGGGGCATTTTTGTCCTTTTACTTCTGCCGACCTAACTTGGAAGGTTCAGGAATACCCTATCCCCAATCCTTTCGTTCAGTCCGCTCCAGAATCGTCCACAATGCTTAGCCCAATTATTTCGTATCCTGAAAATAATCAAATAACGCACGAAATAATATCGAATATGGGAAAATAATCGTGAAGTGCAAAATACTCAACTCACAAACCCAACACATGACATTCAACTCAAATGGTTCATAATTATAGGTCGAAACAACTATTTTAGCTCGTAATGGATAGAATGTTGATGTCGTAGGATATACTATTTTAAGCGTCATCAACTACCCCCACCAGCCTTTTGCTCGTCCTCGAGCAGAGTATCAAGGCGGAAAATACCTCCAAGAGTGCCCCATCAACTACCACATATTCAATAAAGATTTCCGGCAGAACACACATCAAGCAACAATCCATAAGCTCCCCATTAATCATTACTTACCATGCATCAATGTGTCGTGTGATAAATCCTTCGTGATAGTGCGCTCGTGAAGAGAATCAAGTTGTATTAACCCCACAATCTTAACTTACCTGTGCATACACTCGCTCCCTTTGCCTTCAGACTCGGTTACACAACATTGCACCTTAATCGGGCTGGGCGGACTTGGGGACCGAGTATTACTCTTAGGTCCTCGTTTGTTTCCTTTTTTGTGCGAGGGTCGTGCCCTTTTTGCTACGAGTTTGCTTCCCTCACTACCTTTACTATAGCATTTTTTTTGGGTAGATTTCTCACTATTTTTTTCCCTTACTCTCGCAAGCCCATTTTGTCCCGGTTTACCTTTTGTGGCATTCAAGTTGCTTTCCTTGTCCTACAACAATTAGTTAAAGTATATACACAGACAAATAATGATTCCCGGTTAAAACAACTCGTCATCTCATCTCAAACACTTCTCACTCAAATTATGTGCTCAAATAATTAAATGCAAAGGTAGAATATCAATTAATAGGTTACTACTTCATTCAACATAACACATGCTCATTCTTCCATACTAAATTGAATATGCTATAGCTAACTTCAAATCGTTCTTGGGCTCATTTTCTACCGATTCCTTACTCAGAACGTTCAATAGGCAAGCTACAAACAGTTAAAATTTTCAAAATGTTCAATCTCAAGCTAAGACCGCCTACTACCCCCTACTTATTATAGGCATTGTCCCCAATGACCAATAATAAAATAGAAAATAGAAAAAGGTACTTAGCTATGGAATTGGTCGATCGGTTGAGTCAAATAGTGATCATGGAGCATAATCATTAGCTCCTAGGTCGTCCATCTTCCAAGTATTTAACTGCATTCCAAAATGCTTCCAAAAACTATGAGTAACATGCGAAGGGCAATAAGAAAATAAGGTGGCGGTAAGTATGAATACCTCAGGAATGCGCAAAAACAGTTTAAGCCACTTTATTCTTTATTGGCCTAAGCAAGACGCGAAAACTTTTACGAGTATATCACATGAGAATCGTGAAGGAAAAAACCACTTATATCTCTAGCCAGATGACCAAAGATATATGTGATGGAAAAAAACCTTGCGATTGTCATGCTACTTTATTGATTCAAACAATTCAAAATAAACGAAAACAGTAAATAAAAGCTTATAGAAATAGTTCTAGATTTATAGTCGCCAGCTCGACTGTACTGCTCGGCTCCTTTATTCGTAGACGGGATCATCCAACATAAAGACTTCCAATTCAGGGTCATACTTGCGCTCTAGGTAATGCTTCAGTCTGTGGCCGTTTACTATGAAAGTCTTCCCAATGTCTCCATTCCTAACTTCACATGCACCTGAATTGAAGACTTTTGTGACTACTTGTGGTCCAAACCATCTAGACTTCAGCTTCCAGGAAAAAGACAAAGACGCGAATTATATACCAGCATCTTATCTCCAACTTGAAATGTGCGGTTGAGAATCTTTTTATCGTGCAGGCGCTTCATTCTTTCCTTGTAAATCTTTGCATTCTCATACACTTGAAGTTTAAACTCCTCCAATATATTTAATTCTAATAATCTCTTCTTACCGGCTAAACTTTCATCCATGTTTAGGAACCTCATAGCCCACAGGGCTCGGTGCTCGAGTTCTACCGGTAAATGACACGACTTTCCAAAAACTATCATATACGGTAACATCCCAATTGTGGTCTATAAGCAGTTCTGTACGCCCAAAGAGCGTCATCTAATTTCAAAGACCAATCTTTCCTCGTGGGATTCACAGTCTTCTCTAAGATCCTTTTTATCTCTCTGTTTGTTACCTCCACTTGTCCACTCGTCTGGGGGTGATATGATGCTGCATCTTATGTCTAACCCATATCTCAACATCAATTTCTCAAACAACCTATTACATAAATGGCTCCCTCCGTCATTAATTATGGCTCTAGGCACTCCAAACCTGGTCAAAATGTTCTTCTTAAGAAATCTCAGGACAACCCTGGCATCATTAGTAGGTGAGGCCACTGCCTCCACCCATTTAGAAACATTGTCAACTGCTACCAGGATGTAACGATTTGATTTCGATGATGTGAAAGGCCCAACAAAATCAATTCCCCATACGTTAAATAACTCCATTTCTAAGATACTATGCAGTGGCATTCTTATTCCGCTTAGAAATGTTACCAGTCATTTGACAAGAAAGACAGGCTCTTGTAAACTCGTAAGCAGATTTATGAATTGTCGGCCAATAAAATCCACACTGCAGTACCTTTGCTGCTGTCTTGTCCGGCCCATAGTGACCTCCAACTTCTCCGGAATGACATTGGATCAGAATACTTAGAATCTTGTTATCATGGACGCATCTCCTGGTATCACAGCACATCTTGTATAGGTAGGGATCGCCCCAATAATAATGCTTCAGATCTGTAAAGAACTTCTTCTTATCAACACTCATGAATTCCGGTGGTAGGTACCTTCCTGCAAGATAATTTACAATGTTTGCAAACCAAGGGTATAACTTGCCCACTCTTGATGTATTTCGTTGGGGCTGAGATTCGACTGGAGCTACTACTGAGACGGCAAAAAGTTGTTCATCAGGAAAGCTCTCCCTAATCTCAATCGGTTGCTCATCTTCTAGCAAAGTTAATCTTGACAGGTGATCAGCCACCTGGTTATCAGATCCCTTTTTATCTTTGATCTTGACCTCAAACTCTTGTAAGAGTAGAATCCATCTCAACAATCTCGGCTTGGAGTCTTTCTTGGTTAGAAGGTATTTCAGAGTTGCGTGGTCTGTGAATACAGTGACTTTCGATCCTATCAGATATGGTCGAAACTTGTCAAATGCAAAGATAACAGCTAAAAGTTCCTTCTCTATAGTCGCGTAATTCCTCTGGGCACAGTTGAGGATACGACTAGAGTAATAGATAGGCTTAAAGATTTTATCCTCCCTTTGTCTAAAGCTGCTCCAACTGCCGTGTCACTAGCATCACACATAACCTCGAAAGGTTTGTTCCAGTCTGGTGCTACCAGAATTGGGGCGGTTATAAGCATTGTTTTCAATTTGTTGAATTCTTTCTTGCACTCCTCTCAAAATACAAAAGGCACGTCTTTTGCAAGTAATTCCGTCAAAGGTCTAGAAACTTTAGAGAAACATTAATAAACCTCCTATAGAATCCGGTGTGGCCAAGAAAGGCTCACAACGTCTTTAAGTGTGTTGGAGGGGGTAACTTTTCTATTACCTCTATATTTGCCTTATCAACCTCCATTACTTTCTTTGAGATCTTACTAGAAATAGGACTAGGTCTATCGTAGCAGAGTATTGGCGAGTCAAGGTCGAAATCCCACAGAGACTCGTAAGAACGCAAATTAATCGAGATTGAGTTGTCACAATAATGGTCTACGACCAACTATAATATATGAAGAATAAAAGCATGGTGTCAATAAACAAACAAGATTATGCAAGTTCAACCGGAGCACACAAGAGTTTCTAATGTATTAGTCTAATTATGAGTTATTAGTTATTCTCCCCATAACATGCATTAGTCATCCCCGTTGGTAAAGAATAATTCATTGTCAGCTACGGGTGCAATCTCCAAACCCTATCTACATCCACTGTAAGGACAGTAAACAATCTATGTGCAACTAACCTCCTTCATTGGTTGTATTAGTTCACATGCATTAAGTTTTAGAGTTGCCGGCTCAAGACCGAGAACCTTCCTACGCAGCTATCAATTATGACTAGCACGTTCCTAAGGATCCATCAAGACAATGTCCAAACTAACACTTCACTAACAGTCATTCATGCTAATTTACGATGACATGCAAATAGTTGATCAGGCTACTAGCATGTAATTAAATTTGTCGATGAACGTGGCTGGCGCCGATTATCATGAACTAGAATTTACTAGGTATTCAGATATAGCAATATAGACCTTCGCAGATCTAAAGAACGCAATCACTATTTTATGATTTCTTCACCAACGAATCAGATCTATACATACATGAGGTTAAATAAACTAACTGCTACATAAGTAAATTAAATAAACAATCAAAACATACTAGTCAAAAGAACAACGACAAATCTACATCTTGGAAA
This sequence comes from Gentiana macrophylla, assembly GCA_026214975.1. Taxonomy (NCBI): domain Eukaryota; kingdom Viridiplantae; phylum Streptophyta; class Magnoliopsida; order Gentianales; family Gentianaceae; genus Gentiana; species Gentiana macrophylla. The sequence continues at coordinate 70,543,202 of CM047814.1, forward strand.
AGACAGATCATACCCTCGAAGATGAGTGTAGATCTCTCTCGGCTCTCTTTCTAAGAGGCGACTCCGTCGACTCCATGACTAGAACTCATAAAATAAATAAATAAAGAACAAAGAACTTTTATTGCATAGAACTTGTCTTGAAAATTGTACAATGGATTATGAGGACGAGGCCTTTTCTTTATAGTCGTGAAACCGACTTAGAAAGACCTAGAACTACCCCTCGTCCAAGAAAACGCGTTTCGGAAGATTCTGGTAGCTCGATTAATCGGCGGCAACTCCCGATTAATCGGGGGCACTTTTGTCCTTTTTCTTCTGCCGACCTAACTTGGAAGGTTCTGGAATACCCTAGGCCCAATCTTTTCTTTCAGTCCGCTCCAGTTGCGTCCACAATGCTTAGCCCAATTATTTCACATCCTAAAAATAATCAAATAACGCACGAAATAATATCGAATAAGGGAAAATAAACGTGAAGTGCAAAATACCTGACTCACGAACCCGACACATGACATTCAACTCAAATGGTCCATAAATAAAGTTGAGATTGAAACAATATTTTTGGACTTTGTGGCTTTGATTTCGCGACAAAAATTGATGTTACTATTAAACGTGTTCGTAGTGATAGTGGAACCGAATTTCGGAAATTGCTTCCTTACTTTCGCGAACAAGGCATAATTTTTGAAACTTCATGTGTACTACCCCACAACAGAATGGCCGTGTGGAACATAAACACCAACATATTTTGAACATTGCTCGGGCCCTTCGCTTTGAGAGTCACTTGCCTCTTAAATTTTAGAAAGGGCATGTTAGCAGCCTCCCATATTATTAATCGTACCCTATCGAGTGTTTTTGATAATATCGAAATTATCACAGTGTAAATATCGGTGTTTATGTGGTGGATATCTGGCTGGTTTGGGTGATTTTGCCGGTGGTTGCACGGCGGCACTCAAGAACAAAGATGATGATCTTTAAGAGCAAGATGAGGGAAATGTTGTGTTTGTGATTTTGGGGTTGAGCCTTAAGTAGCTGCCTACGTACCCTTTGTAAGGGATCAAGCCAATGCGTAGTTCTTAGAAAAATGAGAGCCATAATTTTGTAATGGAGGTGAAGGTGATATTTATAGAGGCTGGAGTCGGCACCGGCGAGCAAGACAATTGGCAGACTTCGAGCCCTGGAGGGTGAAAGCCCTGGCGAGCGCGATAGCTCTCGGGCGGGCGAGAGTCTTCGATGGGCAGAGAGCCTACGGCGGGCAGAGAGCCTTCGGCCTGAGAGCGTCGTACATGAAATTTGTTGCTTAGTTGTGTTGGGTTTGTTTGAGTTGAAGGATGGCGAGCGGGTCGGCCCCCGGTGCTTTATATCGAGCTAGTTGTTTGCTGCTTCATTCCCGTTGGCTTGGCTAATGACAAGGATCGTGATAGCGTGAAGCAGAGCTGGGCCGAGGACCCTATCCGTTATTGGGCTTATGTCTCTTTTCTTGATTTGGCGGGGCTTTGCCGATTTTGGCATATCAATTTTGAATTACAAAACTCCATATGAAGTCTTGTTTGGAAAGTCACCCGATTTATCTATGCTTCATTTTAGGTTGTTTGTGTTATGCTCATGACCACCACCACTCAAATAAGTTTGACAGCTGTAGTCGTAAGTGTGTTTTCTTGGGGTATCCCTTTGCGAAGAAAGGGTGGGCTTTGTATGACCTTGACACATAAGAGATTTTTGTGCCCTGACATGTGAAATTTTATGAGCACGTTTTTCCTTTCTATCAGGCCGCGGAGGCCGTGCCCTCTCCTCCCTCTAATCAATTGCTAGACGACGTTAAAATCTACTACGGAAGGAAAAGACTTGAATTTCTAGAAAGAGGAGTGAGACAAGGAAGAGAGAGATCCTTCACTGTTCCCAAATATCATTCTTCAAACTAAGGCCTTTATTGGAGCTTCATAGTAATTTTGTCAATATGAACCACCTTTTTATTTGGAGGTCGGATCCTCTGCGTAGTAAGTTAAACACATCGTGAGAATTGTTGTGACGTTAAAACGGCGTCGTTTGGCGAGAAGCGGCGTCGTTTTGTTCTAAAACAAAATTAGAGCGAGGACGGATACACTGACGGGCGGCGTCGTGTGGAAGTAAACGACGCGTCGTTCACGTCACAAAGATATCTGTGGCGAGGGACATTTTCACGGCAGATGATCCCAATTCGTTTTATTTGAATGTCATGTTTATTACCCAATTAAGTTTTAAAATAGACCACGTTACACCAACTTTTTGATTCCCTGACTCCCACGAATAAGTTTGACATTATAAAAAAATTCGTTCCGTTTCAAACTTTTATTCAACAAAGAAATGTAAAATTGTCTGAAGTGAATTTTCAACTCGAATAAAATTCCAGCTTTCACTGTCAAAATAAAAATGGTAAGTAGTAGTATTTTTGTTTTCCTTTATCTGACGTCCAGAATGAAAAAGTGCCTTCATTCTTGTCCATTTAAAACAAGATCTAATCATAATAAAAAAAGAAGCTGAAATCTCTCACTCACCCGACGCTGGAAACCCATAAAATATTATTTCAACAACCTCAGCTAGAAAAATTTAGTAGGATTTTACTATTGTAATAAGCAATTAAGTATATATAAAGGGATCCAGTAAAAGAAGCTACATAGAAATATTAAAAGCTGAAATCTGGGTCTGGATTTTTGCAAATCAGAGAGAAAATGGTGTTCATTACAGATGAAATGATCAAGCAATTTCAGGGTTTGATGGAAAAAGGTCAGCTTTGCAGCTTTTCCTTTTTCTATTATGAATTTCATGAAGTCCTTCTTTTTTTTTTTTTGCTTCATCAAATCTTTGGATCTGTCATTTACACTTTACTTTCTTTGTTTCAGTTGATGAAGCCCAGCAGAGATCTTTCCAGGTTCGCCTCTTGCTGTCTCGTCTCTTTTCTCTAGCATATTTTTGTAATGTTTTTTGATTCAGTTAAGTAAAGTACATATATGATGACAGCAATGTTCAGTTCTGAAGTGTTGAGCCTGATCTGGGATTCTTTATTGTATTCTTGATTCGTGGGATTTGTTGTTTTCACTTGAACTGTTTGCCTGATCTCTTAGTCAATATGAAGTCAACTTTGTTGTTCATACTAAACTTAACGTACTGATTCGATCTTATAAATGCTGGTAGACTAGGAATAAGATGCAGTTTGCCGAAGTTCTGGTAGTGTTAGTTCATTCAGAGCTTCCATTGATCTTTCGATTTGATCTTTGGCAAAAACTCTCATGATTGATCTCTGGTGAATATGTGAACTGTAAATAATGCGGTAACAACAATCCATCTCGAACTGTGCATGATCTGTTTTACTTGATATTACAGAACATGCATCAAGGATACCCAACTCAGACTCTGGTGAGATTTCTCAAAGCACGGGATGGAAATGTTGCCAAAGCCCACAAAATGGTAATGATGGTTCTTATATCGACTTTAGACCAAATATTACTTTGGTTTTCATATCAACATTAGACCAAGTATTACCTCGGTTTTCAATGGTTAGAACTATGCTTACTCACATTTAAACTCTTGCAGCTGGTTGACTGATTGAACTGGAGGATACAAAATGAGATTGATAACATATTGATGGTGAGTTTGTCCTACCAGTGGGAGTTTTTTTGATATACCGTACGGAAACATTTTGTGCCTACACTGCTTAACTCTTATTGCATCTGTATCTCTTGGACTGTAAAAATGTCTGAAAACGAGATGTATGAAGGAGTTACTATTTCTTTTGCAGATGATCTGTCAATTCAAGGTTGGCAAGCCTTCAACTCCTGCATTTGATGAGTATTTGGCCTTTTTGCCGACCCTTTGTGGTTATGGGTGTACTTCTTTGTTTCACACGGATGTAGAAATCGCCTAATCCTTTAGTTGACTTGTTGTCCTCAGTTAATAAGTTATTTAAAACTCACAAATTCGGGTCAACCGTGCCATGATTTATCTTGAACATTATAGAGGATGTCTTAAGTAAGTTAATATCTACAAAATTGTTAGTGTATTTCACAATCCTAATGCAACTTGTTGATTTCTTCAGAAACCACTAACCCCAACCGATTTGTATAGAGCTGTGCGGGACTACGCAACTGATAGGAATGTCTGGATACTCGAAAGAGGTAGCTATTTACAACCATACTTGTTTTAGTAGTCACAAATAAGTATCAACGGCAGCATTACACTTCTTTTCCATAGTTTTGATCATGAATTTATGTTTGCTCTCATCTTTGATTAGGGTCTTCCTGTCATTGGTGTCGGTGTAGGACTCAGTACATATGACAAAGCGTCTGTAAGTGTTACTGAATTGCTTTGTGTTTGATTATGTGACAACCTTTCCATGAGTTAGTATTGCTGATGAGACCGTTTCTTATTTTAGATCCACTGCTACGTTCAGTCTCACATTCAAATGAACGAGTACAGAGACCGTGTCGTATTAGTAAGTTTCCTCTTCTGCTGATTTAGTAGATCGAATATAGAATTTGCGGTGTTTATCTTTATACTAACCAAACCTTGTTTGTGTTGTAGCTGGCTGCATCGAAGAAATTCGGGCGTAACATTAGCACTTGTATAAAGATCTTGGACATGACTGGTTTGAAGCTTTCTGCATTGAACCAAATTAAGGTATTTCACATTCTAACAACATCCATCAAAAACACTGTGTAGCAAAATCTCTACGGGAATCTGTAATATGCAGAATCTCTGAATTCTCTGCGGGGCTATTTCCAATGCACAAAATACAAAATCTCTATTCAAATTATGCTTTGTAAAGATATCGATACATTTCACCCTGAATAGAGATTCTGTAAAATAGAGAAAAACTGATGGTGTGTGAGTCTGTAAAATCAATACAAGTGCGCTCTAATAGCATACCAGCATGCCATGATTTATATTATTTCAACACGACTAAACCTGAAGGACGGTTTTCTTTTGTTTGCAGTTATGTACTGTTTTATCCACCATTGATGATCTGAATTATCCTGAGAAGACGGATACGTATTATATTGTGAACACCCCTTACATATTTTCAGCGTGTTGGAAGGTACACATCATAAACATGCCATGCCGTTTGGAAATCATCAATGAGTAGAGTATATTACGGTGATAATTTCTCGTAGTGCTTACGCTACTCTTAATACGCAGGTGGTCAGACCTCTTCTTCAGGAAAGAACAAAAAAGAAAATTCAAGTTTTGTCTGGTAGTGGAAGAGATGAATTATTGAAGGTTTAATTTCCTTCCTTAGGATTAATAGCATCCTTTTTTGACATGGCCTAATGGTAAAGGGCTTGGGTGCCTTAAAAAGGCAGCTGGACCTGGACATGGAGTGTGGAGGTTCGAATCCTGTAAAGGGACGACTTCTTCCCGTCTGTTTGGGACTCTGAGTCACTAGGTCACCTGATTAACATCTTCACTCATCCTGTGGGACAGAGGGAGTGGGGACCCTTGTGGTTAGGGTTTAACCAATAGCATCCTTTTTGACGGTTTTTTTTTCCCTGACAAAAACTAAGGTTTTGTTTACGACTTCCTTGTAGATAATGGATTATGCTTCTCTCCCGCATTTTTGTAAAAGAGAAGGAGGTTCAGGCTCGTCACGATATTCTAGTAGCAGGAATGGAACTGTTGAAGATTGTTTTTCTTTGGACCATGGCTTCCATCAGCAGCTCTACAACTATATTAAAGAGCAAGCTGCACGGATGGAGCCGGTTGCCCCCATCAAAACGGGGTCATTCCACGTGGACTATCCCGAGCCAGATCCAGAAGATGCTAAGATTGCTGAAACTATTGAGACTGAATTGCATAAGATTGGAAACCAGAATGGCCTATCGAATTCGTTAAGTGGCATCAATATAACATCAGACTGAACCCTGGATTCACACGGGGGAATTACGGGGTAATCTTGAGGTATATATATATATATATAGAGAGAGAGAGAGAGAGAGAGTCTCTATTGCACCGGACTTTCAAATTTGTACACAAGTATTATGCCACTCAACCACCGACGCAATGCAATAATTAGATATTGTAGCAAATTCGTCGTTAACGAATGACCTGTATCATCTCGGTACAAGCATTAGGATAATGTTGTATTATTTTGTATTCTGGGTTTATGGTAGGGTAAGCTGAATAAGAGTCACTATTGCCATTTGTAATGTTGGTAGAGACAAATCTGTTTATAAAAGGCATTGCTTCTTAGCCTTGTATCTTAACATATTTTGATGCCAATAATTATTACATGGCAACTTTTAACAAATTCTTTACTCCATTCATCTATTTTATATTCCATCCCAACATAGCAGGAAACTATTTCTTTTGTCTTGTTTCTTTAGATAAATGCCCTTGTACCTTAATATTATTTACAAATAAAAGGATTATGACATCCCAAGACATGGCCTAGTGATAAATGACTTAAACTCATGAAAGAAAGAATGAGACCTTAAGTCTGAGCCCGTAAATGGAGGATTTTTTTTTTTTTTTTTTTTAGATAATAAAGAAACCATTAAATTACCTGATTAATATCTTCATTCATCCTGTGGGACAGAGGAAGTGGAGTTCGTTGGTATAATAATAACAAACCATTAGGCTATCTGATTAACATATTTACTCATCTGTGAGATAGGGAAAGTGGAGACTTTGTAGTTAGGGTTTAACCATTTTTTAATAAAAAGATTATGACATTAAATCCTACAACAACCATTGACTTGTTTCTTAAATGCCCTTGTTACCTTAACATTATTTACAATAAAAAGAAAGATTATGATATTAGATCATGCAACAACCACTTGGTACAAGTGAAAGATTCTTTCATTAATCAATAATACAAAATTCAGGGCTCCACAACATCAAAACGACCTTCAGAAAGTCGATTTGAGTCAAAATCGATTTTCCGAAAGTCGATTGCGAGAATCAACCTTTGACAAAGTCGATTCTTGACTCAAAAATCGACTTTATGAAGGTTAATTCTATGTTTTCCGTGCGGTGCACCGATTTTAGAGCAAGTAATAACCCCTAAAAATTATATTAAACACCTTTATATTAAACACAATTTTCTTTTAACCGTGAAAAGTCAAATGGGAGAGTGATTGATAACAAAAACAAAAAATCATGGAAAACACAAGCAAATTTTTTACCCTAATGGAACTGAAAGAAGAAACATGACTTAAAACTCATGCCATTAATGTTCTGTTTAGCAAGATATTCCTCTAAACTTCATTTTTTTTTTCAAAATTATTAGTATTATTCAGTAGCAGCACAGTACTAGTTGTTAAACTGGCACAAAAAAGCCTAAACCAAATAACCAATTTCTGGGCAGATGAAAATCGAGGTCGGTTCCTCATACATGATGCTGCTCACCAGGTAGATATGAAGGATAAGCTCCTTCAACTTGGTTCTTTTTTCGACTAAACATACCACTGATACTAGGCCTAAGTACTTTCCTTGACACAGATGATGATGTCTTTGCTCTTTCCAGTTTTCGTGTTTCATCTGTTTCGTCATTTAGTGAAGGGCTTTCCTTCTGTGTCTGTGTCTGGGTCAAGATTGGACATGAAGTTAAGGACACTTCATTTTCTGGGTCAAGAATTCTAGACATAACTTCTGCAGCCATCTTCTTCTCGCGTTCACGCCACCTTCTAAGCTCTCCCTCTACCGCCTTTTTAGCTGCCTCAGCCATTTCTGCACGTTTCTGTGCTTCTATCGTAGCAGCTTTCATATCATCAATCTCTTTCAAAGTAGCTTCTAATTTCTTGAGGGACTCGTTTTCACTAGCTTTCACTGCATCCACTTGAGCCATTACAGCAGCCACTTTCATTTCAGCTAATTTGTTGGACTCTTCGACTTTTCTACTCAAGGACTCGTATTCCTCTTTCGAGATTGTTATTATCTGAGTTGTGGGGCCAGGCTCGGATGTTGTTGTGGTGGAACGAGTAGCATTCGCTCTTTCAGACAAGACTTTCACTTGTTCAAGAATCTTAGCCTCTGCAGCTTTTGCTTCTTCGGCTTCTTGCAAAGCAAGTTTAAGCTCGTTTTCTGTTTCTTGTCGGACTATTCTAATGGATTCAGCTTCAATCTTTAACTCTTTAGCTTCATGCTTCATCTTTTCTGCTTCTAATATACAGCTTTCCTTTTCTAGTGACAACCGATGAAGTGCTCCCAATTTAGAATCTTCTGCAATGGCTGCTTCGAGTTCAGCCTTGGATATACGAAGCTTAACATGGAGATTGCCAGCAACGTATTCTGCTTCGGCTTCCTTCACTTTCGCCTCTAAAAGTTCCTTCTTCACGTTCTCGAAATCCATCTTAAGTTTCTCAACTAGTTGACAAAGATTGATCTTTTCCTTTGATACTTTATGCAACAATCCCTTAGCGTTATCAAGCTCAGAAGTTATAGCTATCACAGAATCATGATCAGAAGCTTTTATACCATCCATCTTCTTTTGTAGCTGAACAATTCGAGACTCTGTTTCAACAAGCTCAGGTTCAAGATTTTGCATCATCTTTGAATTAACTTCTTCATTCAATGCATTCAATTTCTTTACCGACTCTACAACTCTAGCTCTATAAGACACTTCTTCAAGATCTAAACCATCATTTAGATTCGCTTGTTTTTCCTCCGTGTGCAACAAACTTGCGGAATTCAACTGCTCAATCGACTCACTTACAGTAGAAATCTGTTTGGATAGCTCACCGGCTTTCTCTAAATTCAAAAAGGCTGCAACTTTTGATTCTTCAGCTTGCTTAAAAGCTGTAGCTTTTGCTACCTCATATGCCTCATAATCACGACGGGCTTTCCTCAATTCTTGTTTAGCAGATTCAAGTTCGGCAAGTTTACTGATATACCCTTTTCTAGAAGTATCTAGAAATTGGTTACGAGAACCATCATGTCCGTTGGTATTATTGCCCCTACCTGTTTCCTGAATTTGCTTCATTTGGTTTTTAGCTTTTTCAGCTGTTTTGATTGCAGACTGTTTAGACTCAGAAACAATGTTTAGCTTACTGGTTAATTCATCAACGGTTTGTTTCGCCTTTGCAAGATCTGAGAGTGCATTGACCTCGGAAATTTCAGCATTCTTTAGTTGTTCTTTCAATTTATTCAACTCTTTCTGAACCAACTGAAGCTGATATTCCTTTGCTAATACTCCCTGATATAAGTGAAAACAAACGAAAAGAAAAATGATATTGTCACAACACACTCGTAGACTATTCATCAATGAACAAGACTCGTATCCCATACCAATAAACAGGTACCAACACGATCAATGGTGTAGAAATTAAACATGTAGTGCCACACGAAATCAAAACTCATGTGAGTAGGTGGGTGGTGATGTTATCTTAATGTTAGGGGGGGGAGGGGGGTTCCTGGGGGGAGGTATAGGAAAGAAGGGAATACCACAGTAACTTCAGCAGCATGAGGCTTAGTCTTCTTAATAATAGCGGGTTTTTCTCCAGAAAAAGCAGCCTCACCAAATAGATTTACAGCATCTTTTACTGACTGAAAAGGAGCACTGGTGTCTATCTCTCCCACAACTGCGTTAGGTGATCCTTTCTTTGGACAATCTTTTGCAACCATTTTATTTACTTATTATTTTTACCAATATTTACCTGCAATATGAAAAACTTGCCTTGGATGAAATATATGGACTAAGATTTCCAAAGAATCATGTTCTCATTTTACAAACAACTTAGATCCTACAAACATGAACTTCCTGCAAATGATCTTAGAAAGATTATTTATACTCCACAAATGAAATGATTGCTTTCTAATTTAGATTTCTCCCAATTGCAAAGCATGTAATCTATATACAGACCCAAATTGAATGCAAGTCAAAGTCCAAAAGCCAGTCAATTTACTAACAACACAAGAGGGATTTCCAATAACATGAATACAGATAGAAAAAACCATAAAACCAAGCAAATGAAATTAACTGCTACTAAAACACCACATTACACACAACTAACATAGGCGGATCCAATGTATTCAAGGTCACATGACCCCACAGAGACCCCAAAAAATTTTATTTTATTTTTTCGTATTAAAACAGTGTAGTTTGGACGTGGGTGGATCTTCAAATATGCTCCCGATGACCCCACTGGAGGAAATTTCTGGATCCGCCACTGACTACTAAGACACGTCATTCAAGCCCTCTAACTTATATCTGTATAACTTTTGAGCCAATAAAGGAAACAGATAAGATTTACCAATGTCTCACAAAACTGCTACTATCCATACTTTAATCAAGAATACAAGGAAAACAAGGAAAACTCTGTACATTTCAAATTAATACAAGAAAATCATGGAGAAAAAAAAACCATGTTAATAGGAAATCCAAACTGTTTCAACAAAGCAGCTTGCAAAGGGCAGTTTTTTCTGTGTTCACAGAAACTTCACCTAAACAGACTTTATGTCTCCACTACTCACATCAGATAAAATACTTTATACCCTTTGTAATAGACCTTTTGAGCATCAAATCTTACCCCAAAAAAAAAATGAAAATGCTAAAAATGTGCTTAATCAGAAACCACAAAATCATTAAAAACGATAAGGAAAAGAAAAGAAAAAAAAACAGTATAAATCAAGAAAGTGAAATGAAATCTAGAAACCCCAATGTCTTAAACTCCTAAAATAGACTTTACAAAACAATAGCATATACTTACAGTACTTTCTGGGAGCAACCAAATACTTGAATTTCTTTAATGTTCCAAGTAGACGAAAACGATTAAAAGTATAGAAATTGATGAACTTCAACAAACAAACGAACAAAAAATGAGGAGAAACCCAGTATATATTTCGTCATTACCCATAAATTTAGAAGCAAAACTAATCTCTTTCATCAAAAACAAAAGCAAAAAAACTTAGTTGATAAGAAATCTGTACGGCGATACAAGAAGATGGGTTGACGTCTTTGTCGGTATATACTAAAATAAAGGCAAGCAAAGGCGTAGGAGAGATTGTCGTGAGGAAACTTAGATAAACAAAATTGCTTTGACTACAAATTCTACCTCTAGCTTTTGAATATATATTTATAGAGGTAAAGAGGCAAAAGTCCTTTTTTTGACATAAAATAAATAAATAGAATGACACTCTCCTTTTTAATTGCAAAGAATGACAAACATTTTCAAGAAGAAAAAAACTACCACAAGCGTCCCTAAATATATTATACATTAATCTGACATCAATTTTGACCTGCTTTTAGATCTGCTTTTTTTTTTTTTTTTATTCTTTTTTCAAACATCCAAGAATTTTTGATTCTAACTCCGATCATCGAAATTTTTCACCAAAATTCATGTTTTTTTTTTGCTCTTCAATTTGAGCTCAAACACGATACTCCTTCCGACGTATATTTTGAAAGACGAAAAAAATTTGTATTAACCTGAGCGCTTTTTTCTTATGAACGATCGTAAATTTTGATTTAGAACACCGATCATCAAAATTGTTTCACCAAAGTTCATATTTTTTTTTATCTTCATTTTGAGACCGAGTTTGATACCTTTTCGATGTAGTATTTGAAAGCCGAATTTAATCGCAAAGATTTACACTAAACACGATGTCGATCGTCGATCGTAGTATCGATGATCGAGTAGTATCGATGATCGATGAGTATCGATGGCGAATTCTAGACAAACCGAACTTGAATTAAGACTAAAAGGTAATACATAGAAGATCAATACAACAGACTATAGATTTAGTACAAATAGTACATCGAACAAAAGGTAATACGTAGAAGATCAATACAAGTCCGAAAAGGTCCGAACTATCACCAATTTATAAGAAGGATATTCTAGTTCAAAGAACTAAATTATCATGCCCGAATTCAAAAGGTCTTTGAATTACAAGTTCAAGAAACTCTATGAACTAGCCTATCTATTACGTGATGATACAATGTAGATCAAAACCTCAAAGACGCCAAGGCACACAATAAGCCTTTGAACTAGGCCTATCTATTGCATTAAGGCACACAAAGATAAGTATCGATGATCGCATGTCGATGACGCATGTCGATGATCGATGTCGGCGATGTCGATGTCGATGATCGATGTCGATCAGAGTATCACTCAAAAGGACTCTCCATTCGGTTTTTTTTTTGCAAGGTCTATGCACCCCAAATCTAATAAATACGCCAATAGCATAACTAGAACCAACATGAAGCATATTAGCCCAAAAATCAAAATCTTGCTTATCACCACTAACCTTGAACGAATGACGGCCCATACGGTATAAGGATCTACCCCATGATCGAATATAAACATTGACATCTTTCTCAACAAAAATCCAATATCAAGCTTAGGGAACAAGAATGACATGTGAAGTAGTCATTTCATACTTTTCCGAATTTACAAACTCAAATTACTCACTCAATCCTGGCTTGAATGCATATATGAAAGTTAACATCATATCCATTACACCATGTCGGTAAAAGCCAAGTTGATTCAACATACAACAAGCAAACGTAATTAAGACAAATTCGATTGGCACCACCAATGGCGGATAACATTATGCCATATTTCCAAAGAACTCGAAAGCAAAATACGATACACACTCGCACAAAATTCGGACTTTCGATTCAAACAGGATAGACATGATAAAAAAATACATCTTTTTTAGAGAATATGACATAGAACCAAATTCACAAGCTACCGAAAACTAAATTAAATAAATAAATTAATCATAAAATCTCGCACAGAGCTCACCTTGTAAAAAAAAAATTATTCGGAAAAAACTATCAATAATCTTACACGCAGTCTCATTGATGAAAGCCCCGTCCATCGTATGCGAACAAATCTCCGGCAAATAAAACAAAGGCTTTCTTCTTATTATCCTTTCGGTAGTCGGGACGGGAGTACGTCGCGGAGTTGCTCCAATTTTGCCTCGCCATGGAAATAAGGAAAATGTTACGGCAAAAGAAATTAAGGGCATTTCACCCAATGAATAATTTTTGTCCTTATTGCAACTTTTATTTTGAGTGTGGATTAACACTTAATTAAGAGGGAAAAAATGGACTATAAACTAATTTTTCCATATTTATATATCTTTTTTGATATAGACACGATATAAAATGGACTTTATTTTGACCTTACATCAGGATTTTTTTTATAAAAAAAAAAAACATTACAGCATGATTTAAGCTTCAAATCTAATTTTTTTTTTCTGGGACGAAAGAGAAACACGCATTCATCCTAAACTATGAGTCAAGTTCGAATTTGGGTCTCTTCACTGGAAGCCAGGTTAGATTATAGTGGATTACCACCCAGGTATGTACCCGAGTATAAGCATATGCATAAGCATAAGTATATGCATGTGTTTTTTTTTTCTTTTTCTTTTTTCATAGAGTTTTTTTTATTATTTATTTAATGTTTTTATTTTATTTTATTTACAAATACATGCTTAAGATCTTTAAAATATTGAGAATCGAATACGGTCTAGGGGTATATGTAGTCCCGTTCATTTGCCTCAACCGGACCGGACCGGACCGGAACCGGAAGCGGCGGTTTTGGATTCAGCCGGTTTGGGCCGGTTGACTAACCGGCGGTTGAAATGAACCGCCGGTTGAACAAACCGGCGGTTGCTGGTTCAAAACCGGCGGTTGCCGGTTGGTTCCGGTTGACGGTTCACACGGTTTGCTCCGGGTTCAGATCACGGTTCCGATCACGGTTCAGATCACGGTTCATGCCACGGTTATAAAATTTCATTATTTTTATTTTTATTTTTACATTTTCATATAATACTTATTATTTTCACTACAATAACAAATTATTATTCTTTTCAATATAATTACTAAAGCGAATGTAATATATATTTTTTTATAAATGATTTTCTATTCGGTTTTAAATATAATATTAAGATTGTGTTATTTTTAAATATTATGTTATTAATATTAAGAATGTAATATATATTTTTTTAATAAATAGTTTGTTTGATAGGTTATTATAGTTTTTTTTATTATTGTTGTTTGTTATAGTTTTTTTTTATAAGTTTTTTTAGTCGGTTTTAAGTATACGTTTATTAAAAATGTTGTTTTATTAAATATTACGTGAGATATAATGTATTATTTTTCTTATATGTATATTATGTTAATTTTTCAACGCTTGTACCGGAAATTCGGTTGCCTACGTATCTTTTATATGTAATCATGTATGAGGCACGATACATATAAAAAAATCAAAGCGAACGTAGTTCTTTTTGTGTTGTTTTTTAGTTTTTTATAGTTTGTTTGATATGTTATTATTGTTGTTTTTATTAGTTTTTTTATAAGTTTTTTTAGTCGGTTTTAAGTATACGTTGATTAAAAATGTTGTTCTATTAAATATTATGTGAGATATAATGTATTGTTTTTCTTATATGTATATTATGTTATTTTCAACGCTTATACCGGAAATTCGGTTGCCTACGTATCTTTTATATGTAATCGTGTCGGAGGTACGATACATATAAAAAAATCAAAGCGACGTAGTTCTTTTTGTGTTGTTTTTTAGTTTTTTATAGTTTGTTTGATAGGTTATATTGTTGTTTTTATTAGTTTGTTATAGTTTTTTTTATAAGTTTTTTTAGTCGGTTTTAAGTATACGTTGATTAAAAATGTTTTTCTATTTAAAGTCTTTAATGTAATTGTTTTTTGTTTTTGTCTTTTATAGTTTTTTTCATATATGTTTATAGTTTTGTATAGTGTTGTTATGGTTTTTTTATAGGTTTTTATTGTTTATAGTATTCTTTTATAGTATTTTTATATGTTTTTTTAGTATTTAAAGTTTTTTTAAATGTTTGTTTTATTGTAGTATTTTTATGTGTTTGTATTTTCTAGATTCATACATTTTTTTAGGTTTGTTTATGGTTTTTTTTTTATAATAGTTTTATATAGTTTTTTTTTCAGTTTTGTATAGTGTTGTTTTCTATACATTTATCGTTTTTTTTTATTTTATATATATAGTTTTTAGTAGTTTTTTTATATTTTTTATAGTCTTTTATAGTTGTTTTATAAATTTTAACAAATATATAAGTAAGATTTAAATTGCGTACCTTTAATCGATGTCGGTGTTTCGAGCGCTTGTTCCTCCTCCTGAAGTTTCAATGTCCGCCTTCGAACTGTGACTCATCATCTTCTGACTCAATGTCTTGCACCCTTTTCTCGGCTCGTACCCAATCTTGACAACACATTTGCTTCTCTAAATTGGTGGGATGAAGCGAATATCTTTTATTGGTAAGCACATATCCTGCCATGCTGAAACATCGTTCAACAGTGACGGTCGAAACAGGGCAACTTAAAAACTCGACCGCTATCATTGCTAGAACTGGAAATTCTTTAGCATGTCTCTTCCACCACTGCAATATGTCGAAGTCGAAATCATAGGACTCGGTGTCACATCCTTCAAATGTTGTGCTTAAAAATTTGGATATCTCTGTACGTTGATCGGATGACGTTGTCGCTCCCTTCTGTCGTTTCGAACTCATTTTATCCATGACTTTTTTAAGTCCCTTCAGGACACCTGCAGGGTTAGTAGAAGCACTTGCGGATGGATTGGGAACCGCGTCGTTTCTTATTCCATACATACGCTCGTATTCAACAAACAAAGTGTTTAATAAAATTTCAAGTCTATCTACTTCAACTTTATAATCTACCGGGGGCACTCTATGAATATCAGACAAAGCATCATAGTAAGCATTTAACATGTCAGACACACCTAATAGTCTTATACGAGGGTCGAGAATAGAAGAAATGAGATAAGTGTCAGGAATATGCAACATGTACTTATTCCATTTCTCCTTCATCGGCCCTAAACATTGAAATAATGTAGCATCGTGTTCCATGGTTTCAAACTCGGCAGTTATTTCTACACTAGCAGGCAAGACTAAATGTGCTGTGGGTTAATAACATTTCGAAAACAATTCAGTATATTTTTTGAATACTTCAAAAACATCCATCAGTGTCTTGCATGTAGTCCAATAGAGGGATACAAACGATATTCGCTCGGACAGTGTTCACTTAAAAATTCACAAAAGGTATTTTTAATTTTGTTTGTTTTTTTCCAGAGATCATAAGTCGTGTTCCACCTATGCGGTACATCTTAATGCGCTTGATGAGCGATGACCTTTCTTTTTTAGAAATTTATACCACCTACTAACAAGAATATTTCTACCTAACACATGTGAAATCGAAGTTTTTATCGCACTAATATTATGGTCAAAAACTTTTAAACCATCTTTTACACACAAGTTAAAAATATGGCATAAACATCTAACATGAAAAAATTGACCGTTACAAAGAGGTTCACAATATCGTGATGAGTAGGGAATAGAAGCAGTGTTGTTTGAAGCATTGTCAAACGCAATAGAAAAACTTTATCTTTTAAATCGTATTCCTCAAAAATATCAACTAATAAATATGCAATGTTAGAAGCATTATGAGTTTCGTTAAATAAACGAAAAGCAAGTAACCTTTTTTGGACAATCCAAGTGTTATCCAGTGAGACGACACGCCCAAATAAAAATTGTTGGTCTCATTGTTGAAATAGTGTCCTAAACCCAATCGGGTTGGACCGGATCCGACCGGGTCGGATCATTTCTACTATTTTTTTTATGTTTATACATATATAAAATGACTTTTCAGTTGTCATCTATATGTTCTTTTAAAGAACCAATTATGAATTGTTATATGATAACGTCCTTAGTATTAAACTGTGATAGAGAAACCATGATAGGCGATTATGGTTGATGAGATCTCTAATCACTTTAATAAGTTTGATACTTAAATGTCTCTAGGCTGATGTACTATTAAACAGGGCATTGATAGTATGAATAGGCTAGCACGTATTAGATGTCTTCTGTCTTTAGGGCAGGGGTAGATCTCGTCTATCAAAGTGTAGAGACACTTGGACTGTATGTGGACGTGTATTAGAGAATGCGTACGTTAGACTGACCCACTTACATTAAGTGTCGCACTATGTGGCGGTTGTGTAATTATCCTTCAGACCGGAGTCTTCATGGCATCATGGTGTGGATTGTCATGCTTTGACACTATTGAGGTTTCCCCTAACCACGGGGCGATCATGCGGTAGTGATTGGGTGTGATACTGAAGCATGCGGAGTATACATGATTGGTCGTCCGGGAATCGCATATCCTATGATTGGGATCAAATATCCGAAATGGCCTTCTTATAAGGAATGTCTAGCTCTCGTGAATCTTTGCAAAGTGGGAGTAAATGAGTTACTTCGAGAGAGCATGATATCCAGATTATAAGATACGATCGTTAATGTATCGACACTCGAGATACGATCGTATGGATATTATTACAATAGATAGATTGTAAGTTACACGATAATCGCTTCACATGAAAGGTAGTAGTCATTGCATTTGACTCTTCCGATGATTGAAGGTCACGGTGTGTTGCTAGACGCCATCCCGTGATCGTTAGGCATGAAGGGCATTTTTCGTAATCTGCACTTTGTGTCTATGGCCAACATATTCGGAAGCCAATCGGGTCACACACATATGAACATCTAGCCGGATTAAAATGTGGTTATAGATTATTATAGATTATAACCAAATAAGAAAGAATTTATCTCATACTATAAAGGTTATAGTGGTAAATTAATATTGTGGCATTTATTTATTATGAATAAATTAAATACAAGATATTAATAGTATTATATTAATTAAAGAATATTCCGGATGCCAATTTATTGGCTAAGGTATGCAATTTTGTGTGTGTATGAGATATACACTTTGGATTGTCATGAATTTAATTAATGATATTACCATATATTAATATAAGATATTAACATATGAATATATATATATATGATCACCACACGTGAATTGCATATAGGATATGCATGTTCACATTTGTGATAAATATATATGTGTAGATTTATATTTGTAATATATATATGTGATATATACACATGTGTAAATTGATTTATGCTAATAAGATAAATATAGTCAATATAAGATATTGACAATATCTTGGAAATATTCAATATAAGATATTGACAATATCCTAGATTTATTTAATATAAGATATTATAATAAATGAGATAAATCAATCAATTATATTTTCCTTATTTTATTGGAAAATGTTTTCTTCTCCTCCACACTATATGGGGCGCCACCTACACTATAAATAAGAGGTGGATCTCTATCACAGTTTAATACTAAGGACGTTATCATATAACAATTCACAATTGGTTCTTTAAAAGGACAAATATATGGCAACAGAAAAGCCATTTAATATATGTATAAACATAAAGAAATAGTAGAAATGATCCGACCCGGTCGGATCCGGTCCAACCCGATTGGGTTTAGGACACTATTTCAACATAAATAAGAGGTGAGTGTCAAGCTCTTTTGTACAACATAATTCCAAGAACTAATAGTTCTTGTGTAAAATATAGAGCATCTTATAGAGAGTTTGAGAGAGGGGAAAAAGGCGGTCTAAAGCACCGGAGTTTTCCAATAAGAATCCATGATGGGATTCCGGTAGGTCGCTCGTGTGGACTAAGCGGTAGAGGCCGAACACTGGGCGACTCTATGCGAACTACTCTCCTTGAGACGGTCAAAGCGTCGATCTTTTAGATCAACCAAGGTAACCATCGCTACTATCTATTTGTTTATTGCTTAAACGAAGTCGATCCTGGTTAAAAGGAAATAAAATTTTAAATTCCGCTGCGTTCCCGCGTAGATTTCCTAACACTCATATCCTCCCAAATATCGGCACATTCACATATTCGGAATTTATTTTTCTTCAAACTTTCTTTAATAATATTTTGTCGTTTAATAAATTTATTTTTGAAATCCCTAGTAACCGTTGCACGAGGGATACGAGTAAAAGCCGGATGCAAAGCCCCTTGTACGTAAGTTCCGAAAATAGGATTCCCAGGAAAGCTAAAAGGAAGACCCATCCCTACAATAAGATCCGTGGTTAGATCTCTACAGTTATCACGAGTGTAAATAAAGAGTGGATTAGTGTTACCACCGCCGGATCTCGGCATGTTTAGCTAGGTTTGAGACGCGCCGTCTTCTAATTTTTCCGGGTGTTTACTTAACATGTGACTCCGCATCGATCCGTAACCACCACCTCCTTTAAATTGGTATTTTGTGCCACAGAAATTGTACACCCCAAAAAAATACTTTCTGGGGTTAGCTAATGCTAATTCATCAGTCCGAGGAACCTTTGTGAAAAATTCCGTAAAAATTCTTGATTTTAACCTTTTCTCTTGTGCTTTGGATCGGGTACTTTCATCAACATCTAAATCGACTGACTCGGGAGTAGGAGTAGGATCTGCACTACAACTAGCACGCAGTGGTCTTACACCCACACTACTCCCACCACGTCCTTGTGTAGGACGGGAAGCATTCGGTAATACATCAAAATCATCATCGGCGGCGACTTCATCATTATCTTCAACTTCGTTTAGGTTGATGTTAAAACGCTCAGGTTGAGACATTATATCGTCGTAATGACTATTAAAATCATCAGAATTAAAACCTAAAGGTGTCTCAAAGTGAGGAATCTAAATGTGACTACCGGTGACAGGGTTTGTAAAATGTTGGGGTCTATAGCCACTGGCAAAATCATCAGATTCCGGCACAACCGTGTCATCACGGAAAGTAACATTTCGATTGCCTTGTGATAATTCACCTATTCTTGACATTGTAGTAAATCTAAATTAAATTTAACGGTTATAAAAAAAATTAATTTAACTAACCAATTTTACTTATAACTAAACCGAATTGAAGTAACGATTAAATCAGAACAACTTTAAATTTCGGTCTAGTAAAGTAAATTTGATTATATTTTTTTTTTAAACTTGTAAAAAAAATAGTTGAGTAAAATAAAAACCAAATTTACTTATAACTAAAACCGTTTTGAAGTAACGATTAAATCAGAACAACTTCAAAAACCGGTATCGTAAAGTAAATTTGATTGTCGTTTTTAACAACTAAACAAACTTGATAATTAAAGAAATGAGTAGAAGATGCAAGAAATGAGAGAAGAAGTTGTAAGAATTGAGAAGAGATTGGTGTAGGATTTTTTAAATGGAATGGGGTAGTATTTATAGGATTTTTTTTGAGGTGTTTGGAAAATTAAAAAAAAATAAAAAAATAGCCGTTGTATTATATGACCGTTGGGCCAGTTTAACCGGCGGTTCCGGTTCCGGTCCGGTTTTGGACGGTTTTTACCGGTTCCGGCCGGTCCAGTTTCAACCGCCGGTTCCGATCCGGTTCCGGTTACCAATATGCTCCAACTGCCCCTTAACCGGCTAACCGGCGGTTAAAAAACCGCCGGTTCCGGTTCCCAACCGGTGGTCCGGTTACATGTGGCCACCACTAAGTATATGTGTTAAGTCATTGCATTTTTTTTGGTAATAATTAAAGTTCGATTTTCATCCGGTCCTAAATACATCCCCAAACAAATCTTTAAATATTGACGTTACTTTTTTCATAGTATTGGATGAAATTGAAAACCTTATACCATAAATTTCTAATATCCTAAATAACAGTTTAATTTTTTAGAGTCATGATGAGTTTATGTACACGTTAATTCATGATTTCAGTTTCAGGTCATGAATTGTAAAGACGCCTGGTCTTAGTCAATCACCTGGATCTGAATCGTTCAATCATGACCTAAAACTGAAATTTCGAATCACCAAATTTTACTATTGGAATCGACATAAAAATCCAAAATATTGTTTTTTACAGGAATCCAAAATGTTGTTAATAGAGAAAAAATTGTCATGCCACAACAATTAAGTGGTACTAGTTCATGCCCTGAATATCACATCACGACTGAAAATCTCAAAAGTCTATTAAAAAAAACGAACTAATTGTCTACCAAGAAAGTATTGTGGCCTACTTACACTAAGACGTCTTCCTTGAGAATAATCATTGTGACACCCTCATCCAAGAAGATGCATGTCCACTTCTCTTGACTGGAAGACTCGAAGTTAGTTAATGTAACGGACGGGGCGGTCACCATGTGCCTCCTTGGTACTATGGGTCTCATTTCGAAAACGTAAATACAAGGAGAGTGAGCACGAATACCCCGTAAGGAGTGTGATTATCAAAAGAGATTAAAGAAAGCCACTTAGAAGTCATCCAGAGTTCACTCTTGAGTTAGTCTAAAAGCATTGACATGCTGAAAATATCTTAGCTGGAAAAAAAAGTATGCCAACTATACTTGAAAATTCTGGTTGAATCTAAAGCTTACTATATAAGCTGGAAATAATATAATAATTGGACTAAAAACCATTGTACTGAAATAAAAATGTAATATTTTGAAATTCAGGAAAGAGCAGACGTATCATTTTGCTAAAACAAAATATTATTATTCTTTACTTCTTTTATTGAGTTAAGTAGTTTGTGTATATATATTTACATAAGGGCCGAAAATATATATATGTATATATTGGAAAATCTGATTTTTTGGTAAAAAGGAAAATAATAAAAAATTATTATTTTTGAAATCTAAATTATACACAACATGAAAACAATGGCGTAAATTAATTGATATTCTGTGTGTATGCTTCTTTTTGTTTCTTATCACCATTTTTTTCATGTGAAGCGTCAATATGTTGTGTATCCGCCTGAAGGACCGAGACCTCAATCACCTGAAGCATTTGAGTTTGATTTGAGATGGAGTCGGAGTGGGGTTCGTGTTTGATTTGGAAGAAAATTGGTGCAGTGACATTGATGTCACTGTATCTGTATATACATTTGGATACATAAATTTGCTAGCTTTGTAAAATAATTGAAATCTTTCTTGGTGTAGTGTCATTCTCGATATTGTGTCGCTTTTTTATGTAGTGTCTTTGTTGGTGTAATGTTAATGTTACAGGATATAGAATTGTTACTTTATTGACAGTCGTTAGTGCATTTTGAATTTCACATTTGTCATTTACTTCAATTGACTCTAAGGGCAATCTTTGACATGGTGCATTTTTAAATGTCACTACGTCTTCATATGTCACTGCATCGTCAAATGTCACTTCATCTTCACATGCGCCTGCATCGTAAATGTCACTTCATCTCCACGTGTCACTGCATCGTGGTGTCACTTCATCTTCACACGTCATTGCATCGTCAAATGTCACTTCATCTTCACATGTCATTGCATCGCGGTGTCACTGCATCACGTCGCCTTTTTATGAAGAAATATCGATTTTACGAAATTAAGTCACTACAATCGTCAAATGTCACTGCGTCTTCACATGTCACTGCATCTCCAGTTGTCACTGCATAAGGTGTCGTGTCTTCATTGTGTCTTTCACTGCATGTTTAGTTCTCAAGTGTTACCACATCCGTTGTATGTCACTGCATGATATACATGATATACACTTGTTACATTACTGACAATCGTTAGTGCATTTTGCATTTGACATTTGTCATTGTATCTTTAGTTGACTTTAAATGTGTAATGGCAACTAATGTGTCACTCATAAAGTGTAAGAGAAAATATAGTGACACTTGATGGTGAATATACGATTGTTTTGATTGTATTGACACGGAATATGAAGTGTCACTTCATCGCGGTGTCATCACATCGCGTCGATTTTTATGAACATATTTTTTATTTTAAGAAATTAAGTCAGAAAAATATCAAATGAGATATTAAAATAAAAAAGACGAAAAAATATGCATTAGGGAGAAATAATTATGTTGATCGGAGTTTTATATCAAAAAATATAGCCGTTTGAAGTCGAATTTATAAAGAAAAAAAATCGATTTTTCTGAAATTTAGTCGGAAATATCAAATGTCATCGCGGTGTTGCTTCATCTCAGTGTCGCATAATCAAATGTCACTGCATCGTGTTGGTCACTGCATCTCGATGATCAATGCATCGCAATGGTCAATACATCGTGGTGGTCACTGCATCGGGGTGGTCACTACATCGCGATGGACAATGCATCGTGGTGGTCATTGCATTGCCATGGTCACTGCATCGGGGTGACCAATGCACCAGGGTGGTCAATGCATCGCGGTTGGTCACTGCATCGGGTGGTCATTGCATCGCAGTGGTGAATGCATTGCGATGGTCATTGCATCGCAGTGGTTAATGCATCGGGGGTGGTCAATGCATCGCAGTGGTCAATACATCGGGGTGGTCACTACATCGCGGTGGTCAATACATCAGGGTGGTCACTACATCACGGTGATCAATGCATCGCGGTGGTCACTGCATCCCGATGAAGAAATTTCGATTTTTAGCAATTAAGTCCAAAAGCGGACGAAAATATGAATTATGGTGAAAGAATTACGATTATATCAAAAGATATAACCATTTGCAATACACAGTAAGATTAAAAAATTACAATTTTTTTTCCGGCGTAAAAAAAAAAAACATTTTCCAGGCGCCTGTTGCACAAAAAAAAACATTTTTTTCCTTTTTTTTTAATTAAGGGTATTTTTGTCTATCTATCTAATTTGTGTCCTTATAACCTATGAAATGTTTAGCATGTCCTATTTGCCTAATTAAGTATATTTTGTGGTTTTTTGGACCATTGGCCCTAAAAAATATCGTAACCGAACATATTTTTGTTAAATTTAGATTTATATCATATCAATTAGTGAGCTGGACAACCTGGACATTATCAAAGATTAGAGGTGTACACGGTTCGGTTTGGATCGGTTAATTGCCGTAACCGAACCAAAATTTACGGTTAATTGAAAATCCTAACCGAAACCGAATTGTTTGTAAAAGAAAACCAAACTGAACCGAATAACTGGTTCGGTTCAGTCGGTTAACCGAAATAAAATTAAAAGTAAATAATCGAGATAACCGAATTGAACCGAACCGAAATAACCGGTTGATTAACAAAAAACCAAACCGTAATAACCAAAATTCATCCAAATTATATAATTACAACAGTTTGATTCACTATATGAACAATTCGATTCGATTTTCGGATTATCCGTATCCGTATACACCTTATCAAAGATGATGTAAAAACTTATGATCTAAATGTGCGATGACATTTTCTCTCTTCTTTCTTTTTTTTTTTTTTTTTTTTTTTTTTTTTTTTTTGGAAATAGATGACATTTTCATTCGTCCTCTAAATTGTATTTACCGGTTGAGGCTTTTAAAATTTCAGATATTGTTTAAAAAAAATCCAGTCATTTTTAGCACTTTGTCCGGAAGGGGTTTGCAGGCAGCCGGATAAAATGGCCGGGACATTGTCAGTCATTTCCACCGTCAAGAACGGCATTTTCATGTTACAGGAGGCATCACTTCTGCATCCCGCCTCTTTCCTCAAGCAGCCGACTAGCAGAACTACTGATACTTCAGCATCACTGTGTCCGCACGCACTTTCACTCCCAACTTCTGCAGGACCGGTTACAGCTTCTGAGCCAACCCACTTTAATAAGAATTTTGCTAAAAGAACTTCGCAGCACAACTCCACAAATTCTACGCGTAAAAGCAGTAAGTAATTCTGACTTCCCGAGTTTAAATGTTTGAGTTGAAACGAGATTTCTTTGATTATTTTGTAGTGTTGAGCCCTTAGTGTTTGATTTTATGATTGTGCCATATGAAGGTAGTTCAAATCCTGCGAACAAAACTCAGAAGCTCAATTTGGAAGTCTCACCCCACAGAGCTGGTACAAGATGACATTTGGTTTAATAAATTGCTTCACTTTTGCCTGTGTATTATGCTGTTTTTTAAAGGGAAGGTGGTATTTCTTGTCTAATTGAATGATAAGTTTAATTTGGTTTTATTCTTGTCCTAGTTCAGTTTCTGCTGTAAGATTGATGCGAGTAGAGCTCGGTGGTGCTTTTGCTGACCTGTTAAATGAAAATGGGAAGGGTTCAGGATATGATGAAATGCGATATGTTGAAAATACTCTTGGATTCCGAACCCGTGCCTTGGATGATAGAGATAAACGGCTGGTATTTCTCTCAGATAATCTTTTTTTACTGTCATTGCTGTCTTTTGCCAATTGCTGGTGTGTTTTCCCAGCTGCTAATATTATAGGGAATTTCTCTTTGTCTACTTAAAGCTGCATGTTAAAAAATAATAATCAAATCGCGGTATCTGGGATCTCCTACAGCTTATGACCTAAACAAAACATGGGAAATTGGGAGCACTGGATACCCTGCTGCTATTTAGCTTGGTATATTTTCTTATCTTTGGAAATTCTATGTGTAGGTGACAGACATTGTGGGAGGTACCATTCGGTGGAGAAGATACCTTGACTATGTGATTCTTTCACTTTGTAATAATGCAGACACATTTACAAGCATGGAGCCCCTTCTACTGCAGGTAAGAGTGGATATTTGGCATCAAAAAGAATCTTGATATGCTCTGATGTTTATTTGGAGGTTGTTTTGACCATTTTAGTTGGAAATTTTGTTTCAAAAAGAAAAACAAAAGCATGGACAATCAAAAATTAAATAAATGGTTCATTTCTTTCCACGTGCTGCTAATTCCTTTTCGTGCATAACTACAAAAAAGAAGTTGTGCAGGGGTAAAAATACTCACTCCTATGTCAATCTCTAATTTGCAACATCTACTTTAATTCTCTATTATATTGTTTCTGAATGACTTGATTTTCCATTTTTTTAGATCCTTCGGTTAGGTGTCTACGAGATCATCAAGTTGGAAATGCCCGCATATGCTGTAGTAGACGAGGTAGATTTTAATATAATTTTTTTTAATCTCTTACTGATATTGGCATGAAAAATTGTTAATACACTTGCTCTTGGGTGGAAAATAGTTCCTTCTGCATCCTTTATCCAAGGACGTGTATTCTTTTGTACTCTTTTCCTGTTGGAAATTGCTCTAAGTCAGTAATGATTTCATCGCATTTTTTTTCTTACCTGCGTGTGCATGTGTGTTGATATACCCTATACATGTTTTACATGAAATAAAAACATTTAGAAATTCAGACATATTGAAGTTCTTATTAGACCTATCAATTTTGTTAGCTTCTTCTTTTGAACATAATTGTTATTATAAACATTACCCTCTTTATCATCCACACATTTTAGTGTGTTATAAGCCATTGGTTAACAATTCAGAGCTGATTTGTCCTAATTTCTGTATTGAATCACAGAATGTTAGACTTGCGAAGGTTGCTCTCAGACCTGGTGCAGGAAATATGGTCAATGGTATACTTAGGAAACTAGCTTTGCTCAAGGTATGCAATCTCTTATGTAACCAGCTCTTTTTGGTATTATCTTTTGATCTCAGTCATTGGTCTACATAGGAAAGCAACTCTCTTCCTACATTGTTGGTAGAAGGCAATGATCGTCAACAAGCTCGAACTCTTGCAACAATTTATTCCCATCCTGTTGTAAGTCAAAATTGAATCTTTCTTCAATTATCTTAAAAGATGGTGTTAAAGTTGCTACAACATGTTGAGGGCATCTGCCTGCCATGACAGGTGTTCCTATTGTGCTTTTTCGTGGGCATGTTTTTCTGTTGTCTTCTTTCTCAGAAACACCTGCTACTAGCCTCTGGTCACGGGGCTGGATGTTAAACAAAATATATGTCTGTTGTTGCATTGGATCTTGGTTAGAAATTTTGTGTTATGGAGAAATGTTGATCTAGAAGATGATGCTTTGATGAGTATAATGTAATTCATGTTAGGTATGGTAGTTTTAAATGTTTTGGACCCTACAAAACTTTGATAAACTTATTTCTCAGTTGTTAGATCTTGAATAATTCAAATGCTTTTGATTTCATGTTGTCGTGCATTAGTTTCAAGACTACACGCCCACTGCCATCCAAAGACCAATAATATTTTTACAATCTCTCAATCATTATTGTCTTAATAGTCCCTAAATGATTTCTTTGTGTTTGTAGTGGATGGTGAGGCGATGGATGAAATATCATGGGTGTGAAAATGCTATTAAATTGATGACGTGGAATAATAAAAATCCTTCATTCAGCCTGAGGTTTGTGGTAAATTTTTGTTGTTTAAAATGCAAATATGTTAACTATGTCCTCATTTATTCTGATGCTGAATGTAGGGCAAACACTGGTAGAGGTTTTACAAGGGCCAACCTTATTGAAAAACTTGAAATGTTAAAGGTGATATTTTGTGCTTTTTATTGTGTTAATTTTCATTTGTTGGCTTTTCATTGTCCACTTTTGTACAACATCCATAAAATTTTTGGTTTTCTGCCGTAAAATTACTGCCATTGATGCCCTTGAACTATTTCCTTTTCTATTTTTTGATGATGTAAGTTTTGGCATTTAGGTTGGGTATTGTTCTGAGCCAACTTTGGCATTTGAAAAAACTGCCTTTAGAAATCGTGATTCTTTCTTTGGTTTGACATTTAATTTCATCCTGAGTTTAATTCTGTTTTGTAGGTTCAACTTAATTTTTGTCTCATACTGCACTCAGTCGTTCTTCCTTTTTGATCCCACCTCAGCTTAGTACCTTTATCTACATTATTTCCTCCCATTTCTGTAGGTCCAACACAGGCTTTCAGCAAATTTGGACGATTTTGTCTCATGTTGAAACTGGGATGCAGGTAAACTTTTAAGTTATCGATTCTGATGAGGTTAGCAGAATCTTTATACTATCGCCTGGACAGATCAATAAGACTGGCAGTGGTCATGTTTAAGTCGGGCCAACAAACTTTTCTTTTAAATCTGTTTTGGTAGGTTTGTAATTTCTGGCTTCAGTTGTACTTTTGTATACACTTACTATAGTCAAGCTTAAGGCTGCAAATGATGTTTCCTGTTTGCCAACCAAGTAATTAACCGTTATTTATTTGAGCTCTTTGTGGATTCAGATTTGTTTCTACATTGATTTTGGAATTCATTCCTTCAGAGTGTTGTTCAATCTGGGTTACTCAGAGATGGTTTCTGTTCAGTCCAAGATGAGAGTGCAGGTGATTTTCGTTATTACTTGTATAATGAGATTCCTACTTATCTGGTGATAAATGCATATTTGGTTGTCCTTAATATGTCAGTTTCGTTCATTTTATTTATATATATTTTTTGCTGCCAGCTCTAGGTTCATACAAGTTTCATATGGTTTAAACCTTTTGTTATGTCACTGAACTTGATATATCGAAGTCCTTTTGCAACTTAATTTCACTTGCATATAGAGTAATTTCTTCGCTCCAGCAATTGCAAATTTTGCAGTCAGTGCTTCTGGCATGTCGAGTTACTGGGGTAGTTGGTAGCATTTTTGTTTTTAAGTGACAAATATATTGTAACTTATTTAATTCACCATTACGCCCAAGAATCCTGTAAATAACTGCTTATAAATTTTTATCTAGGGTTGGTTGTCTCCATTCTTGATCCACAGCCTGGTGAGAGCATAGTTGACTGCTGTGCCGCTCCTGGAGGGAAAACCCTTTTCCTTGCTTCACGTTTACATGGAGAAGGTAACTTTTTCCAAGAAAATTATTCACTGGATGTCCTTGTGTCAAATTTTTCATTCTCCTTTTCCCAGGTATGGTGACAGCAGTTGATATAAACAAGGGCCGTTTGAGAATACTTGAAGAGACTGCTAAGGTGCAAAATGTTGATCATGTTGTTACTGTTGTTCATGCCGATCTTCGCACATTTGTCGTGAGTACTTTTCATTTCATTATGAATCGCTTTTGGTAATTTATTGTGAGTTACTAGTTTCTTGCTGGTTTGCTTATGTTTATTGTAATTAACAGCAGGAGCAGGACCAGAACCTTGTGAAGTATGACAAAGTCCTACTCGATGCACCTTGTTCAGGATTAGGTGTTCTTTCTAAGGTAACTTGCTTATATATCATCGTTATCTTTATCTTTCCCTTGATAGTTAATTATTGCATTATAGTTGTTTTTTAGCCGTATACTCTATGTTTATAGAATTATAATTTCCAATTTTTTTTAAATCTCATACATCTTTCTTTTGAAACAAGAGAGCAGATTTGCGTTGGAATAGGAGACTGGAAGACATGGAACAACTTAAAAATTACAAGACGAGCTTCTTGATTCAGCTTCAACGTAAGGGCCAAATTATATGCTTTTAGTCCTAATGTCTTTTTAGTTTTTGCATGATTCATACTTTTTGGATTAGAATCATCTGGGGCTCCTCTGATTTCATTCGGAGTAATTGGTTAATACGGTATGACCAGCCAGTTAGCAATATCTGGAAAAAAAATATATATAACTTTTTGTTAGAGAAATTTCATAATTTTCTTTTTGACATGGGCCCATATCCCTTTTGTGGAATTTTTGTGTGTAAATACGTATATGTTGGAATTAAGAACAGCGTCGCCTCTGTATTCCTCATATGTAGGTTGGTTAAGCCTGGTGGGGTCCTGGTGTACAGCACGTGTTCGATTGATGTTGAAGAAAACGAGGAGAGGGTTGCTTCCTTTCTTCTAAGGCATCCTGTATGCCCATAATCCATCTCACTGTGTTCGATAAATGATTAATGGTACTAGCTAGAATAGATCCCATAGTTTATTGAACTAAAAGATTGATGTTGTGATTGTTTTATCATACAGGAATTCAGCATTGTTCATGCTGATAAATTTGTACCATCTTGTTTTGTCACTGAACAAGGGTTCTATTTGACAAATCCTATAAAGCATTCTATGGATGGGGCATTTGCTGCTCGTCTTGTTCGATGTTGATATATGAAGGGATAGAGCAAACAAATGGTTTAAACTGTAAGTGGACCCTGCAATTAATATAATAAAACCCCTTCCCGATTCCTCCAAATTAAAAAAAATGATTGCTTAATGGTGTAAAATTTACATGTCATTCATCTGATGCGGTTTCTGGATTCGTTTCGTACCTGCAGCAGTGGGAAAATGTGCCGGAACGATCAAAATCCATGTGGGCAGAATTCTTGTTATCCTTCGTCTAGCCTTATTGGTTGGGTTTGAACTAGACAGTTTTCTGCAGATGCGGTTTCTAAAATTCTTCGGGAGAGATAAACGGGTAAGATAAGTTCTTGGAACCCGGAAATAGAGTAGAATCTACGGCAATTTTTCATGATAGAGCATCTTTTCATATGCATGAGGTTATAATGTTATATCTATCAATGCATCTCATATGTTTGATTGATTGTATATTCAAAATATTTCAATGTGTGATCATTTGTATCAATGTGTTATCCCTTTAATTTGCTATATATACGTAAATAGGAGTACAAATTAAATCCGCATCCCATGGACGACAATTTTGTCGTTTTGCGGTTAGTTTAATTTTTTTTTTTCTTTCCGCTGAAAATAGAAAACGACGTCGTATTTATTTTGTAAAGCAATGCGACGTGGTAGTCACAACTATATTCGATGATAGTATCAGACGAAGCGTGGCTTACTGCATGTTTGTTAATCGTACACCTGTTAAACAACCGCCCAAATAAGCCAATCCGGGAAATTGCGTAAGCTGCATCGACATAAAAAATCTCATTATGTATCAAAAGTCCTTTTCTTCAATCTTCATCTGCGAATTCATCGGATGTTGTTTGGTTTCCGGCGTTTTTCTTCTTGATTCCCGATGGCATATGTAGATCTTCTCCGTTTGTTCTCTAGCTGTGCTGTATCGATCTGGTATACTCAGATGGAATTAAGAGGAACGTGGGTTTCTTTTGGGGCATTCAACCAGGCATGGGTCGGGTAATTAGCATATTTCCCTCTTCTTTTGTGCTTGGTGATTGTTTCTTTTATTTTATTTTCGGATTCCTTCAGCTGCTTCCCTTCGGTTTGGGCTTTCTGTGACGTTTATATTTCAGAAGCTTGAATTAATTCCTAAGATGTATAGGAAAGGTGGATTTAGAAATTGATGGTTATTAGTTTCGGGTTTTAAATCCTTGTCATTCAAAATGGGTATGTAAAACCTGTACTTTTACTCACTACAAATGAAAAATGCTTCATTGATGTGCCTGAGCTTAATCTATTGTGGTTCTCATGTTGTATTAGTCTGTGGAAAGTTGTTTTCTATTTGCTTTATATGCTTACAGATTAGATCATCTGTGACATTGAAAATGGTTATATCTATCCAGGCTGCTTACGTTTCTTTTATTTATTTTATTTTTTAGGAGGGGCTCATGATGTTATTCACGATTGAAGCCGACTATGTGATCGGACAATATGCTTATGATAATGATAACAATATTAAACAAAGTAACGGACCTATGCCTTACAAAAATAGGAACATTTAGGAATCAGAGGTTTAACTGAACGATAATTCACGTTTTAAGGTGGTTATTGTGTACTTCCATATCATTCACCACGCCGGCAAAAAAAGCTATTGGTAGTGGGAAACAAAACAAAATACATTGTGATATACATTGCTCCAAATATATGTTTGTTTATAAATGCCATGAGCCAAAGAATTAGTTTGGGAAAAAGTCACCCAACCTACTTAAACAACCGTCAGGCTTTTCCCCGTCCCGTTTGGAGAATGACCAAAGAATTAGTTTGGGAAAAAATGTACAGCAACACACTAAGTAACTAATTTCCAGTTCCTAATTGGGCATCCTAAAAGATGAAGTTTAACGTAGTTGAGTTAATCATATTAGTTTGTAGTAAGTTGAACAATGTGTTCTGCTCAGCTGATCCATTTTCATTTGCCTTCCAATCAAGCCCTGATATTATTTTTGGCATAGAAAAGCAATAAGGATGTTCCCTCTACAATGAGGTGAAGACTAGATGTCTTACGTTCAACTAATTTTGCGTAAGCAGGCATGTAAGTGTTCCTTACTTTTGCTTCTCCACATGCATATGAAAAGGTAGTTGAATAAATCTTGAAGCATTAAGCTTTTATACAACTTCCCTCAAGTATGATCAGCCTATTATTGATTGTGTATCTTTTCTACTGAAGCCGTGGAAGTGTACATTGGTAACAATGATCCTTCCATAAGTTTTACATTTTTCCAAGAGAAGCTAGCGGTTTGAGCTTCTGCCCCTTACTACTGATCCACTTCTGCTTTTCAGGACTTGAGTGGGATATTTCCAATCACCGTCTCCCGGAGTCTGCCATCACTTCTTTCTTCGATCTTCTTTCCGATCCGAATGCGCCAACCAACCTTCTAGGGCTATGGGAAGCCTAACGACTGTCGCCCGTAGAGGTTCGTATGCCACTCTAAAGAGGAAGCAGCATCGGCTGACCCGGATAACCCGGAAACCTGTAAGCTACCCGAGAAAAACATCTACCTTACCCTTTAAGCTTTTATACAACTTCCCTCAAGTATGATCAGCCTATTATTGATTGTGTATCTTTTCTACTGAAGCCGTGGAAGTGTACATTGGTAACAAAGATCCTTCCATAAGTTTTACATTTTTCCAAGAGAAGCTAGCGGTTTGAGCTTCTGCCCCTTACTACTGATCCACTTCTGCTTTTCAGGACTTGAGTGGGATATTTCCAATCACCGTCTCCCGATCCACTTTCCACCACCGCCGTCTTTGTCCTCTGAATGCGCTTCTCCTCCACTGATTCATTGAAAGGAGTTCGTTTGCTTTAAAGAAGATTGGGTTGGGTTCCATCCGGTTCATTTCTCTTTCTGGCTTTACGTTCTTGGTGTTTCCGGTATCTGTATCCAAGGGTTGCGGTTTGGTTGCAACCTATTGATTTTCCGTCTGGTATTTCCTCCTGTCCTCTTCTTCTCCTCCTCTTCTTCTTCCTCTGTCTTTCTGTTTTGATTTGGCCGATTTTTATGTATGTGGTTGTTTTTTTGGTTGATTTCTTTTTGCATGTGTAATGTGTTGCCGTGGAAAGGGTCTGACCCTATTTTTTTCAGCATTTTGTGGATACAAATTTCAAATGAATGAATTCATGAGCATGTCGTTCTCAGTTCTGGGAATGTGGTTGGCTTTCATATGTTACACATATTGAATGCACTTATTCTTATTTTTAACCTATGAATTGCTGAAATTTATAAAGAACATGTTAGTAATAGCCAATTCATAGTGAGCTGTGTTTGATTGGCATGTTTTCTGCATTACCTTCGATCCTTCATTTAGTGCAGATCTGCGTTTATGTTTTTTTTGGGTAGGAAAACACATCTTTAACGGAATATATAAAAAAAAACCCTAAATTCCAAAACATGTTGCATCACTGTTTAGATCAATTTTTAGGTCATATTTGCTCTATCCCCGACCTACATTTGATGCTTTTCCTAGAAAATTGCACATTTTTTTTGTGGCAAAAGTCAGCTGATGAAATTATTCAGAACTTAAAGGAAGAAACCTCATTGCATGCCTTCTTCTCAGAAAGCATTCCATATGATGGATTTTCATAGTGCATATTGATTCAGAAGCAAATAAAATGTTTTCATGTGACAGGTGTGATGCATTTGCCTGCACAACACGATTACTAACAGAATTATTAATGCCTTGACAACATGAGAGGACATGACAGATCAACCATGAGGCTATGAAGCAGCAGACTATAAGTCTCGCCAAGGTAGATTTTTGCTGCATTTTACGTACATTTATGCCACTTTTTTTTTGAATTTTCAAGAAATTGAATTTTCATATTTCATGTCCCATATTCCTATTTTAGCATATGGATATCAGACACCGACTGGAAAAAAAAACCCATTGATTTTCAGGCTGGACATATCTGACTACATGGACTGTTGTCTTCGGTGCAACAAATCTAAGGGGAACTTCAGTCGTGTCTTCAATGTCCTGAAAAAAATCGACGGCTGCTTGTACGCTGTTAAGCAGAGCACTAAGCGACTACGTAATGACGCAGAAAGGCTTTGATGGAGGTTCAAGCTTTAGCGGCTTTAGGTACACACCGGAAATGTTATGCAACAGTTTTCAACACATACCTTTGCTTAGTATACATTTTTTGTTGGAATGCTTTGCCCTTCAATGCATCGTGACAATGTGTCTTTTGCTCTATAACTACGACCCTTGAACTTAAGAAATCAAACTCTATTTTTGGCATGTAAAGTACGATGATGGCGTGTATTTTGGTTATGTAAAATAACGATTGCACTTTTCTCTGCACTTAGTGATCATTTTGTTTGGTACATACACTCTGAATGTTGCATGACATTATGATATGCAGAAAAAGGGTAAGAACATGTTATACGTAAACTAAATATATCGTAAATTATGTTAATACACACAATTTATCGACCTTATACCTTGCTTTCATCGTTGAACACAATACTACCATAGGTTTCCTTATCGGTCAAGGTACTTTTGATACCAAGTAATTCAACACAACCTAAATTCAACTATTAAAAGCAGGCACACCGCATCGCGCACGGTGCGCTTCTACTAGTTTTACATATTAAAATAGGATTGACACACGCTTTTACATCATCATATAACACAAACTTATGATCATCATCTTACCCAATACATATGTTATATTTGTGATGTGCTAAATGCTCTGAAAAGTGTTTTAAGACTTACAGTACATGCAAGAATTTGACCTAATATTGTAGATTATGTACATCCAAATATGATCAAGATACCAAAGGAGGTAATGTGAGATAAATTCTCGTTACTTGCATTCTGGAAGAACATTACATGATATAACATAAGGTTTTGACAGACTAATAACAAACTCTGCAACACTAAATCTATTCTAGATTTCTATTACACTTGCCATTACTTTAGTTAGCCAAGTAGCAAACATGCGTTGGTATATTTCAAAATATTTATTTTGAGAATATGTCTCATAATTACTTTTACGATTAATTATGTTTTGTGACTGTTTGAAAATTAATCTTATATTTATGTCATTTATAGAGAGAATGAGGCAAAAGGACATAAAAGATTACAAAATAAATAAATAGGAAACACTCATTTTTTTTTAAGTTGCAAAAAGGACAAACAATTTCAGACGGACAAAATTACCTCTTTTTTAAAGACGCGCGCATATTTTCCTACCGCTTCAGCTTCAGGTCAAGTTTTGTTTTTGTTTTGTTTTGTTTTTTTATTAAACATCCGTAACTTTTGATTTATAACTCCGATCATCGAAATTTTTTCCACCAAAATTCATATTTTTTTTGCTCTTTAATTTGAGCCCAAATACGATACCCTTCCGACGTAAATTTCGAAAGCCGAAAAAATATTTGCATTAACCGGAGCGTTTTTCTTATAAATGACCGTAACTTTTGATTTAGAACACTGATCATCAAAATTGTTTCACCAAAGTTCATATTTTTTTTATCTTCATTTTGAGACCTCATTTGATACCTTTTCGACGTAGTATTTGAAAGCCGAATTTAATCGCAAGGATTTACACTAACACAGATGTCGATGCAAAGATGTCGAATGTCGATGTCGATGCTGATGTCGATGTCGATAAACAACATCATGCTCATTTAAGGCTTAATTCAACTGACTACTTCAAGGCACACATATCTGGCTCATATAAGGCTCATTTAAGGCTTAATCCAACCCAATGCGCCCATGGAAGCTTCCTCCTAACTACTATTGCAAAAATTGGAACATTCTTAATCTTTGAATTGAAAGGCTCAATATCCATATCAACCGATCTACGGAGTCTCACCTGAGGATTCCTTTGACGTTGTTCATGGCCTTCTTCATAATGGTGAGTTTTTCTTTATGACCACAAACATAGTTCCTGATAAAAAATATGTTATTGATAATCGATCATCGATATCGATATTTTTTATCAAGATGTTTATCGATATTGATATCGATCATCGACATCGATAAATATCGATTACACGATCGTGCTCATTTACGGCTCAATACCAAGTACAAAGCCAACTCAATGAAACTACTCTGTCAATCTGTTTAGAATACTTGATACCAACATAAGCTCAGGCCCTAACCACTTAGAATTTGAAAATATCACAAGAGAATAAAACATTCCACCATACCAATCACATTGAGTACAAAATCACAATGCACTTTAATCAACTTGAAAGTATGTTCAAATCAATGTGGACATAGTAATTAAAGAGAGTGCCATTTCAAACAGAGTAATCATGACAAGAATTAATTAACAAGATGCCGTTTCAAACAAGTCAGTAGCTATGTGAGTCACTAAACTTATTGTAGTTGAGAGCATCAGTAGGATCGAGAGCGCCACCATGCCAATCGGCTTTCTCTTGTAGTAGACATAAGCCTTAAACAATCGTTCCCATGCTTCTTTCATCATCCGAACCGAAGAGGCATGTCTATTACCATTTTTGTTCGGTGAATTACCTCCGTCGTGAGGCTCAGGTTCCTTTAACAAGGTATCTAGACTCGACAATTTCACCGCTGCCTTTGAATTCCATAATCTGCACAGCTGGCTTTGTTTCTTCTTCTTCTTTGTAGTAGTTGCAGCACACTTACGAAGGCTTGTATAACTTCAAAGACCATCTTCTTGTATTCAGAATCGAAAAGTTGCACACCAAAAAAGCAGATCAAAATCCAGGTTTAAACACACATTTGAGTCAAACAAAATGAAGACATAATCTGTTCATTTCAAACATAATACCTTCTTGATTCTCCCATAGCAATGCAACTTGTGCATTCAAATGCGAACTTGTATTCGGTTCTAAACGAAACACAACAATGAGATCAGACACAAAGTATTTGATTTGATAAATAATAAGGAAAATACAGAGAATTAATACTTATAGCATTCATATACCTGATCAACCCAGTCCCAAATAAAACCACCTTGAAGACCAAATGTGCTGTCAATTGCTTCCCAGTACTTGTGAAGATTCCCATTGCTGTTACCCATTGAATGCAAATACCTGACACCCTCCTCCGGCCAATCCTCAAGTGTTAAATCGAACATTAACGCCTCAAATCAACCGAAAAAGGAAGGATATCACCAAAATCGATTCAGAAAAAGGAAGGACTGAGCCTTCACGAATATTCATCAGAATCGGTGTTACAAATCCAACCAAATCGAGTTATTGATTACTCGATTTAGAAGGTTAGGAGATGAAACACCAAACCGGATTTCTGGGATATCAAGAGTTAATGTCGTTGATTGATGAAGAAAATGGCTGGAGGTTTTTTGAGGAGGAATTAGGGTTTTCAGAAATTTGGGAATAATGGAAATGAGGCTGACTTCGGGTTTGTTTTATGGAAAAACGGACTAGATTAGGAAGTAAAGATAATCATTCTTTGATAAAAAGAATGATCCAGCAACATTATATGGTAAATAATTTAAATAGTTAATAAATCAAATTAATGACATAATAATTTAAATAATTATTTAATTAACCTGTAAAAATAATAAACGAGGAAATAATGCCATATGACGTACACATTAACGTTTTATGGCCATTAGTCACAATGATAAATATAAGGGTACAAGACCTTTTGCCCCCCTGTGGTTTGTCAATTGAACCTTTTGCCCTCTCGTGGTTTAAATATATATGGTTCACCCCTGGGGTTTTAAACAAACCATCAACTACAAATTCAGGCAAATATAAGAGAATATTCCATCGGAATATTCCGTTTTTAAATAATATACCATTTTTCCCTCAGTCTTATATTTCTCTTTTTCTTTTTCTTTTATTTATTAAATAAACCCATCAGCTTCTTTACGTATTATTCCCCAAAAATTAGAATTGCAAGCGACGGGAGGAACGACGAACGACGAAGACGACTAGGGTTTCATGGGCTGCGATTTCCGGTGAAATTGATCTCGATTTGCGACTTCACCGGAAATCGCAGCCCATGAAACCCTAGTCGTCTTCGTCGTTCCTCCCGTCGCTTGCAATTCTAATTTTTGGGGAAATAATATGTAAAGAAGCTGATGGGTTTATTTAATAAATAAAAGAACAAGAGAAATATAAGGCTGAGGGCAAAAATGGTATATTATTTAAAAAAGGAATATTCCGACGGAATATTCTCTTATATTTGCCTGAATTTGTAGTTGATGGTTTGTTAAAACCCTAGAGGGGTGAACCATATATTTGTAAACCACGATGGGGCAAAAGCTTCAATTGACAAGCCACAGTGGGGCAAAAGGTCTTTTACCCTAAATATAATGATATAATAAGTAATAACATAGATAATCATAACATAATATTATATAAAGAAACTTATAGAAAACTATATAAAAGCTTTAAATGTGGGGAAAAGTTATAATTGAAAATTAATCAACACATAGCTAGAACCACAAAATACTCAATAGAAATTTCTTTGCTTTTGCTTTGGATCACAAGTAAAAGGGTCTTCCTATTGAGCTTTAATGGTTTTATAATGTTTGTTGATGTTTAGCTGTCATGTATGCTATAACTATTACAAATTTGTTGGATTTTGGTTTTGTTTCGAAAAGTGTAGAAAAAATGCTATTTAGGGCTATTTCGACCCTTTTGGCGCCCGCCAGTGAGGTTTGGCACATGCCATGGGTGAACATAGAGCAGGCAGAATGGTTCAGAGAGTTTTAGCGCCTACCGAGTGGCTTTAGCGCACAGCGAAGAGGAATAGAAACTAGACAGAACACTATTGTAGTTTTAGCGCACGCCAAAGAGGCTTAGCGCACGCTAAAGCTGAGCAGAATGCATTTTGGAAGTTTTATTGGGTTTAGCGCGACAATGCCTTTTATGTAGTTTTGGGTTTTATGACCTAGAATTGAGTTTTGGTTGATACTAATTGATGTTATAACCTTAAATAAACTTAACAAGGCCATGTTTAAGATTCTGATGCATTAAGTTCCGGCACCGAATGGAATCTTCTAAGAGTGGAAGTTCGGGATGTTCGGAAGAGCATAAATGGCCTTGTGCTTTGACGGATTAGCATCCATCAATGTATGTGTATGTGACAGGCTTTGTTAATGTATAGTCTCCTAAGTGAGGAAGTAGAAGTGTTAAGTGAGCATTTTCTTGAAAACACTTAAGTGGCTAGTTAATGGTTAGTAACACACATTCTTGTGTAGTAAAAAGCATAAACATCAATGTTATTCTTGGTAAGGCACAAGACAATATCGCGATGTGTTGTGTGATATGATAAAGTGGATAACTTCGCTGATCCTTAAGAGATCCTGAGAATGGAGGGACTTCGCCGAACACACACACACACATACTATCTGGACTAGTCCGGGGCTACTAGTGTATGTATCGCTAGTAGTTTACAAAAGATGCTTCACGTTGAGCAACATCGTGCGTAGTGCTCTTGAATACTTGATGTAACAAAGATAAGCTCAGCTAGAAACAAAGTTAGATTCTAACGACAAAATTATGTGCATAAAGTGAACCATAAAGTTTGAGTCGCGTTCATAAAGATATTTGTAACTAATAATAAGAAGTATTCCTTTCATTATAAAACGTGATTGTTCAGTAGCTTCTACATTTTACTAAGTACACTTTGTACTTACCTCTTTTGCACGTTTGTAGGTTTTCTTTCTTGAGAAGATATGCAGGATGAACAAGACTTCGATGATGTTGAGGATGATGTTTGATATGCTATGCTAGAAGTTTTATTATGTTCTTATATCCATGTTGTAACTTAATACTATGTGTTTCTTTTTCAAGACATGTTGTAATTTCGTTTGGCTTTTGTGTAAGAATTGGATATCGTTTAAAGATATTTCATTTGTTGTAATTTTAACCCTTTCTATCTTAGTTTGGATGGCAATGTAATTCATAGTATCTTGTATGATTTACCGGAGTCTCTTTAGCTTCCACATTGCTTAACTCGATACGATGACGTAAAGTTTTACGTATAATGTTAGAGTCATTTAATGTTATACGTGCCGAACGTTTTTTCCGGATAAGGAATCGGGTTCCGGGAATGGGGCGTTACAGTTGGTATCAGAGACAAGCTTCTAGTTGTCCTAGGCTTCTATTCTTTAAGATAAGATATCTTTAGACCACTTAGTAACCATAATGATTTTTCTTGATCTTTCAGAATGGAAGGAACTCACAGAGGTACTCATGTTGGTAATGACGAAATTGGAAGCTCGAGGGTTCAATAAGAAGAAAATGGTATGAATCAAAATGGTGGTTAGGCAGTAGTAGGTCATGTTGAATGGGTTGATCAGCATTAACAACCTCCACCACATCAGGAACATCCTAGGAATCGCCACGAGAAACCTCCGTATCATGGGTATCATGAGCATGTTGATGGACCCATTCCGGTCACCATTGTAGGAGATATCCCTCCGGTTATCATCCTTCGATGGCTAAAGTGTATCCACCACAGGCAAGTATGGCTTACCCACCTGCACCCGTAAGCTACCCACCTCATCCACCTTCACCCTCAAGTTATCCATCTCCACCTACGGTTTATCCTCCACCTCTAAGAGTTGAACATTAGTATGGCTATGGTTATCCACCCTAAGGACCACAGTATCCTTACCGTGCACAACTTCAATACCAAAGATACCATCCTTACCATCAGAAAGTACCAATGGTTCCTCCACATCATCCGTATCCACCCCCGTATCCACCTCTAGTGTCCATAGGATACCCTCAAACCTATCTACCAGCACAAAGAAATGCAGGTACTACAAATTGGTATACCCGACTGAAGATATGGTGCACGATTTCCTGGGGAATGTGGAACCAGCAATGGTAGAGGTTTGGATTCAGAGTTTAGAGAAAGCTTGTAGAAATGTGAACATTCCCAAGATCGAGTGGGCACAATTAGCGGTTGGTTTTATGCTTGGAACTGTAAAGAATTGGATTGAGGCTTTTAAGAATAGAAGGGGAAAGATAAATGATTGGAGAGTGTTTACGGATTTGTTCTATCAGGAATATTTCCACCATCGGTTCCGGTGGATAAGGCAAATCGGTTCCTACATTTGAGACAGGGACAATACATGATAGTGACTCAGTATTCGCATAAATTCAACATTTTGGGAAGCTTTTATCCAGATATAATGGGCAATGCGGACAGAAAGATGGCACAATTTTTGGGAGAGTTGGCTTGAGAGATAAGGGCATGCATGCTTGGTTGGAAGCCGAGGAACATGGCAGAATTAGTTAACAAGACTTTGGAAGTTGAGACCTTCAAGAATAAGCCGTCAGTGTTTGTTGGAGACAATAGGTCTTTTGGGACTAGTCAGGGAAATAGCCATGGAGCACCGCAATAGAATGTGAAGAAAACTTCGGCACCGCTTGTAGCTACTTCAACAACAAATGCATCAGTTTGTTCTAAGGGCAAGAAGCCTCACACCGGAGAGTGTCGAGCAGGATCATGTGTATGTTTCCATTGAGGAGGTACCGTGCACTATGCAAGAGCTTGCCCTACAAGAAGTGTTCAGGGAAATCATGGAAACAACAAGGGAGGTGCAAGTAGACCGGCATATGTGTTTGCTTTGGATGCAGAGCTCGCAGGACCAGAAGATGCAATCATTTCAGGTATCTCTTAAGTTTTTGTTTGTTTTCTAAAGTATTTTTATGACACGTTAGTTCATGTTGTATTTGTATTTAAGTAAATGAACTTGCTTTCTAGGTAAAATTATAATAGATAACTTAGTTGTTCCAGCCTTGTTTGATACGGAAGCGTTGAATACTTTCGTGTCAAGTAAAATAGCTAAGAAGTTAAACCTACCCCATCAACCTTTAAGGAATTATTTGACAATAACAACACCTTTGTTTAGAGGAACTAAGGTTACTAAGATGATACTGCATGTTGACGTCCATGGGGGAACCTACCGTTGTAAGAGTGATCTTATAGTTTTGGATTTTACGGATTATGATGTGATTC
This sequence comes from Gentiana macrophylla, assembly GCA_026214975.1. Classification (NCBI taxonomy): domain Eukaryota; kingdom Viridiplantae; phylum Streptophyta; class Magnoliopsida; order Gentianales; family Gentianaceae; genus Gentiana; species Gentiana macrophylla. The sequence continues at coordinate 70,584,753 of CM047814.1, forward strand.
TTGGCATAGATTGGCTATCCAAGAATTATGTGCATATGGATTGCAGAATAAGAAGGTGGTCTTTAAAGTACCAGGAAAGTCATCCAAAACTTACCAATGGAATGTGTATAGGCTGAGTAAGAAGAGACATTCGATTATATCCGCAGTGAAAGCAATTAGGGCTGTAATAAAGGATGTGAGGAAGGATGGGAGGCCTATTTGTTGTATGCTTTGGATATCGAAAAAGTAAAGCCCAAGATGGAGGAAACACCAATAGTGAAGGAACACCCCGAGGTCCTTCTGGATGAGTTGCCAGAAACATGCCTGATAGAGAGATAGAATTCGAGATAAACCTCATCCCGGGGACATCACCAGTAGCAAAGGCTCCGTATATGATGGCGCTGGCTGAATTGAAGGAATAAAAGGCACAACTTAAGGACATGTTATAAAGGAACATAATTCAGCCTAACACCTCTCTATGGGGAGCACCTATTTTGTTTGTGAAGAAAAAGCATGTGAGCATGAGAATGTGCATTGATTACAGGGCTTTGAACAATTTGACCACCAAGAATAAGTATCATTTGCCTAGGATTGATGATCTTTTTCAACCATTTGCAAGGAAAGAAGGTGTCTTCTAAGATTGATCTTAGGTCGGGATACCACCAATTGAAGATTAAGGTTGCCGACATACCTAAGACGGCATTTAGTACAAGATATGGACATTATGAGTTCTTTGTTATGCCTTTTGGACTCATGAATGCTACATAAGAGTTCATGGATCTTATGCAGTGTGTTTTCATGCCGCATCTTGACAAGTTTGTGATTGTGTTTATAGATGATATCCTCATTTACTCCAAGGACGAAAAAGAACACGAAGAACATTTGAGGATAGTGTTGTAAACCTTGAAAGATAAGCAGTTATTATCTAAGTTCTCAAAATGCGATTTTTGGTTAGACCAAGTCAGCTTCTTGGGTCATATGATCTCAAGGGAAGGAATACAAGTGTATCCCGCGAATATTGAAGCAGTTAATGGCCAAGACCTACTACAATGTCAGAAATCAAAAGCTTCTTTGTATTGGCCGGTTATTACGGAAAGTTTGTGCAAGATTTTTTGAGGATAGCTACTATACTCAAGAAACTCACACAAAAGAGTGTCAAGTTCGAATGTACAAAGGATGTGATGTGGCTTTTCAAACCTTAAAGGAGAAATTGACAAAAACACTAGTTTTGGCAGCACCCGAATTTTTTGATAATTATGATGCTTACACAGATGCTTCAGGACAAGGGTTATATTGTGTGTTAATGCAAGGAGGTAAATTGATAGCTTATGCATCTAGACAGTATAAGGTGCTTGAGAAGAATAATCTTACACACGCCTTAGAGTTGGCAGCCATGGTTTTTGCCTTAAAGACTTGGAGGCGTTACCTTTATAAAGTTAAAGCAAGGATCTTCACGGATCATAAGAGGCTTAAGTTTATACCCAAAATAATTTGAATATAAGGCAAAGAATATGGTTAGAGTTCATGAAGGACTACGATCTTGATATTTAGTACCATCCGGGTAAAGCAAATGTAGTGGCTGATGTGTTGTGTAGAAGATCGGTTAGTGTGATTTCTATGGCTCAAGATGTGGTTGATTGGCTTGATGGGCTGAGTATACGAGGGTTTGACCAGATTGGGGATCATCACTGTTTGGCTTCGTTGTTGGCAAGATCAGAGTTGTTAGATGATATCCGTGAGGAACAAGATGAAGATCTAGTTTTAGTCGATTTGAAGAGAGTTGCTAGAGAAAACCCTACGATTGGTTATGTTTTGGATATGAATGGAAACCTTTGGTATCGGGAAAGAGTTTGTGTGCCTAACGTTGATGGTTTGAGACAAAAGGGTAATGGATGAAGCACATAGGATTGCTTTTGCTATTCATCCAGGAGCTACGAAGATGTATCGTGATTTGAAGGAAAGGTTTTGGTGGCCTTCTATGAAGTTGGAAATTGCTGAGTTTGTGGCACAGTGTGATATTTGTTAGAAAGTTAAGGCTGAAATTAGAAGACCATGAGGAATACTTAAGCCGTTGGAAATCCCGGAATGGAAATGGGATAATATTACTATGGATTTTATCACCGGTTTAACCCGTACTAAGAGTGGACACGACATGATTTTGGTGATTGTTGATAGACTCAAAAAATCTTCTCATTTCTTGCCGGCTAAAGTTGACATGCCATTGAAGAAGCTAACCACACTTTATTTGGACAATATTGTGAAACTTCATGGTGTGCCTATATCTATTGTATCCGACCGGGATAATACATTCATCAGACGCTTTTGGAAGAGTTTGCAGAAAGCTTTGAGAACAAAATTTGAATTAAGCACAACTTTTCATCCATAAACAGAAGGACAATCCGAGAGGACAATACGAGCCCTAGAGGATATGTAAGGGCTTGAGATTTGGAAGTAGGCGAGCTTCATGGGAGGACTACCAACCCGTGGGTGAGTTTATGAATAATAACAGCTTATCATAGTTTGGGATGCCTCCGCTTGAAGATTTGTATGGTAGAAGATGTTGAACGCCTTTGTTTTGGGATGAAGTTCAGGAGAAGCACGTGATAGGGCCAAAAATGTTTGAACATGCTAAAGAAAAGGTTGTTTTGATCAAGAAGAATCTGAAAGCCGCACAAGATAGACAGAAAATTTGGGTTGATGTTAGAAGACATCCATTAGAGTTTGATGTTGGAGAGAAAGTTTATCTTCGAGCTTCACCGATGAAAGGAGTCAAAATATTTGGACATAAAGGAAAGCTAAGTCCATGCTTTGTAGGACCCTTTGAGATTGTTGAAAAAGTTGGACCTTTGGCTTATAAACATAAGTTACCGGAATGTCAAGAGTTCACAATGTTTTCTATGTTTTGATGTTGAAGAAGTATTTGACCAAGACAAATGTTGAAGCCGAGGTTGATCAAGAAGTGCTACAAGATAATCTTGTGTATGAAGAGAAGCCAGTTAAAGTGCTTGACAGAAAGGAGAAAATAATCAAGAGAATAATGATCCCTTTGGTTTTGGTGCAATGGAACAATCATTCACCGAATGAGGAAACATGGTAGATTGAGGATGATATGATCCTTGAGTTCCTAGATTTCTTGTTTTACTGGTATGCTTGATTTCAAGGACTAAACTCCTCTTAACACATCGTATTCATATAAAGGGGGGAGGAATGTAATATTTCAAATTTTTGAAAAAGGAAAAAATGTCTTTACAAGAAAATTCTGAATATTATATTTAATTATTAATTATGGATTTAAGTTTAAAATAAGGGAAAATGAATTTTTTAAGAACTCCTTGGTAGTTATTTTCATAAAAGTAAAACTTCATTTTTACTTGGAAGTTGTCAGAAAAGTTTTGGGAGAATTGTTCGAACTTTGAAGCTAGGGAAAACATAAAATAAGTAAAAAGGGAATCTTCAAAGGATCTTAATAATCGTTGATTGGATTGCAGATTCAAGTAGATATTCTCGATCCATGTGAGAAGTGCTACGCATTGATACAATGATCTTCAAGTTTGGAAAAGGTATGGTTTTGCCCTAGTTTTAGAATCTTTAAGTTTTGAATCTTTTCTGAAGTTTAAGTTGTTCAATTCATAGCCTAGATTTTTTAGAAACCTTTGATCACAATTAATTTAGGTTTAATTGTTGATCAAATAGGTTTTGGGTAAGAAGATCAAGAGATGTGGCTGTTTTGCTTGAAATTGCTTTGCTTTTGCTTTGGATCACAAGTAAGAGGGTCTTCCTATTGAGCTTTTATGGTTTTATAATGTTTGGTAAATGTTTGGTAGTAATTTGGTGATGTTTAGCCATTGTTTGTATGCTATATCTGTTACAAAAGTGTTGGATTTTGGTTTTGTTTCGACAAGTGCAGAAGATTTGCTATCTAGGGCTGTTTTGACCTTTTTGGTGCCCGCCAAAAAGGTTTGGCGCGCGCCAAGGGTGAACAAAGAGCATGCAGAATGGTTCAGAGAGTTTCAGCGCCCGCCGACCGGCTTTAGCGCGCGCCAAAGAGGACCATAATCCAGATAAAACACTGCTACAATTTTTGCTCGCGCCAAAGAGGCTTATCGCATGCTAAAGCTGAGCAGAATGTTTTTTTGGAAGTTTTGTGGGTTCAGCGCGCCAAAGGGCTTTAGCGCGCGCCAAAGCCTTTTTTTATGCAATTTTGAGTTTTAAGACCTAGAATTGAGTTCTGGTTGATACTAATTGATGTTAAAACCTAAAATAAGCTTAACAAAGCCATAATTAAGCTTCTGATGCATTTAGTTACGGTACCGAATGGAATCTTCTAGGAGTGGAAGTTCGGGACCATCGGAAGAGCATGAATGACCTTGTGCTTTGACGGATTAGAATCCATCAATATTTGTGTATGTGATAGGCTTTGTTAATGAATAGTTGCCTAAGTGAGGGAGTAGAAATGTTAAGTGAGCATTTCCTTGAAAACATTTAAGTGGCTAGTTAATGGTTAATAACATACATTCTTGTGTAGTTAAACGCATAAACATCAATGTTATTCTTGGTATGACACAAGACAATATCACGATGTGTGGTGCGATCAGATAAAGTGGATAACTTCACTGGTCCTTAAGAGATCCTAAGTGGAGGGACTAACACACTCACTATCGGGTCCAACCCGTGTCTACTAGTATATGTATCGCTAGTAGGTTGCAAAAGATGCTTTGCGTTGAGCATCATCATGCGTAATTCTCTTAAATACTTGATGTAACAAAGATAAGCTAAGCTGGAAACAAAGTAAGATTCTCACGACATGTTATGAGCATTAAGTGAACCCTATAATTTTAGTCGCATTCATAAATATAAATTGTAACTTATAATAAGAAGTATTCCTTTCATTATAAAACGTGATTGTTCAATAGCTTCTACCTTTTACTAAGTACGATGTGTATTTACCTATTTTGTACGTTTGTATGTTTTCTTTCTTGAGAAGATATGCAGGATGAACAAGACTTCGATGATGTAGAGGATGGCGTTTTATATGCTATGCTATGCTAGAAATTTTATTATGTTTTCATATCCATGTTGTAACATGATACTATGTATTTCCTTTTCAAGACATGTTGTACTTTCATTTGGCTTTTGTGTAAGACTTGGATATCGTATATTGTAAGATATTTCGTTTGTTGTAGGTTTAACCCTTTCTATCTTAGTTTGGATGACAATGTAATTCCTAGTATCTTGTATGATTTAACCGAGTCTATTTAGCTTCAACGTTGCTTAGTGTAAATACTTACGTATAATGTTAGAGCATTTAATGTTATACGTGAACGTTTTTTCCGGGTAAGTATTCGGTATCCGGTAACGGGGCGTTACAAAAAAAACGCACACACACACACACACACACATATAAGGTAGGGTAGAGTGGGGTGGTGTGTAAGGGTAGGTATGGTAAGGTAGGGTGTTGTGGGTGGTGGATAGGGTAGGCTAGGGTAAGATAGGGTGTGGTGGTGGTTAAGGTAGGGTAGGGTGTGGTGGTAGGTAAGGTAGTGTATGTTGGGGTAGGGTGGTGGGTAGGGTAGAGTAAGGTATATAAGGTGTGGTGGTGAGTAGAGTAGATATGGTAGGATAGGGTGGGGTGGTGGGTAAGGTAGGGTAGATATGAGTGATGATAGAGTATGTCAGTAGGGTAAGGAAAGGAAGGATGCATAAGGTAGGATACGGTGAGATAGGGTGGTGGGTAATGTAAGGTAGAGTGGGATGGTGGATAGGGTAGGGTAGAGGTGGATAGAGGGGTAGGATACGGTGAGATAGGATGTTGGGTATGGTAAGGTAAAGTGGGGTGGTAGGTAGGGTAGGATAGAGGTGGTTAGGGCAGGGTGGGTAGAAAGATAGGATGCGATGGGATGTGGGGGTAGCGCAACCCCACCCCACGCCACTTAACCTCATTCTTTCCACCATATCCTACCTTATGAACCATATATTATATTTAATGCCAAACGCAGTAATGGAATAAATTTATTCCATTCTATTCATATCATATCTACCTATACTATTTAAGTCCAAGGAAAAAGCCTTGTAACAGTGGCCACGTTATTCCTTTTGTGTGCCAAATTGATTTACAAGGTGTAAGGAAATGTTTGCCACGCCGGTTTTATTTCTCCACGTCTGCTTTTGGTCTTCTTTTATTGTCTTTTATTTATTTTTTTGGTCATTGTGTTTCTTAAGAAAAAAGGAAAGAAAAAAAGGCAACTTCGATTGAAAAGGAGAGAACGAAACCCAGATCTGGTTGTCGATTGGACCGCCAAGGAATTGAGCTCCGTTCGCTTATACGGGCGGATATTTGCTTCCTTTTGTGGAAATTGAAATTATATGCTGGATAATACGGTTGCATGTGTCGGTTCCGCCCCCAAATGCTTTTCAGGTCGCAGCTGTCTTCTCTTGCAATTGACGGAAGGGTTTATTCCATTTAAAAATTAGGCGGATATTGTTGCTGGTGATGTCATGCTGCATACGAGGAAGAGAAGAAACCGGGGGTCTGTCTGATTTAGCGGAAAATCAAAGGGTGTTCATAGATTTACATTCTCTGCAACTAAAGAAACTGTCTTTCCTGTGTGTAGAGCCTAGATAGGTAGGTATTGTCACTAAATTTCAATGTATTGTTTGTTGGATAATAATCTTTCAGCCTAATGGTCATTAGATGGTTTTTTCAGATCTAAAATGGGATTAAATACCCCTTTCTGGTGCAGAACTTCTCACGCATTTACTCTAGCTCCAGGTACTCCCCATTTCTTTCATTTCTCCCATAAAAATTCCTTGCATTCATGCCTTATTCTTCTGGTTAGATTAATTAATGCAAAATCATGCTCATTATGTGCATGAGCTATAAATGTTCTAAAATGGTTGTTGGTTTTTTACGGTTTGTCTTGGTCTATTTATTGCTTTGGCTACGCTTTTTACCAACTCTTACACCTTGCTTCTGCTTGGTTTATGCAAGGGGCCTGTTTGTGATAATATAATAAATGATGTTGGCTGGTTGTTTATTCTTTTTTATTCTTGGGTTTTCCGGTTTTATCTACGCTAGGCAATTTCGTGCCGATTTCTGGAAGTTGTGCATTCTCGATTCCGTACATGATGTTGCTCGTGTACTATTGTAGTAATATAAATGTGGTTTCTTTTTCCTCTTCTGCTTGTGCATGGTAACTGTATATACTTTTAGATGTTCTTTATGTGCTTCTGAAGTTGTGCATAATGATTTTTCTCATGTTGTTGTTTGGCCTATGGAAGTGCAAACAATGTGAAGGGTCCTTAATTAGGGGTGACATAGGAGTTTCACTTCAGGTTGTCTTTCATACACAACTATAGGAGTTTCACTTATGGTTATCTTTCATATAGAATTACATATTTTGTTCTCTCATTGTTTTCAATATGATGATAAACTTTCCACCATTTTCCTCTCGATTTTATGTGGGTTTATGTACATTGAATTATTAAGGTGCCTTCCCTATAGTAAAGCTTGAAAGTATGCACATTGTTGTTCAGGATGTCTGCACTTTTAGGAATGTTTTGCAATAGGATACCATATGTACTTGGCATGCTTTCGTCCCTGCTTAGAGTCAACATATTATCCAGGTTTAGAGGATCATGCTGTATTTTTTTTCTTCCTTTTTCTCCTGTGAGGGGGGGGGGGGGGGGGGGAGTTAGAACACTAAAATGATGTTTTTTTGGTTTCAGTTTAGGTTTTCCTTATTCGCTGATGAAGGACCCATCTTATTTTTAAGTTTTCCTTTTCCTTCTCTGTTTTAGATTAATCAAGAAAAAGAATATATCAGACAACCGTGAACCCCGAATGCTGCTCAGGTTCTAATGGCTGCTGCTCAGGTATGTCAGCTTATGTACTTTTGCTCTCTGTGAACTGCTTTCTTGTTTACATTTTCGTCCTGTTTTACCTTGCTCCCTTTGCCTATCCCATTCTGGCATTTTTTTTAGTCCCATGTTCTGTGCTATATATTTATGATACAATGCCTTACACTGTTACCGTAATTTCCCTACGCAGCGAACTCCTTTGACGGATGTTGTCGGTGCAAAACTCCACAAAAATCCTGTCATTTGCTTTGTGAAAGGAATTGACCGACTATACCGAGGGAACTATGAAACAAGCTACTCTATTGTCAAACTCTACACACAAGAAGAGATTGCATCCTTCAGAGAATCCATGGTTGTTCAGACAACAACACCAACTGATGTTGTGTCACAAACAGTTATTGCACCTGCAGTTCTGAACAAGGAACACCAGTTCTTCAGCCCAAAAACAAAGTTGGCTATTGAGGAAATTGCAAACACATCCACCAACCTAGGGACAACTTCTGCGGCCCATGTTTCTCCCAAAAGAGGGCTTATGTTCGCAACTGAATGTTCTAACAAAATTACCTCTGATGCACCTTCCGATATTTCACCTCCAAATGCTGATGAAACCTCCTGCTCCACTGGAAATGATATTATGCAGAATCCAGGCAAAAAAGTGAAAGGCAAGGAGGATGAACTTTAAGGAGTAAGAACGTATTAATGATCCAAATGTGTTAAACCTTGGGTGTATGTAATAAAATATAAGTTTTGGGTGTATGCTTTGCAAAAATTAGTCTGCATATTAGAACCATTAGTCTCAATATCCAACAAAACTAATGGTGTGATAATATGCAGCAACTGTTCTTGCTGGACATACTTAATCCCATCTTTTGTTTTCTGCCCAATATCGCGCATCCCCGACATACTCTTTTGGGCATCTTGTGCTTCAGAGCAATTATTTTGTTTAATATGATGTAAAATATTTTGGGGTTAAGCTCAAGGTAATATCTAAATAAAATGGTTTGGTTATGCTGAATGTTCTCATTGTTTCTTCATTGTTTGTGTACTCGCATTACTAAATTTATCTCTGCATATTTACCATGGATGTGTCATGCACAAAGAACAAGGCAACAACAAATTTGCACAAATGATCACATTGTATATGTTGCTCCGATGGGCGTAATCTTTTGCTTTGGCGCGTCCATACACTAGTCCTATTATTTTATTCGATTTATACGTAAGAAACGTACCATTATACATTGCACGTGTCTTCCGAACATTTGTTTCTCTTAAAAAAATTTATATTATGCTCACAAAAACAAAGTTTACAGGCGGAGTGAAAACAGAATGTATAATTGTTATGGTAGTACAAAACACCGCTCTGCTCTGTACTAATTTCATGTGCTCTGCTCTGCTCCGCTCCGCACCGCTCCACTGCTAAACATCAGAACAACAGCTGCCAGCTGCTCATTGGTTTAATTACCTTCAGAAATGGAATCAACTTTTTTTTTTCTTCTTTTTTTCCCGATGTTTTTTTGAAGCTTCAAACAAAAATATCAGTATCATCTTTCATCAGCTTGTTTTGAAACAACTTGTTGCGTTGGTGTGACCGATTTTTGTCTTGGAACCACTTTTGCAGGTAATTTGATAAATCTTCTTCAAATTTAGCCCTCTCCTTTTACACCTCCTTGTTCTCTTTTCTTTTTGAAGCATTTATGATAATATTGGGTGTGGAATTTCAAGCTACATATTTTCTTTTATCTTGATTTTAAGACGTAAAGCTGTGATGTGAATATTCCCTTTGCAAAAGAAGAGAATCTACATTTTTTAGCATATGATGAAGTGATTTTGTATAAATTCTGGTGGTCCTTTGATAAATTTCGTCCTCCCTTCACCTTTAAATGAAAAATATTCAGTGCAATGATTCGGAATCACTGTGTAGTGTGTTGCCCTCTTCAGAAACTATGAAAGCCCTTATCTATTGGAAAGTTGATTGCTTACCATCCAAAATTAAGTGACTGGAAATCGGTGGGTTACTGTTGTACTGCATATTGCCGTTAATGTTTTATTTCACCATGTATGTTGTTTTTGCCTTGGGGTATAATGTATGAATGTTCAACATTCAAGGTTACTTAATAAAATGGGTGAGGTTAGTCAGATTTCATGTTAGTGAGCTACCTAGCTTGCTGTATGCTGTTTCTTTTTGTTTCTGCTAGTTGTATCTGTGCTTTCATTCGTGTTTTTCTCCTTTCTTTCACAGTACCAACTAGCCTCAATGGTTTATTAACTGATTGAGCCAGAGGAAAAGTAGATGTCTTGTTTTTGTTTTTCATTTTTCCATTAATGCACAGTATATCTACCATTTTGTCTGATAGCTCTCGTAATTTGGCAACGGATGTAACTCACTGCCTATGCCTGATGATTAGCTCTTGTGTTTTGCTTTACTAATTAAACAAATTTTGTATGGGTAGAAGAAATGAAGAAGCTTCAGTTCTTGAACAATGACCTTCCTTTTGAAGTGTTTTCAAGATTATCAACTAAGGATCTGCACATGCTGAAGTTTGTTTCTAAGGAATGGGATAGGCTCATCTCAGACCACTCCTTCATCCACCTTCACTTGAGAAAGAAAGAAACCGTGTCGGGCTTTTTTTTTCAAGAAAGGTTCCACTTGGATGTCGATGACATTGAACGCATTAGCTACATTCCTCTAGAGGCAAAAAGAAATGCAGTTCACAGAAATGTCCTCGATTTCCTTCCCGAGAGTGTTGTAGTGCTCGATTCATGTGACGGTCTGATTTGCTGTCGCAGTACCTTGTCTGCTAAGGACCCGAGATTATATATATGCAATCCTTTAAACAGGGAATGGACTAGTCTTAAGTGGCTTAATCCTTCCAAGACAAGCTTCTCCTTGGTTTTTGACAAATCCAGCTCTCTGTTAGGTGATGCTCCTTTGGACTTCATAGTCATTGCTGTTTCGGGAGCTGAAACTGACGATGAATCTGGTGCCGAAGAATGTGAACTTTTGTTTAACATATATTCATCAGGTAACAAAACTTGGAGGAGATCAACAGAAATCTGTCGTTGCAGTGATCCGTTGGTTAGCAAGAAAGGCGTTTCTGTAGACGGTTCTTTGTACTGGCTTACTAAAGGTGACCAAATCATCATGTTTGATCCAAAACTGGAACTAAGCTGCTTAATTCCTGTACCACTCCCTGCCTCACAGTTCCAAATGAGGATTTCTCGATGCATCGGAGAATCGAAAGGGAGGCTGCACTATGTGGTTTTGTCTGAAGATGGACTCCAGCTATGGGTACTTGAGGACCCCTTTTCATTTCTGTGGAATCTAAGGTTCACATTTACAGTAGATGAGCTAGAAAGGAATAATCCCGAGTTCCTTTACAGTCTAGCGTCACAAATTACAAGTCACACGGCTGCAGACATGGCTTTGTTGATTGACATTTTAGCTTTGAAAGATGACATATTGTTCATAAGGGTGTCTACATATCTTCATTTCTTTAACTTTGAGACTGGGAAGTTGAGGATGTTCTGTGCCCTCTCTGAACTTGGACAAATGTCTATCAATAGTCCTATAGTGATCCCATACACCATGAGTCTGGTTCCTTTGGTTTTTGATTAGAAAGCAGCAGTTGTCTTATTCTCACTGTTCGGTATCAAGGTATATTCTTCTTCGAACCTGATCTGCATCGTTTTGTCTAACTTATGTAGCTGTAATTTGCTCAAGGATATAAGGATGCTGTTGGCACCAGTTTAGTTTGATGTGTACATGTTGGCATGGAACATAATTTTTTTAGCAGAAGTGTATTGAGTTTTTCTTGCCTTTTTTATGTTGTTGCAGTAGCCAATATGAGATTTTGTTGCCTGGAAATGGCAAAACTACCTACTTCACAAAAATCAGAATCCCTTTCCATTATAAAATTTGTGATTCCCATCTGGTGTAGAAATGTAAAACTCATTTTCCTGGTATTTGCACTCACCAAATGCATCTCAAGAACAAATAATGTCTGGAGGTCAATATTTAATTGATAAACATAAGCAGGGAAGGATCCAACCTTATGAATGGGGAAGGGCGGCACGTGCACCCACCGATATACGTGGTGGCCGGTTCAGGCCTGTGGCCTGGCGAGTTCCCGGTCTTCACCAACCCAGCGGGTTTCGGGTTCAGCCCGGCCCGGACCGGCACGGTTGAAAGCCCGCCATTCTAGCGGGCCGGAACTGGACGGGCTTTTTTTTTTAAGTATATATATATTTTCAATTTTTTTATTATCTAGATTTTTTTATAATGTTTGGATTTTTTTCCCTAATATTTATGTATCATTTAATATAATATTTATTAGAATTATTTTATTTCATTTTATTTAAGATGGTAAATGGTTTTTTGCTTCATGTCATGGGACCCCGATCCTCTGGTGTTAAATGAGCACAGCAGGACGCAAAACGGCGTCGTTTCGGCCCGAAACGACACCGTTTGGTTCCGACCTTAAAAAAAAAACACACAATCAAAACGACGTCGCGGCGGCCAAAGCGACGTCGCTTTACGGCACGACGTCGCCGGGCCGAAACGACGCCGCCGTCGACCAAAGCGACGTCGCCGGCCAAAAGCGACGTCGCTTCGGCCCGAAACGACGTCGCTTCGGGCTCACAGCACCACACAGCAGACGGCAACACATCAGAGAATCCCAATTCCACGTCATGTGTGTTCTTCTTCAAATTTGTATGTAAAGTTATGTTTTTTGTAATAAGTTCAGAAAAGACAGCTCTTGTATATTATTTGACACTACTTGAATTTGAGATGAAGCCAGCTCAAGTGTTTTTTTTCGAGTGTAAGTTGATTTATATTTATAAAACTCATAAATATTTGTGATATGATGTGTAAACTCAAATAACATATCACAATCTGGTCTACTTTTATATTATTTGATCACTACTTCAATTTGAGATGAAGCCGACTCAAGTGTTTTTTCGAGTGTAAGTTTATTTATATTTAGGGTGATTCTATTGGCACAACTGTTGGACAATCTTGTTCATAAACGAAATAAAAATTACAAAGAAACGAATAACAACAAATTCGAATTACAATTTCAAAGAAAACAGAAAATGATATAAGATCCGGAACATGTTCTTGCATGCGCTTCCTTAAGACTAATTCGTCCCCTCACCTTCGTGTGCCGTGAGCTTCAAAGAGGACGTAAATATATTGGCTCTTTTCCTTCCTTCCTTCCAATGTGGGAGAAATTGGTTTCCAATTTTCCTTTTATTATTAACACTTTCCATTCACTCACTTGCTTTCAATGTTTCGATATACATATATCATTTAACACATCTATTTTAACCATCAATATTCCAACAATCCCCACATGAATGGAATAGTGTTTAAACCACAGCAAAGGCTCGAAGAATGAAATTGAGAGTTCAAGTGGTAGATCAATGCATAGGATAGGTAGGTGTGACCTTTTGAACCTTCCCTTGATTAAATATGTTTACTTTCTTGGTGACTAGTAGGCGAGCGATGTCCTTGAACTATTCTCGCCGTTGATGTAAATGATGACATATCAACCACACTCGCATCTACCTATCAACATAGGTTCTTGCGGTTATGTCCATTTTGGCCGTGGACATCTGCTCAGTTCAAAGAAGAGTTTCTAAGAATTGCGCCCTCACAATTCCACTTTGAGCGGCCCTCTTCTCTCTTACATAGGTGATTACGTAATTGAGAATTTTCTCAAAATATTCTTCTTACACAAATCATTAAAAGCTCTTCTCGTGAGCTTATCCTCGTTCAATCTCACTTTGTTTCTTCATCTTAGGAATGAGCTTGAGGTTACCCCCACGGTGACTTTACTTCGGCAATTAGGTTTTCCCGTTGAACCAAGATCTTGGGATCTCCAATCTACAAGGTTGGATTTTCCTTCATAAAGTTTTATTCCATGGGCTTTAGTCCCATTCCTCTTGATAATTTAGCAACTAGCTCTATTTAACCGCTTTGGTTAGCGGATCCATAAGATTATCCTCGACTTAACATAGTCTACAAGGTAATCGTACCAGATTGAGAGTAGTTGTCTAATGGAATTATGTCGTCGGCGTATGTGCTTTAGACTTACCATTATACATTATATTACATGTGCTCTTCCAATCGATTGATTGTATCACAGATGAATACATATTCCTGGCAGCGGCGGCCATTGAGGAATATCCTCTCAGGAATTGATGAAACCATTACGCCTCTTCCCACATTTATCCAATGCCACAAACTCGATTCCATTGTGGATCCGGTTATCACGGTTTGTTTGGAAGATTTCCAAGACACGGCTCCACCGCTTAATGTGAATACAAAACCACTTGTGGATTTTGAATCCTTTGAATCAAAATCCAATTTGCATCAAGATATCCTTCTATAACAATTGGTTCTCTTGTATAGTGAAGGCCATACTTACGAGTATATCTTAAGTATCTCAGTAACCTCACTATAGCTTTCCAATGTTCATGACTCGGATTACTAGTATATCTACTCAGCTTGCCAACATCATAAGCGATATCCGGTCTAGTACAACTCATTAAGTACATTAGACTTCCAATGATCCTTGTGTACTCTAATTGAGATACACCCTCACCTTTATTTTTGAACAAAGGTTGACTTTGATCTATTGGAGTTCTAGCTTCATTTGAGTCATCTTTATTGAATTTTTCCAAGATTTTATCAATATAATTAGATTGACTCAAAATGAGACCATTAAATTTCTTGTAATTCTAATTCCCGATATCATCTCTGCTAAACCCATATCTTTCATTTCAAATCAAGGCGTTTAACATATCTTTGGTAGATTTGATCATCTTATCATTACTACCAACTATCAAAGATGTCATCCACACAAAGACATAAGATGACATAGCCATCTTTTGTTTCTTTCATGTAAATACATTTATCACATTCATTGGTTTTGAACCCTTTTTCAAGCATAACATGATCAAACTTTTGATGCCATTGTTTTGGTGCTTGTTTTAAGCCATATAATGGCTTAACCAATTTACACACTTTCTTATCTTGTCTGGACTAGAAAAACCTCGAGTTGTTCCATGTAGATTTCTTCTTCTAAATCTCCATTTAAGAAAGCGGTTTTCACATCCATTTGATGTACTTAAATTACGCAAAGCGGCTATAGCAAGTACCATCCTAATGTAAGTTATTCTCAAATCACTTTGGAGAATATGTGTCAAAATAATCAAGACCTTCTTTTTGACTATAACCTTTTATTACTAGTCTGGCCTTATATTTATCAATAGATCCATCAGGTTTCATTTTCCTTTTAAAGATCCATTTTGATCCTAGTGGCTTACATCCTGGAGGTAGATCAACTAACTCCCAAGTATGATTTTGCAATATAGAGTCTATTTCACTATTTATTGCTTCTTTCCACATTGGACCTTTAGAAGAAGTTGTCGCTTCTTTAAAGCTTTGAGGATCTGTCTTTATCATATAAGTGATAAAATCTTTACCAAAAGATTTTTCAGTCCTCGACCTCTTGCTTCTTCTTGGCTCAACCTCGGTTGGCTCTTCTTTTATTTACTTGTTCGAAGGGTGATCCTGAACATGAACACGCTTTAATGAACTAGGTTCATTTGTTTTAGCCGAAATACATTCTCAAAGAATGATGCATTTCTCGATTCCATTATCGTATTTTTATGTATTTCGAGATTATCTCGACTTATACACAAGAAATCGATAAGCACTCTTTGTTGTGTGCATATCCAATGAATATACAATCAACGCTTTTGATCCTATCTTTACTACTTTGGGTGTAGAGTACGAGCACCTTTGCAAGGCACCCCACACTTTCAAGTATTTGTAAGAAGGTGGTTTATCTTTCCACAGATTCATAAGGAGTTTTCTCTTGTTTCTTTCGGGGTATCTTATTTAAAAGATAATTGCTAGAAAGGATAGCTTCCCCACAAGTTTTGTGATACTCTGAACTCAACAACATTGAATTCATCATTTCTTTCAATGTTCGATTTTTCCTTCAAAGCAACTCCGTTCGATTGTGGTGACCATGGCGCGTTATTTCATGAATAATCCTATGTTCGGCACAAAAATCACTTAGTTGTGCCAAGTATTCACCACCTCTATCGCTTCGGAGTATTTTGATCTTTTTTCCATGTTGATTCTCAACTTCTTTTACGAATAGAATAAATTTATCTATCGCTTCATATTTTCCTTTTAACAAGTATACATAGCAATATTTAGTGCAGTCATCGATAAAGGTAATAAAATAATTATTTCCGCCTCTCGATTGCACAATTTTAAGATCACACACGTCACTATGTATTAGTTCGAGTGGTTGCGTATTTCTTTCAACATTTTGAAAGGACGCTCTTGTTAATTTCGCTTCAACACAAGTTTCACACTTATGTTCTTTATCAATTTCGAATTTGGGGATATATTTTAGACTTATTAATCTACGCAGGGAATCGTAATTAACATGTCCTAGTCTACCATGCCATAAGGAAGGTTACTCAACCAAGTAAGCAGAACCGGAAATATTATTATTAATATTGTTTGGCTTAATAGCCATTACATTCAGCTTCACCATGCCATTACATGCATACCCCTTACCGACATACATACCACTCTTAGTTAAAGTAAATTTGTCGGACTCTAAAACAAGACGGAAGCCATTTTTATTCAATAGCACTCCAGACACCAGATTCTTACGCATATCTGGGACATATAGCACATTCTTCAGAGTTAGATGCTTGCCAGAAGTCATCTTCAGAATCACTTCTCCTTTTCCAGCTATAGCAGAAGTAGTCGAGTTTCCCATGAACAAAGTCTCATTACCTTGAACTGACTCGAACTTAGTAAACACTTCCCTGTCAGAGCATATGTGCCTTGTAGCTCCTGTGTCTACCCACCATTCTCTTGGATTTGAATCCACCATGTTCACCTCTGACACAACAGCACAAAGATCAATATCTTCAATGCCTTGAACAATATTTGCTTGAAACCTTCTTCTTTGGTAGCTTGCAATCGTTGATTTGTGACCAATCTTGTCACAATTGAAACATTTCCTTTGGAACTTAGGTTTTTCAATGCCACCTTTCGGTCCCAATTTAGCTTTTGGTCCCGTTTTGATTTCTTAACAAACTTGTTCTTTTTCGAGCTTTGGCCATGTTCTACCACGTTGGCCTTGCAAGATTCTCGAGAGTAATTTCCTCTTTTATCGGACTTCTTATTGTCATCTTCATCTGAAGCCTAACAACAAGATCTTCCATGCTCATTTCCTTTCGCTTATGCTTAAGGTAATTCTTGAAATCTTTCCACGCATTTGGTAATTTCTCAATAACACAAGCGACTTGGAAAGTTTCACTAAGCTCTATCTTTTCAGCTTGAATCTCGTGAAGAATCAACTGAAATTCTTCCACTTGTTCCATGAGTGGTCTAGAGTCCACCATCTTGTACTCCAAGAACCTGCCAACGACAAATTTCTTTGTACCTGCATCTTCGGTTCTATACTTTTTATCTAGTGCCTCCCACAATTCTTTTGCACTCTTTTTATCACAATAAACATCATACAATGAATCACATAAACAATTCATTACATAATGTCTACAAAGATAATCAGATTGTTTCCATTCATCTATGGCAAACAGAAAATCTTGATCTGGCTCCCCTTCTGTTGTTGGTGGATCCTCAATTAGGAACTTTGCCAGACGCAATGTTGTGAGATAAAACATCATCTTTTGTTGCCATCTCTTAAAATTCAGCCCATTGAATTTTTCAGGCCTTTCATCTTTGATTCATAGGAGCGACACCTCGATTTGGCACTTGTTGCACCATAGCCAAAGGTGAGTCGACCATCGACACCATTACGAGCCGCCTGACTGTTGACATTTCTCGAAATTTAACACGAAATTGATTAAATTTCCTTTCAACAATTTGTAGAACAATTTTTAATTGAACTATACTCAATTAAACAAATGATTCGTTTAGAACCCAAAAGCGACTTGGTTTTAATAATCACTCGTTTTTTCAATAAAACAACTTCGTTTAATAAACTAAACGACTTGTTTGAATTCATTTCGTTTAAGAAAGCTGAATGGCTCGTTCGAGAGACTAAACAATCGATTCGCTTTCTTCAAATCGGAAAAAATGAATCACAAAATCGTATGAGCAGTTTATTAAGATCAGCTGTTCAACACAAGAACCAGCTCGATTCAACACTGTCATTGAAACTGTTCGTTCTCAATTCTTTCCGTCAATGAACAAGAATTATCAGAATTAGTCTTAAGATTGTTGGACAATCTTGTTCATAAACGAAATAAAAATTACAAAGAAACGAATAACAACAAATTCGAATTACAATTTCAAAGAAAACAGAAAAGGATATAAGATCCGAGCCCTGTGTTGCACTGAGTTTCCTTAAGACTAATTCGTCCCTCACCTTCGTGTGCCGTGAGCTTCAGCGGGGCGTTAATCTCCCAGGATAGAACGGATAGCAATGACGAGGAAGCTTCAACGCCTTCAATTGCTTAAGAACCTTGTAGTTTGAACTCTCAGTTTTCATAAGTAAAAGAGGTAAGAAGAAGCAGATTGCTGGTATGTTCAGCCTCTCTTGAACTGAACAAAAAGAGTCTGTTTATATAGGCTTTATCATGCAGAGAAGAGTTAGGAACTGATGGAATATGAAGTGGAACAGCCTCAGCTTCATTACCACGAAATGAATGTCATTACAGTAGGAAATGGAACAGGCACACCAGCAGCTTGGATGCCATAAGTGGGAGCCTTTGAATCGAGTTGCATTCGTGTCGGCAGGATGTGCGCTCGCACACAAGTTCAAGCCGAAATCCGGATGGATTTGCACCCCCCCTGCGCCCGCGTAGAGAACGGTGTATAAAGTTGGTAAATTCTTACCACTACACTAATACAACATCATATATATATTGGCTCTTTTCCTTCATTCCTTCCAATGTGGGAGAAATTGGTTTCCCCAATTTTCCCTTTATTACTAACACTTTCCATTCACCACTTAGGCCCAATAGGCCCAATATGACATATCATTTAACACATCCATTTTAACCATCAATATTCCAACAACAACCACTTCTACTTCCATCACTCTTTCGTGATTAATTTTTAACTTTTTCACACCACAATTTTACTTAATACATCACATATTATTAAAAATTTAATATATTAAATTTAAACTCACCAAAAATACATTTTTCTAATCTTGAAGATCGACCTAGAAAAACTTATGACGAGGTCCACTGTGACTTCATTGAGAAAATCCTTGAACATCACAGGGGCTCTCCGACACTCTTGTTCACCTCATTATGTTTGGCCTGAAATCGAATAAATTGTCAATCTTGTGGAATGGGAGTAAACTAGATCCAATTACCCCCAAAGAGGCCTTAGACAAGGGGATCCCCTAAGCCCCTTACCTCTTTGATCTTTACATGGAAATCTTGAGCCTTCTCATTGATCAACAGGTTCAGCAAAGGAATTGGAAACCTATTAAACTTGGCAGACAAGCCCCCCCCTTTGTCACACCTGTTCTTTGCGGCTGATTTGATCTTATTTGGGGAAGCCATAGAGAATCAAGCTGATAGCATCATAGCAGTGCTTGAAAAATTCTGCAAAATTTCTAGCCAGAAAATCAGTACCCACAAGTCCAAGTTTCATAATTCTAGGAATACAACTAATCAAGCTAAAGTTCTTCTCAGCCATAAACTGGACATGCAACTTACTGAGAATCTTGGCAAATACCTTGGCATACCTCTCATTCACTCCAGAATTACTAAACAGAGTTTCAGTCCAATTCTAGACAAGATGAGCAAGAAGATGGCAAGCTGGAAGATGAGGGTCCTATCTAAAGCGAGCGGATGATTCTAATCAATAGTTCCCTCGCAACCCAGGCTTACTATACTATGCAGACCATGAAAATTCCTATGGGGGTACTACAGAACATGGATAGACTCTGTAGGGACATTTTTGGGGCAATAACGAAGGGGAAAGGAAAATGCACTACCTGGCTTGGAATACTCTCTGCTGTCCCAATGAGGAGGGAGGCCTGGGAATCAAGAAACCACACCTGATGAATGTGGCTCTTTTGAAAAAACTAGTATGGCAAATGTTAATGGATGATCAATCTCTATGGGTGCAGGTTTTGATCAGTAGATATGGTAGCCCATTTGAACCACCAAAACCTACAGACTCCCTCATATGGCGAACAATATGTTATGCAACCAACATACTTATGCAAGGCTTGATCGGTGACAATAATATCATCTGGACGGAGGCACCTGATTATAAATACTCTGTTGCAACAGCCTATGCGACACTCAATTTATCTACCACCCATGCAACGGAGGAATGCTGGCAACGTATTTGGAAGCTACAAGGACCAACTCGTCTGAGCTTCTTGCTCTGGCAAGCTACGCATAATGCCCTACCTACCATGGAATTTCTCTACAACAGACATTTGAGTCCCTCATCCGATTGCCCCCAGTGCCATCAAGCAGCTGAATCTACCATTCATGCCTTAAGAGATTGCGTACCTAATAAGTCCCTTTGGAAATATCTAATCCACCAATAGTTTTGGCCCCGATTCTTTTCTCTAGATAATAATAAGGAATGGATAAATGATAACTTGCAGAAAGGAGGTGATATCAGGGACTGACCCTATCTCTTCTGTGAGACGATCTATACGATATGGCATTGGAGAAACAAAACTCATGATGATGATGATGCTGTGAAGCCCCCGGTGCATATTTTAATTTCTAAAACTGTTAGTCGAGTCGTAATCTCCTACAGCTTGGAGTGAATAATGGCGATTTCGAGCTGTATTTCTCATTCTTGTAATATTTTGGGGGCTTTATCCCATGTTTGATTGAATAAAATGGCTCGTTCTTAATAAAATACATTTTTTTTTCTATTTTTTCACCCAACAATCAAACAAACCATAATCCCCCACTGCTAGATCTTTTTCACTCCTTCTATACGTGGCTATAACCCTCATCCCCACCTTCCGGCCGCCTCGTTCTCCCATTAAAATAGCCACCCTTCCTTCTTCATTAACCACACCTTTCCTCGGTTCCTTTTATTTCAACCTACTTCAAATCGCAGCCCCACCCCACACTGTAATTCCACGCCACCTCCTCCCTCCCAGATCTGAAAATTACGCCGCCACCTTCTCACCGACTTCTTACAATGCATCTGTTGTTGTTGTCGGCTTGAAAAAATTCGTGCCATCTAGGCTTGCAAAGAGATGGAAAAAGAGAGTGATTTTTGGGTGAGAAAAGGTCAAATAACGGTGGTGATGGTTGTCGGCGTCGGCGTCGGGGGGGGGGGGGGAGCATTGCAGATTCAGACCATATCAACACATATACGATTTTTTTTAAAGGACCGGCTTACAAAAGGAAGGGGAAGGGTGGGAGTTGTTTATGGGTGGTGAAAGGTATAAGGGATGAAGGAGATGTGGTGGAGATAAAGGAGCTGGTGGTTGATTGAAAGATTTTTATTAATAAAGGACTGAATTATATTTTCTAAAAGTTATGGTGTAAGAAGGAGTTTTTTAATTATTTTTGTGGTATGTGAAGTATGAAAATAATAAAAATATTCATGTGGTGCCGAAAGTATGTTTTTATGATGCCGGAAGTAATATAGTGCCAATAGTTGTTAGAGATACTAATGTGTAATCCTATATATGTGGCCATGTAGTAATTGTGACATGTGTCACCTGTGTGGGTGGACACATGTTCGGTAAAAACTAGTTTTAAATTTATAAACCAAAAACACCCCAAGTATAAGTCTTGTAGTAAAGGGTGTTAGCGGGTCGATCTAAGAGAGTCGAATGTTTATCGGATTAAGATCGATTATTATATCGATTATGTCACAAATTATTATCTAAAACTAAGGTTTATATTAATTGTAAAATAGAAGCGAAGAAACGATGTGAAAAGCGAAAAAATTCAACACTTTGGGCGGCCGTTCAGCGAGGATGGACGGCGTCCGGTGACGTCTTTGGAAAAGCAAAATATCACGAGAAAGCGGCGTGGTAACGACTAAAGTTCTTGAAATAACTAATCGTAGCAATCACAATTGATACGAACAAATTGGTTTATCAAAGAATTAAAAGAACGACAAGGCAACTAGAATCCACCAATCAACCAACCAACCCCAACTAGATTGTGAGCTAAAGGTACGATTTTTAGTAATGATCAAATCACGAATTCGATTAAATCTCTTTAATCAATTTCTAGGGTTTCGTTTTCTTTCTCAAGCAAAACTAAACTAGCATGCATAACACGATCATGAGATTGTCTCCAATACTCTACTCAATTAATCATAAACAATCTCTTGAATCACAATTAATTGCATCAATTGAAAGAAATCACAACTTGAACAATATTCTCATATAAATTCAATTAGAGCGGTAGTTTCATCGATCTCTCGATTCAATAAAACATAAACAATTATTACAAAATTCAATTGATGAAAAGCAGTAAAATTTAACTCACTTAAAGATATAGCTTAAAATCTTAGTTGGTGTGGTTGTTGGTTGGTTTCCTCCGTTGTCCCACCGCAAAGATGCTTAGCCAACAATCATATTGGTGATCATGACCGTTGAGATGGAAGAATTCATCTCTGTGTTTGCTCTTTGTGGAATATCTGGTGCTAGGAATTTACGAATGAATGATATCCTCCTTAGGGTTTGATATCTGGCCGGTATTTATAAGTCTTTGAGGCGGATAGGGTTAAGTCGGCGATTGGGCGCCCGTCCAACAAGGTAGGCGCCCGTCCGGCCTTCACAAAATTCATCGAGTCGGGCGAGTCTTCTTGGGCGTCCGTCTATGCAAAAATGGGCGCTTCGTCCTTTGGAATTTTCAAAACTCTGAATCAAGTTTCCTCTCACGGGCGCTTCGTCTGTCTCCTTGGCGCCCGTCCCTTGGGGCGGGACTCGAGCCCTTGATTCGACCATCAATGTGTCTTCATGCCAATAGCAAAGTGTAAAATCGTACATAAACACATAAAAAAACACATACACAACTTGATTTTGCACTTTTAAACATTTCAAACTTCATCATCTCAATATTTCAATTAAACTCCTACTTTCCTATAAAAAGTAATAAAATACGAAGAATATTGTTACGGAATAAAGCGATAAAAACCATAAAATTCACCGTTAACAACACATGTGTAGCTTTCTGTTATTGCATTATTTTCTCTTATGTATTTGTACAAACCAATGCTTGACATAATCCTAGTCATAGATTCTGGATCCTAAACTTTGTCTTGGTATCGGAGCCTAAATATGGCCACCACCGGTGAGACGGTGCCACTGCCGTCTACTACCACAGACATTCTACCTTCTACAATGGGACCACAAATATCTCCACAGTTACTAACATTGCTCACTCGCCCCTTCTGTCCCTCCGATGAGACCACCACATTTTTCACTACCACAATTCTCATATCCCACCTATTTTCCTTTCCGATCAAGTTTCTCCGGTCCATTCGCGCCACCGCTCACCATTGGTACCAATTTTCATCTGTTTAACTCTCTTCCACTATCAACTCTAACTATCCTCCCTGTTTTTCCGTTTGCAGCTCCAGGAACTCCACCCTTTTGGTGGGAATCTCACTCAATCGTGCACTGTGAAACTGTCTAGATCTAATTCCCTACTATGGCTGTCTACAGTTCTATCCATTATTCGTGGCCATCGCTTAGATGGATTCCTCTTTGGTACTGTTCCTCATCCACCATCCTTTTCCGATGTCTCCGGGTTCAATCTGGCAATCGATGCTTGGGATCAGACTGATCAGCTTCTCATGGATTGTCTAATGAGCCTTATGACTAAGAAAGCTCTTCTTGAAGTAAGCATGAGGTATGACAGACTCTTGAAACTTTTTTCAACAATCAATCGGAGGCCCGGATGCTTGAATTCAATGGTGCTTTGGCTCGAACTGAAAAGGGTTTCACTCCGATGTTGGATTACCTCTCTAAAATGACGTCTTATGCTGATGGTCTTGCTGCGGCTGGTTATCCCATATCCTCATCTCAGCTCATTCTTGCTGCACTTGGTGGTTTGGGGAAGGAATACGAATCAGTGATTGTGAATTTGACTTCTCGTGTTGGCTCTCTAACTTGGCCTGAACTATAGTCTCAACTCATCACTCACGAGCATCTAATTACCAGGTTGAATTCATCCACCATTGTTGACCAAGGTCAAAATAATGCTGCTCATGTTGCTACTACAAGGAATTCTAGAAATCAAGTGACACACAATGGCTCTCGGGGTGGTGGTCGTGCAGACCATCGCGGTGGCAGATGTGGACGTGGAAGAGGTGGTAGAAACTATGGAGGGATCAATAATCACTCTCAGTCCAACAACAACAATCAGTCCAATAATGGAAATGCTGCTAATAGATCTACTTGCCAGATTTACAAAAAGGTTGGACATACTGCGGTTGAGTGTTATTTCAGATACTCAAATCCTCAGAGTGGTAATACACAACAAAATGGACCTAGAAACAACAATGCTTCTTATCTAGCCACCCCTGATACAATCAATGATCCATACTGGTATGCAGACAGTGGTGCAACCAGTCATGTCACCTCTGATCTAAGCAATTTGCAGCTCAACTCTGTGTATGAAGGATCTGAAGTCTTAACTGTTGGATCTTGTGAGAATCTCAAAATCAATCACATAGGGCATTCTAGTTTTCCTGTCACACATACCTCACACCTTCACCTTAATAGTATCTTACATGTGCCTGCTATTACCAAAAATCTCCTAAGCATTTCTAGGCTAACATCTGATAACTCTGTCTTTGTTGAATTTCATGCCAATTCTTGTTTTGTGAAGGACACCATTACCAAGAAAGTCATTCTGGAAGGAGTTCTTAGAGATGGTCTTTATCAAATCAATGTCCCTGTCCGCTCCCTTCAATCCAAGTCTTCTTCTGGTGATATGCAGTCTGCTTTCACTTATGTAGTTTCTCCAAATAATAGATTCTATTTAGTTGCTAAGGTGTCTGTTAAGCATAATGCCAGTTTATGGCATCAAAGGTTAGGTCATCCTTCTGTTAATGTTTTGAACCAGATTAAGAAATTATGTAATATTTCTTTTCCTCTGAAATGAAATTTTGTGAATCTTGTCAATTTGGAAAACATCACACTATGCCTTACCTTTTGTCTGTTTCTAAAACTTATTATGTGCTTGAATTGGTTCACACTGACTTGTGAGGTCCATCCCCCGTTCAATCTAAATCTGGTTATTTGTATTATATACACTTTATTGATGATTTCACCATATACACTTGGGTTTACCCACTCAAACGCAAATCTGATGCCTTCCTTGCCTTTAAACAGTTTAAGGCTTTTACAAAAAACCAGTTTAACACACACATTAAGGCTCTTCAATCTGAATTTGGTGGAGAGTTTAGGTATTTCATTCCATTTCATCATGAACATGGCATTCAAACTAAATATGCTTGTCCTTATGAACATCCTCAAAATGGAAAAGCAGAGAGAAACATAGACACCTTGTTGAAACAGGTCTTACTCTTTTAGCTCAGGCATCTTTACCCCTTTCTTACTGGTGGCATAGTTTTTACCATGCCATTACTCTCATCAACCTGCTTCCTACTTCTGTTCTGAATCACATATCCCCTTTTGAGGCCCTATATCACAAAAAACCAGATTATCTCAGTCTTAGGGTCTTTGGTTGTGCTTGCTACCCCCATCTTAGGCCTTATCATACTCATAAGTTTCAGTTCCACACAGAGAGGTGCACTTATCTAGGGAAAATTCCTAATCACAAAGGCTCCTTATGTCTCTCTTCCTCTGGTAGAATTTATGTCTCCAATTATGTTGTCTTTGATGAAACCTTCTTTCCCTATAAGTCCTCCAATCATGTTTCCCATGCTACTCCATCCCTTGTAGCACATCTTACATTGTCCTAGGATCATTTCTTACCAATTTTGGTCCCTTACAGCACATTCACAAGTCCACGGCCTAGTTCTCCTCCTCCTACTAATCCTACTAGTCTTATGTCTCCTCTCTGCATACTCTCGATTAAGAGTCTGTCTCATCTCCCGATCCTGGCATTCCTTCTCATTCTCCCACATCTTCACTCTCTCCCGGGTAATTTCTACGAGGCATCTCTAGTCAAACTCTCTCTCACTACCCCTTTTTACTCCTCCTCATAATCCAATGCAAACTAGATCCAAATCTGGTATCTACAAACATAAGACCTTGACTATTTAGCTTGTTAATCTATCTCATCTCATCCAACAGAACCAACCAAGGCTTCAGACGCCCTTGCTCATCCAGAGTGGAGCAAGCCAATAAGAGATGAGTATGATGCTCTTATGAGGAACAATACATGGGACTTAGTCCCTGCTTGTCCCAATCAAAGGTTGGTTGGTAATAAGTGAGGTTTTAAGGTCAAGTTGAATAGTGATGGCTCAGTTCAGAAATACAAAGCCCGATTTGTGGCCAAAAGGTTCTTTCAAACTCCAGGCTTGGACTACAATGAGACTTTTAGTCATGTCATCACTATTCGAGTGGTCTTGTCTATTCCTGTTGCCAAAAACTGGGCCATCAACCAAATCGACATCAACAATGCCTTTTTGAATGGCACAGTGTATTAGTCTGTTTTCATGCCTCAGCCAGTGGGGTTTATATCCAAGGACAAACCACAACATGTCTGCCACTTAAAGAAAGCTCTTTATGGGCTTACACAGGCTCCAAGGGCCTGGTTTGAGGAACTAAGGACACAGCTTCTCTATTGGGGTTTTACATAGGCCAAATCAGATTCCTCTTTGTTTGTTTTCAGTACTAACAACATAATTTTGTATGCTCTTGTATATGTGGATGACATCCTATTGACAGGGTATGACTCCAGTGTGATTCAAAAGTTCATCAAGCTCCTAAACTCCAGGTTTGCATTGAAAGACTTGGGGTAACTGAGCCACTTTCTGGGGATTCAAGCTTTCGGATATGAGACTGGCCTTTATCTGTCCTAGCATATGTATGCAATACAGCTTCTGTACAGACTTGGTTTCAGTACCCTCAAACCAGTACCTACTCCCATGTCTGTTGGCACCAAGCTCTACAAAACCACATGTGAATCTAAGCGCAAACCCTCTATTTATAGGAGTATTCTTGGGGCACTTCAGTACTTAACCTACACAAGGCCTGATATTGCTTTGCCATCAACACTCTTAGTCAATATATGCAATCTACCACTGTTATACACTGGTAAGCTCTTAAGCATTTACTGTGTTATGTGTAGGGGACACTGCACTATAGTTTGCATTTCAGTCCTCACTCATCATTAAATCTAATTGGCTTTTGTGATGCGGATTGGGGTTGTGATACTGTTTAGAGGAAATCTGTAGCTGGATACTGTGTTTACATTGGTGGTTCCTTGGTCACTTGGTCATCAAAGAAGCAACAAGTTGTTTATAGATCGAGTACAGAATCTGAATACCGAGCTCTAGCACATTTAGCAGCAGAAATGCAATGGGTTAGGTCTTTACTGCAGGAACTCAAACTGCCTCTTCATTCAAAACCAATTTCCTGGTGTGACAACATTGGAGCTCAGTCCTTGGCTTACAATCCAGTCTTTCATGCAAGAATGAAACGTATAGAGATTGATGTTAATTTTGTGAGAGATCAAGTGCTAAAAGGCAAACTGCAGGTTCAATTTGTTCCCTCTGTTGATCAAGTGGCCGATGTCTTCACTAAACCTACTTCTGGTTCCAAATTTGATGAATTTCGTCACAAACTCAATGTGGTCTCCACCCCCTTGAGTTTGAAGGGGGGCTGTTAAAGATACTAATGTGTAATCCTATATATGTGGCCCTATAGTATTGTGACATGTGTCACCTGTGTGGGTGGACACATGTGTAGCTTTCCGTTATTGTATTATTCTCTCTTATGTATTTGTACAAACCAATGCTTGACATAATCCTAATCATAGATTCTGGATCCTAAACTTTGTCTGTAGTAAAACTGGGGGTGCCAATAGAATCATCCTGTAGAACTCATAAATATTTGTGATATGATATGTGAACTCAATATCATGAAAGTAATATTGTTGTCCTCGAGACATGGCCTAGTGATAAAGGGCTTGGGTGTTGTAATGGCAGCTGGATCGGGAGCTGGAGTGTGGAGGTTCGAATCCCGTAAAGGGATGACTTCTTTCAGTATATTGGTATAATGGCGACCATGACTAAGCTGGCTGAGTTCTGGGATTAACTTGTCTCATCTCCACTCATTCCGTGGGACATGGGAGTAGGGGCCCTTTCGGTTAGAGTTTAACCGTTTGTGAAAGTAATATTGTTTTATCAAAAAGTTAAAAGTATGTCATAGACATAAGACACATGTTGTTTACATTGTCCGTTATCATGAGCATAGTTGACTGAACCTAAGAGCATCAACAATGCCTTTTTTTTTTTGCACGCCGTGAAGTAAAGTAGTGTTAGAAAAATGCACCTTTATGTACACAATAGCTCAAATATTCACGATTTGAAAGATAAAAATGTGGATGTGGAGGTGGTTCTGTCCACGAGTCATAAACCCGGCAGTTCGACGGTTCAGCCATGCCCGGACCGGCACAGTTCAAAGTCTGTCGTTCAACCCGGCCAGAACCGGGCTTAAGTTTTTTTTTTCCCTTTCATTTTTCTGTTTTTTTTATTATCTGGATTTGTTTAAAATATTTGGATTTTTTCCCTAATATTTATATATCATTTCATATAAAATTAATTCGGGAAAGTAAAAAAATCCATTTTTATTACAAAATAAAAAACATTACATTTTGAAAAAAAGTTGCGAAAGGATAAAACGAAATTTGTTGGGCAAAAATACCCTACTAAAATAAAAAGTAGAGAATTAAGAAAAAAACATTTTTTGAAAGATTTTTAAGTAAAATGATGGTATAATAAGATTTAAAGAGAAACGTCAAAAACTAAAGTATAGCATACATATATAATATAACTTATGTTTGGATAATTTGTTTTAAATCAAGTTATCAGAATCTCTTAGTCATTAATCAGGAGTTAAGTAGTCGTGCTGGATAATTTTGCAACCTTAAGTTCTGGGTAGAGCTTTGTTAATAATAATAATAATAATAATAATAATAATAATAATAATAATAATAATAATAATAATGTTTTGGATCGAGGTTTTCAAAAAAAAAAGAAGAAAAAAAGAAATAACATGAATGAAGTATCTATCATAATAGGGTGTAGGTGAGTCGGATCGAAAATCGATATTGCCTAATTCTCGAGCTCGACTCGATTCAAAAATTCAGCTTAAAACACCACTTGAGCTTAAAAAGTTATAATCGAATCTGACTCGTTAAGTACTCGATATAACTTGACATGACTCGTCTAATACTCAACTCGGATTATAATTAATTAAATATATATTATTAAATATTATAAATATGATTAATTAAATAATTATTTAATGTAGCTCGATTAACTCATGAGCTACTCGATTACCTATAATTTGATGCTCGAGATCGGCTCGGTTAATTATTGGAGTAGCTCGACTTGAGCTCGAACTCTTAAAAAACGAATAATAACCTGAGCCGAACTGAATAATTATTTGACTTGATTCAGTTATCTTCGGTAGCCATGAATGTAGTCAGGATCATTTGTCATGTCATTCATATCACACGCTTTCCGGATCACGACAATTTGAACAGAAAATACCCGAATCGAGTCAAATCATTATTCAGTTTGGCTTGGATAATTATTCATTTTCTTCGAGCTCGAGCTTAATGGAGCTACTCAGAATAATTATCCTCATAATATAGTAGTAATAAAGTTTACGAGCGAGTCACGTTATATCGAGTATTTAGCGAGTCGTGCTCAATTATGACTTTTGAAGGCTCAATCTAGCTCGAATGTGTTTTAAGCCTGTATTTTCAATTGAGTCGAGACATCTTGTTGTTTCGAAAACAATTTTTTTAAGCAAAGCTCTATCCAGAACGCTCCAAAATTATCCAGAAAGGTTCAATTAAGTAAGAGTCTATCAGCATTGGTGGGCTTTCTTATTAAATATGGCGTATTGGGTAGTTTATATTAGTGTTACAACTAGATTGGCCTAAATGGATAAAAGGGAAAGTGATTGTTCGTGTTCTACGACTTTTGGATTACCCGAGAATTAAGGGGTGTATTGGCACCGTTAATTTTTTTTTCCCGACATCCACGATCAATTCGAGCAAGCATAAAATTAAGGGCACCCGGATTCAATGAGTTTTTTCACACAAATTCTTGATTATTAAGGTTGTGAAAACAAATTCTTGATTCTTAAGGGCGTTTTCCATTTTATCCCAAAATACCATCATCCTTGTGATGATGTTGGAAATCGTCGGATAATAAATCCGGGTTTGTCCTATGTTAAGCTGCTTTGAAACTTCAAGCTAAAAGCGATAAAGGGGGTGGTTTGTGGTATGTTAGACTGGACTTGAGATGTTGTATCTCAAACTGCCTACGTATCCTGTGTATGAATCAGGAATCAGGAATCAAGTCATCTTAGTTTCTTAAGGATTGTTTATATAGTGTGGGCTTGTGCACTAGGCATGCGTGGGCCGCGTCCTTGGTGGACTGTGGTTTCGTGTTCCATAAGGAAGAGATAATCACGATTTAATCTCCTTGATTTATAGGAGATAATCTCATTGATTTGAATATCGGATAGGAGCCTATATGGCAGAAAATTCTTTCCATGTTTATCTGATTAATTGTGCACGTGGGGGCTTTGGTCCGAGAAGGACTTAGGCCGACTTGTAGGGTCGGACATAAGTAGGCTGATCTGTGCCTAGGCCGACCTGCAGAGGTCGGGAAAGGGGTCGAGCTTGCTCAGTTCGGATCTTGGGGCTTCTGGCCCGTAAGGTGTACTTTCTCTGTCTTTATTTATTGTTGGATCATTATGGGGATGACACGTGGCGAAGTGCTAGTCCGACCTCCGTCATAAGCCCTCCGGATCCAGCTGAACTACTGAGGTCAGCTCGGATCTGCCTGGATTGCGGCTCGGCTCGGTCATAGACATTTGAACTTCGTTTGCCAGGTGGTAGGGCTGGCGTTATGACGCTGTCACGAGTATTCCGGGATTCGAGGCATCGATGCCCACTAACTTGAATTATGACGGTTACCAAGGCATGCCGGGTGTTATAACCCCATCATATCAATCATTTCTCATTACCGTTGCTTATTAAGTCAGAAGATTGAGACCCGGCTATTGATTGCTCTCCCTTCCAACTTTTCCAACCTCCAATTCTCATAAGTAAGCCGTTCTTTGATCTTACTTCCGTTCTTACTTTGTTTGAGTCTATATTCTATTCTTCCCTTGAGTCAGTTTAAACGACCTTCACCGGACCCTAGATACCAAGATGGCAGTTGCCGGTAGTGAGGATGTCAAATTCATTCTCTCTTAGGGCGATTTGGATGAAATTTTAAGTTATACGGGAATGACAAGGAGAGGTATGAGCCTAGCTTGCCCTCGACCCTCATCTCTACATACGCTGACCCGCGGGGAGGGTTACATGCGATACACAAGGAATACTTCAAGGTTGGCCTCAGGCTTCCGTTCTGCTCAGCTCTTATCGCCGTGCTTCGTCACTACGAGTTAGGGCTTACCCAAATAGTCCCCAATAGTGTCAGGGCCATCATTGTGTTTGCTATTTGGTGCCGGTTGATCAACATTAAGTTTTCAGTGAGGAGGTTTAGGTATTTTCACCACCGTGTGGGGGTGAAGGACCACCCAAACCGATATTATTTCTTCCGGAGGACCGGGCCTTCGAGCGATGCTCCTATTATCCCAAAAGGGGAGTCCTCTCACAAACGATGGAAGGAGCGATTCTTCTTTGTTTGGGATGAAGGTCATCCTGAGTTAAGTCGATAGAACTCAGGGGAGTTAGACAAGGATGAACGCCCCAATCTTGATGATAAGTTGGTGGAGAAGATCCACCAATCAGGCTATTCTATTGAGTGGAAAGATTTGTATGACGAGCTGATCACGACGGCTCGACTGGAAGAGGCGGGGCCTAGCCCCTATAAAGACCTTAGTAAAGTAGAGTGGCATGCCTGTAGGGCATCTTTTCCTTTTTCAGCTTGTGCTTTATTCTCACATTGATTTATCTAGATGACTAACACTTTGTTTTCGTTGTTTGCAGTGGCTGATTTTGTTGAGTTTACAGGTGGTGCCGGTGAGATCGATCATCTTTGGCGAGCTCGAGAGAGGGCGGTGGCGTGGAGCTCCTTACTCGATCTTTGGGGGCCGACAAGGACCTTTGTTTAACGAGCCGTCATCCTCCCAATCGGTCTTGGAGGAGGCTGATTTGACTATCCAGGGGCATCGACCGGGGAGAAGGATGGAGATGGTGCGCATCTTCAAAAGGGGCCGACGAAGAGTTGGTGGCAATCCATATGAGAGGCCTACCAAGAAGGGCGATCGGGGCGTGATCATGAGGAGCTTGATGGCGGTCAAGTTATAAAAATAACTTTCGATACCTAAATAACCAACTAACAAGAGAACTATATTCAATCGTAGTATAGCTAGATGGAGTCGAGTCGATCCACGAGACTACGCCTTAAACAAGTACAACGTTATTAAACTAAAAATAGATTGAAAGCGATCTCCGACCAACAATAACGTAAAAATAAAGGTTGACACGATAGAAAACACAAAGACTAACAATACGACACAAATCTTTGAAACACTTATTTTTATGGGTTAAAAAGATTCTAACAAACGGTATGATTACGCTAGTAGTAATTACTCCCCCATATGTGTATATCTAAGCCGAGACAGAAAATACATTAGGATTGATTATATTTTGGCTACGGGAGCCATCCCTAAAAGCTGGATCTAATTAGTGAGCGGATAGAAGATCCACATACCTAATTCACGAATCCTTCCTTGGGCGGGATAGAACATCATATAACAAGCACGCTATACTAAACTAGGGATCTTTGATCTAAAATCGTCACCTCGTCTGAGCAACCACCGTGGGCGGGTTGGCACACCTCTAAATGATCGGCTAACTAATGTCTATTTAACATGGCAATTTTCACAATATATCATATTAATTTCTGAGAACGATGTAACAAATTGGCGGATCTATTACATGTGTATATGAAAAGCAGAAAGCACGCAGCGTGGCGAAGTCGTTCACGAAAGTTACTTGAATCTTGATGGCTAGATCTAACCATATAGACCATGGTAGATCTAGACCGATGACTCTAGAATTTTATCGTAAAACGCCTTCGTACGGCTCAGATCTACATACATATGGGTTTGTTAATTAACTACATCACGAAATCAATACACAAACGACTACTCCATAACGAAATAAAATAGATCTACGAATAAAAACGACATATTTGGATAGACATTACCCTCGTAGACGGAGGGTCCTCCAATCCTTCAATGCGATCTCTTATCGATGAATCCATCGCCTCCGTGACGAAGAAACATAATATAAAATAAGAAGAACTATATTGATAAACTAAAAGTATTGTAATATTGTGTTTCTAGAGTGTGTCTAATAAATTTCGTGGCTGCTCCTTTATATAGAGACTTAGACCGACTTAAAGATATATTTAAAAATCCTAAAACGCGTAGAGATAACTCCCAGCCGATCTCCCAGAATCTGCCATTTCGCCCCAGTGAGCGATGGCTCATTGCCAGTGAGTTCAACGCTTCGATTGGCTCGCTGGCTTTTCTTGTTCCTTACTCCACTTTTTGTGCTGCTCAGGTATTTATCTTTAATGTAGTCCGATTCTGCATTGACTTCTCTTGAGATTTACGTCCTCCGATAATAGATATCCTCCGATTCATCACAATCTATAAAATCAATATTTATCCACAGTAAATCATATTTAAATAATAAAAACATATGAATACCAAATTATATTCTATAAATCACATAACATTAAATAATCAATATAAACTTGTGATTTAATATAAAATATATATTATTAAGCTCGATTTAAGGACAATGTTGATGAAATTTACGGGTATAATTTGACCGTCATCAACTACCCCCCACTTAGACTTTGATCGTCCCGAACAAAGCATCAATAAGTCATTCCCCAAGACAACATTTTCCATGGTCAAATCATACTTACACAAGAAACTCGAGTCAACTCATACCATTCATGCTCATAAGGTATCCATTATTCAATACTCGCTATGAATCGAAGTGATGTGTGCATGTGCATTCAGTTTTATTTATTCGTGGCAAGAATAAAGTTTATGCTAACTTTGCAGTCTTAACCTACCAACATCAGCATTCTCACTTCTTAAGCCTCGCAATGGGTAAAGACATGGTGCAATAATCAAGAGCGTCGTCCATCAGGTTTTTGGACTCGGAGACCGAGAAAATACTCAAAGCCTCTTAAAAAGTTGAATTTCTTCGCATTTTCATAATTTCAAGCATTAACACCTCTCAAGAAAGAAACTTGCTTTAAAGGTAAAGTATGTATTGCAATATTACCACGGATTAGTCAACAGCATTGAATATTACCACAAGCGCGGGGCTACTTTGGTAATGTTACTACAAGTCCAGTGTTTAACGCATTGTTAAAACACAGATAATTCTCAAGCTTATTACTCCGCTTTGATGGCGAGGAAGATAGGAATACATCGTGAGATAAATATCGACACTAAGTCTACATAACCAATCATCTACATAATGTACACATAATTCTTCTAGTTATTATAATTAGATGCGAGTAGCGTCGATCCACAAATTGAGTAATCGAATAATAAATAACTACTTGCAGCAGTCGGCATGAATATCCTTAAATTTACATTCACATAAGTATAAAATGATCACATTCTCATGCAACTTGGTTCCTTCTACTAATTCCATGCATAAGAACTCACAATTCTAAAGTGCGAGATAATTAATTTGGCATTTATTCAATTTTTTCATTTTTTACCGTTTCATTCAATTGTTCAATTATAACACATCATAGCTAAGTCTCCTACCCCCCACTTAAACTTGGCATTGCCCCCAATGACAAAGAAAAAGGAGAATTTAAGAAAAAGACTTAGCTCTGGAAATGGCTCTCAAGTAAATGTAGAATGTAATAGTAGTCCAAGCACGTTGTGGAGAAGCAAACGAAAACCTGTGTAAGCAAACCAAACAGAACTCCACGAAACCATTAATAGCATGTCAATGGAAGTTATAAAATAATGTGGCAGTAATTAGATATAGAATATCCAAAAACAAATTAAGCCACTTTATTCCATACAATCAATGACAAGGAAAACCAAAGTGTTAAA
This sequence comes from Gentiana macrophylla, assembly GCA_026214975.1. Taxonomy (NCBI): domain Eukaryota; kingdom Viridiplantae; phylum Streptophyta; class Magnoliopsida; order Gentianales; family Gentianaceae; genus Gentiana; species Gentiana macrophylla. The sequence continues at coordinate 70,619,891 of CM047814.1, forward strand.
ACTACAAAATTTACATGGCGGCTATCAAGGAAAAAACCTCGTTTATCCTGAATTGAGACTCGGAACATGGCGAGATGAAAAAAACCTTAACAGTCTCATGCTACTTTATTAAAAGCAAAAACATAAATAAATCTAAAATATAGTTTTAAGAAATTGTTCTATGGTTATAGTCGTTAGCTCGACTGTACTCACATGATGGTCTAGTTGTAACTAGGATTTCCTAGAGTAAGTTCTTCTTCCTCTCTACCAAAATGATTCCCGAGGTAATGCTTTAATCGGTGACCATTGACCATAAAAGTTTTTCGATCATCTAGGTGACTTACCTCTGCAGCTCTGGAAGGAAATACTTTACTCACTTTATAAGGACCAAACCATCTTGATTTTAGCTTTCCCGGGAAAAGTTTCAATCGCGGTTGTAAACAAGAACCATATCACCCACCTTAAAGATGCGGTCAAGGATGTTTTAGCATGAAATCTATTAGTGTGCTCTTTATAGATCCGAGCATTCTCGTAAGCTTCAATCACGAAACTCTTACAGGCGAGTCAATTCCAACAATCTCTTTTCTCCGGCTAAACTTTCATCTAAATTCAAAATCGAGTAGCCCGTAAGGCACGGTGCTCAAGTTCAACCCGATGGATGACACGCTTTCCCAAAAACAATGCGGTATGGGGACATACCTGGGAAGTCTTATCAGCGATCCGATAAGCCCATAAAGCGTCATCTAACTTCAACGACCAATCTTTCCTTGTTGGGTTCCGCGATTTTTCCAGGATGCGTTTAATCTCTCGGTTCGTGACCTCAACTTGACCACTTGTTTGGGGATGATATCGGTAGCTAACTTATATCTCACCCGTGCTTGGCGTTAACTTCTCAAGCGGCTTATTACGAAAATGGCTCCCATTATCAATAATGATGGCACGAGGATTCCAAACGCGTGAAGATATTTTCTTTAAAAACGCGATACAACCTTTGCATCATTTGTAGGTGAAGCAATAGCCTCAACCCGTTTAGACACATAGTCGGCCGCCACCAAAATATAGCGGTTTGAAGCAGGCGAAGTAAAGGTCCCACAAAATCAATTCCCTATACATCAAGAGTTACGGTTCTAGGATACTCCTCAATGGCATTTCATGTCTCCTCGAAGATATTTCCCGTCATTTGGCATGAATGGCGGGATCTAGTATATTAGTGTGCGGTTTTGTAAAAGATTTGGCGATAAAAACCACATTGGAGAACTTTAGCGGCCAGATCTTGTCCCTCCATAGTGTCCTCCCGCTTCATAAGTATGGCAATGTTTAAGTATACCGGGAATTCACTCTCGGGAACACATCTTAAAAGATGTTGTCTGAGCAACAGCTTAAAAGATAGGGTTCATCCCAATAATAGTGTTTAAGGTCCGTGTGATGCTAGATAATGCACCGCTTTGTAAATCCGGGCCACGTGTAATCTAAGGGTGGCGGTAAATGGATCGAATGGCTAAGAATGAGTAAAAGATGGTGTTTTGGTGTTCTATGGTGAGTCAAGAATTTATCTTGGATTGCCTCGTATCTGTGTAATGTCCGGGAATCAAACCTTACGTAGTTCTGGAATGATGTATTTATAGGCACATGTCCTTCTTACGCCTAAGTTTAGGGGCGGTTCGTCTATTGACATAAATACCCCTAAATGGGCCTTGCCTCCTTGCCCAAGTAACTTTCTTTGGATGTGGGCCGGGAGCTGGGCCCGAAGTCTATGGTATCGGGTCAATAAACACTGACGAGGGGATTCGAGTTCGGACACTTGTAGAATCTCCCCTAAGCAGCGGAAAAACCTGTACGTCTCGTACCGATCCGATGTGGATGGTCAACACGGACTTCTCCACATGCCAGATGGACCAATTAGATAATTCCACGTGGAGGAGTAAATCCCCGTATCATCAGTCCGCAAAGAACTTCTTCTTTTGCTGCTGGTTCAAGTTTGGTGGCAAATATCTCCCGGATAAATAATTCACATAATCTTTAAACCATGGTTGTTGCTTCTCAGCCTTAACAACCTCACTTCGCGAAGATATTTTGGCGCAATCACTATTCCCTAAAATGGTAGAGATGGAGGATAATTGCTCATCGGGGGGCTTTTCTAACCATGTTTCTTCAGTTCCAAAGGGTGTAAATGCCTCCTCAGGATCTTTCTCATCATCCCTAACACCTTCTAGATTTTCCTTGTTCTTTGGGGTTGGTGGGGTAAGCTCCTTTCCAATTCTAGTATTTATTGCATTCACATCCTTAGGGTTCTATCGGTGTTCTTTGGGAATCCCCAAGAGAGTCTAGTTGACAGTTGTTCAACTAATTGTCCTATTTGATGAGAGAGATTATGGATTAAGGCTTCTTGGTTGGTGACTTTGGCATCATTATTTTGACAGTATTGGTGAAAGTTTGTAGCCAAGTCAGTAATGGAATTTGCTAACTGATTCACAGTGTCAGACATTGTGTTGCTCATGATGAGGGAACTTCCTCATGGACTCCTTAAAACGTTCCCAAGCTTGTCAAAACTCTCTCCAGGTTCTTTGCTTGAACCTAAAGATATCTTGCGTAACTTAAAGGTCTTTCTATAGGAAGTACTTATTCATGAACTTTTTGCGGCCAGATTCCTCCAGTCGTGATTGATCTACCCTCTAAAGAGAAAAGCCATTGCTTAGCTTTATCTTTCAAAGTGAAAGGGAAAAGTTTTAGCTTAATGTTATCCTCAGGAACCAGTTTTGGCTTCACAGTACTAACGATCTCTAAGAAATTCATCACGTGAATGCCAGGATCTTCATTCAGGATACCATGAAAAGTGGAATAGTTTGTCACCATTTGAATGACAATAGGTTTGGGTGATAAACTTGGCATTCATTCACAGTACTACGATAAGCGAGGAATGAATTGTTCAATGATAGGCGTTGCATAGCTTTGCAAAGTACACTTTTCTATCGACCACGACTTGGTTAACAAAATTTTCATTATTAGAATTATTTCCATTTACCTGGTTGGCTTCATTCGATAATCCTTCCATGTATGCAGTCGATGGAATTTGTAAGTCTATCTTACGCCTTGTATTGTGTTCAAGTTATCATTGTTACTTCTGAAATCTATTATTTGTTCTGTTTAGGGGACTCTTGTTGGACATGAAGTATTCCAATGACTGAGGAGAGCCTCTGTTGACTCCGCCGACCTCACGAAGCAGATTGCCGATCTAAAGGCCGGTCGGGCTAAACTGAGGGGGACAATTGAGTCCAAAGATAAGGAAATTGAGGTTCTCCACAGGCGACTCTGAGGCCGGGAGGCCGATGTGAATACTCTGGCCGATGAGCTCACAGAGGTGAGGAAAGAAATGATGCGAGGCTCTGACCCGATCATCAAGCGAGTTAGGTGAGCGGTGGTGGCGCTCGGCTCGAGGCTCTTGAAAGCTGTCCAGGTGTTCAAGGATTCAAAGGACTTTTCTAGTGCTTTGAAGGTGTTTCTCATTCCTATCCTGAACCATGGATATACTTAGGGAGTGGATGAAGCCATGGGTCAGTTTCCAGACTTGGACATAGACGATCTCCCCAAGAAGATCTATTACAAATAGAGGATGAGCATGGTTTATGATGAGCGCTTGAAAGAGTTCATGGCGGGAGCGGATATTGTGTCCAAATATTCCGGCAAGCCTGTTACTGCCTCCAGCTCGACTCCTCCTTCCGAGCAGCAGAAGAATCCAACCTCAGACTCTTAGATTAATAGAGTTTAGGGATTTTTCCTTTTCTTTTTGTTTCAAAATTCCAAATGTATTGTATGTTTCTTATTTGACAATGGAAACGCTTTTAGTCAATGCATTTCTTTTTAAGGAATTTTTGTGAATTTATTGTTGATGGGGTATGTTACCCCCCAGTATTCCGTGCATTAATTGATGGTTTTGGATGGCATACTCATGTTTGTGTTTATATGACCGAGCCTAGCATATGGGGCTCAGACATCCAATTGTCTGAATCTGACCTCCTAGAGTTCGGATATTTGTTCTTAGCGAGGGTTTATTAACCTCATTGACTTTCATCAAGCTAAGCTAGATGTGACCGAGTTCTTACATAGGTGTTGGCGGGTGGCCCGTTAGGCCCGACTTCTGCGTAAGCGTTAGGCGGCTGGGCCGACAGACTAACTTCCAGCGTAAGCATTGGCGGTGGGCGGATTAGGCCCGACTTCCCATATAGTATTGAAGCGAGTTGGGCGAGGTTAGAATGACTTCCCGTTAAGTAATGGCGGTGCTGGGCCAGATTAGTTTGACTTCCCGCGTTAAATAACGGCGGTGGTCGAGTTAGGCCCGACTTCCAGCGTTAAGTAATGGCGGTGGGCTGATTAGACTAACTTCCCGCATTAAGTAACGTGCGAGCTGGGCTAGATTAGACTGACTTCCTGCGTTAGCGTTGGGTGAGCTGGGCCATGTTAGACTTGTTGGAAGTAGCGCCCAAAAGACAATTTCTGTAATTGATTTTATAATTAATAAATGACAGATTTATTCTCATCTTATTATTTGGTTCGTGCTTATATGTAATACACCGTGTTAAGGGTGATTTTATGCTATTTATAACGTTATATTTTAATGATTTCCTCCATATTCGTATTATTTGCATAGAAATTAAGTGTTTAATCGAATTATTGAGCAGATGAGTTTTAAAAGTCTTTAAGTGTAAACTTGAGCTAATTTCGTGATTTTATTGGTAATTATCTATGGTTTTACACTTTGCGTGTTCTTATGGTTTTGAAGGTACTTTTACATGTCATGATTGAAGGTTAAATGGAAGGAAAAGATGCAAAGCAAATTTGGAATGAAGAATTGCATGCAAGACTGGACGGGCGTCCAGAGGTATCAGACGGACGTCCAGAAGAGTGGACTGGCGTCCAGGAGGAGAAGTTGGATCAGGATGTTCAGATTTTTAGTGAACGAGCATTTGAAAATGCATAGAACGGGCGTTTGAGAAGACTCGGCCCGACTCGAAGAATTTACACAGACTGGATGGGCGTCCAGAGGTATCAGACGGGCGTCCACGGCCGCCATGCTGAAACCGACCTAGTTCTCTATAAAAGCAGCCGCATTCTCAACCCTAACATCATCTTATTATCATATACACTTTACAGCAGCCGCAGAAAACCCTAAATTCTGAAGCCGAGTTGTGCTCGGTCGGCCAAGCCTTGGTGCTTGGTCGACCGAGGGTTAGATTAGTTGTTTTATTTATTTTGTTTCGTTTTCCTTCGGATCCACGAGGATGGTGGAAGGCTGATCAAACTTAGGGCAATCATGTGAAACTTTTCTGCAGCGTTTTTATTTCTTCCTTTGGATGATTTGTGAGTTTTAATTAAAGTTGTTTCTTTTCTATGATTATGTGTTATGCAAATTTATATCGAGAGATGTTTTGCTATTGATGTTTACTATGTGACGAGAGTCGGTGTAAATCTAGATCACCATAGGAAGGATTGGATATTTAACCTATAAGTAACGAGAGTTGATTAGGTTGAATATCTAGATTGTTGGATTGAATAAATCTTGCGCCTTGGTTTGAAATCGTTAATCTTTAAGATCGAGAGATAAAAGATTGATAGACGAACTTTTCTAAGAGATTAGGAGTTCATACCTTTGATAGGTGAATCACAATTTTAGTTAAATCATCATAAGATAATCTAGAGAGGAAATTAAGGGTTGCGGGATGGTGGATCATTGCTTGTTCTATGTTCAATCGCTATAGTCATTATCATGCTTTTATGAGTTTTATTGTTTTTCTCGTTTATAGTTTAGTTATGTTACAACGCGATCTTCCTGGATTTGGGTGACAATCCTCTGTCCGATTTACTTTTCGTTTTGTTAGTTTAGGTTTTAATAATAATGGTATCAATCTTAGGAAAATAAATGAACTAGATACCCGATTCCTCGAGATCGACTCGGTATTAATCGCTATGCTCGATCCACACTTGGGGTATACGGTTTATAAATTTATTACTTGTTTATTTTGCTTAGATAAAATCCGAGACACACCGCTGAAAACCCCAAGTAGTTTCATATGTAGCCATATAACTTAGAGTGTGTCACACGTGAGGATTAAGTTTATGGTGATACACTTGAACCATTAGTCCGTGGTGAACTTAATCAAAGTATGAGGTCTATTGTTTAAGCAACCATCAATGCGCCCAGCACACTTTAAGGTGTGACCGTCTTATCCGGACCGTCGATATCTGTTATCTAAGTGGGGCATTTATATATGATGTAGTCATATAGAATTGAACCGATTTAATCTGCATTTCTCAAATAATTCCGTGACTGAGAAATCTTATTAAATCACAAGATGATCATACATGGATTAACCTTAATCCTCAAGTGATTGCATACTCCTACTAGTTTCAAGATAGGGTTTGATGTGTTCGTTAAGGATCGCTAAGAGGCGCGGTCCGAATCACTTTCACGTTGGCACTATTCTGGAATGAGTGAGAAGTGTGTGTCTCACACATATGGAATCCATTCCTTCCTGCGGGAAGTAGATAGAAAATCCCCTTATTTGTTAATCCTAGAAACTGATCGATCGGCCGAGTTTGTATTGGTTATGAACTAATTGATCACTGGTGGGTTAATGATCGGCCGAGTTAGTCTGTATGTAATGATTATATCAATGGACACTAATCGATATAGTTCAGTTTCGGATTTATGGTGGCGTAATTCCAGAATTAATAAGTTGAATAGAAATGTTCTATTCGATGAATATTTTATTCAATTTATTGTAGCTAATAGTTATAGGTCCATGGCCCCCGGGTTGGCTCCTAACACGCGAGTGTTTTCTCGTTTTTGTGGAACCTCAAGAATAAATTAAATCGTTGGTCTATTTAATGAATATGCGAATATTATTTATTAGGTAAATAATATGTAAAATAGAAAATACATTTTCTATTAAAATAAATGACATAGGTGGCGCCATATTTTGTGAGAAAATTAGGAAAAGAAATTTTCCTAGATTATGTCACCTGTGTAATTAGTTAATTATTTATTTGTTAGATAATTAATGAAAAAGAGATAAGAGATTGATTTTTTTGGGAATTATCTCTTATTTTATGGAAAATATCTTTTCCTTATGGAAATAGGTAATTGTAGTGTGAAAATGATAACTTTCTCGACTAGTTATTTTTCCTATATAAAGAGAGTTCATCCTAACACAAAATTACATCACAATTTGCGCCACTTTAATCAAATAGAAAAGAAAAATTAGTTTCTTGTTCTAGCCATTAAGAGAAAACCTAGGGTTTTTCTTGAGCATATTCGAGGAAGTTTTACTACGAGGATCGGCATCCACCAGTCGTCGCATGGAGATACAATCCGGGAGATCACGGCTTCTCTTGGGTAAATTTTCTACCTTCTTGTAGTTCTATTAATTAATCATATGAATTAAAATCGTGGTAAAATCGCATGCGAATTTAATTCGTAACTTTATTTTGTGCATGATCGGCGTCTCGATCGGTCTTTGTGAATCGAATCGACGATCAATTATGGATCGGATCGGATTCGGGTTTTACGTGTATCCGGCATGTGGTATCAGAGAGAGGTTAAAGCGATTTTGCGATCTTGATTGCATAATTAATTAGTAAGGAGTGGAATTGAATTAAAAATTGCATCTTTTATATGTTTATTATATATATGTGTGGTTGAATGTTCTTGGTTGACGAGATGGACTGGGGTTGGTACTTGTTTACCGTTAAATCTATTGTAAACCCAAATTTTTTCTGGGTGTAGGAAATTATGTAATTTATTTGTTGTAATTTAATTTCCTAGTAATTAGAATTTAGAGAAATTCAGCGCATCTCTTGTATTTAAATTTATTCGAAGATCATCATCACAAGTTGATCCGGCATCGTGGTGGTGAAGACGGTAGTTCTGCAACCTGAATACCCAGGTTCAATTCCCCCTGGAATCGGACCAGAAAATTGTTATACTGTGCGGCGGCAGGATCTAATTAGAGATTAGTAAATCCTTTAAACGTAGGGTTTATTTATTCATTTAATTTTAATTTAATAGATTAGAGACGGGGGTACCAACGGTCCATCTCAATGGTTTATTTTTCGCATTTATTTTCTCTTGTGATTATTTATGTGATATAACCATATCATGCATCATTGAATTCCACTCCTAGCTAGCATATGCATAAATGTAGAAAATTAATTTTGGCATTAATTAGGCATGTATGAACACGTAATTAATTTAGATTAATTTAGGTAATTAATTAAATTAATTGAGCAAACGGAATTATATCTGGATATAAAATTCACATGATAAAATTAAAATTTACTGGGTAAACTTTTTTCGGGATCTTAAATCCTTCGAGGATTTAGTTATGTAGTGTCTACATAAAAAGGATTTTAATAATTGAAAATTTGGAAAATCGTGAAAAGATAGGACACTAACTAGACGGTATTTGAAACCGATAAGTTGCTGATTGCTTTTCATGATTTATTGTTTTCGGATTATTGAAAACATTCAAAGATCCTAAATTCTTATCATGACAAAAAATTAGGACTTTAAAATTCTTTTGTGAATTTTTGTTGTGTAGTGTCTACACAAGAGATTTTCTAAATAATCGATAAATTGGAAAATCATGAATATAGTGTCACTAGTTAGACGGTATTTGGAACCGATAAATTAGTGGGAGCTTTAAATTTCGTGATTTATTGTTTTCGAATTATTAGAAATTCATAAAGTCCTAATGTATTAGGATTATAAAATTCTTGGTGAATTTTAATTGTGTAGTGTCTACAGAAGGAATTTTTGTAAAATCGAGAAATTGGAAAACCATAAATATAGTGACACTAGTTAGACGGTGTTTGGAACCGATGAACTAGTGGGAGGATTAACTTAAATATTCATGATTTATTGTTTTTCGGATTGTGAAGAATTTCTGAAAATCCTAATGAGGTCACTTATTTTTCAAAATAACGAGCGGGAGTGGGGAAGGTGACAACCGACCCCTCGGCCTCTACTGTTGACACAAGCAAGTGAGAGAATGGTGACGCCACATGCCGTTTTGATTTCGGCCCCCTAAGGATGGCCTTCACCGTTATCAAAATGCATGGCTTGGTCTCGGAAAGGATAGGATTTTAGGTACTCGTCGGGTCACTAACTGACCCTAAGGCGGCATACTCGGGGCGTACTTTGAGATCTGAAACAGTAGGTAACACTCACAAGGATATTTTTGGAAATATCTTGGGTGAAAAAAAGAAGGTAATCAACAATCAAATTGAGATGTCTGATTCTTAGTTAATTGTTAAGAGAGATTGTCTCAATTTAATCGTCACCTCTTTGACCTACCCTAAGGCGGCACTGTAGGTGTGAGGTTAAATCCTTGGAATGGTAGGATAAACTGCATGCATGACATCACGTTTATAATTCCTAAAATTTAATATTTGTTGGTGAATGATTTGATTTGTATTTCTGTCATAATTTATTTTAGCAACTCGTATCATCTCAAGGTATCTAAAGCGCTAAACACGATAAATTATTTGTTGATGACTACGTAAAAGTGGAAAATTAACAAGACGTTGAACTCAATAATCGATAATGCAAATTAATTTTTCGGAAGAGGATGTTCCTCTTGAGCCTACAAGCTTAAGTGACATTGATAAGTATGTCACTGCTATCACTCGTGTTGAACGGGAGACAAATTAAAATTTAGTTCAAAGATGACGAGAATGATTTGATATCAATCTCACCAGACATCCTACGGTTTACGAGTAATGTCTACTCTTATAAACTGCTAGTTGAAGGCCATTTCCTTTTATAGAAAGCTGAGAATGGGTAGGCAAATGTCTACAAGTGTAAGTCATCTAAACTAAATAAGTTAAAGGCTAAAGCGAAACATTAATGAAGGAAAGCATAGAATAAGGGAAGCGATTTCGGATCACTAACCTATGAATCCTTAGAGAATCTCTTAACCGGGTAATTTGACCCGGAAGCTAAGTTCTTTTGTAAGAACAAGGTTGCTGGGCATTCATGATGAAGAGTAGACAACGGGCAGTTATTTCAGCTAAGATAGTGGGAGGGATATAAGGAAAAAATTTTTGGATTTTAATCTTTGAATATCACAAAAATTTAATTTCTGTTTTCAGATTCGTTGGAACGAATGGACTTCACTTTCAAATCAATAATATAGTTGCCTTAAAGAAAGTGAATATGACATTTGTATACGATTCTAATACTCGGACTTTTGTCTGATAAAGTCGGAACCACTAAGTAATGCTGAAAACGGTATATGTAACACATCATAAACTATTAAGACAAATGGTTTCCGTATTAGATAAACGATTCTTTAGCATCTATTAATTAGTGCATGTATCCTAAAAATAAGATCTTAAGACTGGCTAAGGGTGATTCCTATCTCCTAGTCTAAGAACACTATCTCAAAGGAAAAATGACTAAGTAACCTTTCAATTAGGAAAGGGTATCAGAGCTAAAGAAGTATCATAGCTTGTTCATATTGACCTTCGGGGTCTTATGAAGATACAAGCTAGTGGAAGCTTTTGAGTAGTGGACATTTTGTCTGATAGCTGCTCGAAACGCCGATTGGTTTATCTGAATATCTTGAGGAATCTCTAATATTACCAGAGAAGCAAGTATTTCATACTCGGATATAGGCTAAAGCATAGTTTTGGCAGCGATGCTCGGCCTACCTCCGAGTGAAAAGATTTCAGAAAGGATAAACCATGTATTGCCTTGTATAGTTATTAATATGGTACATTACATTGCTTAACTCAATTAAGATATTGGTTGCGAAATAACGGTTTACATTATAATATGTGATATCGAGAAGTCTACCTAGAAGATGCCTATGAATTTGTTGATAAAGAGTGAAGTACATTCATTCCACTTCCGCAAACAGAGGCATTTAGCACTAGTGCTTGAAGGTAGGACTGGAGATTTTACATACACGTTCAGATGGTGAGTGTTCGTGAAATATCTTAATGCAATGAGCAAAGGTTGGTTATAAGATTCTTAAGATCGGATAGTGACAGTTGCACTGTTACATCCTTTCTAAATGAATGTTTAAATAACAACCTTAGACATTGAAGCACAGTTACTCAAGGAGTTAGTATCTAATTTAATCAGACCACATCCAACAATGGTTGTTGAGGGTTACACTGATGAATACTACTGAACCAAATTAGAATGTCAATCCACCCAAATGAAGTGGGAGTATGGTTTAACTATTGACCCGCTGTGATTATGCAGACTTTACAGTCTGCTGGGGGTGATCGATAACCTTTGGTATTTGGAAGGACTGTATAGGATTCTGACAAAAGGAGGTCGGTTTAAAGCCTTAAACCAGTAAATGGAGTTTTGGTACTCCAATTCTGGTCACACTTTTGTAGAACCACCTGAGTGTCTCAGGCCAAGTGGGAGAAATTGGATCTACGTGAAAAGATTCGGATGAATGAGAAAGTTTAACTTTCAAGGCAAAGCCAAGTGGTCTAAGGGTAATTCCCTGAGAAGTAGATAGTTTAATAGGGGTGATGCCCTGAAACTTTCTCACCACTCAGCCTTTCTTGACTCCATGGAAAGTAGAATGATTAACAGGGTTGATGCCCTGGAATTTTCTTGCCGTACAATGGAGCTTAGAATCATTCGGAACAGAAGGGTTTTAGCTTAAATCCAATGGCAGGTTGACTGCCTATGCTTATATCCATTGGTGGATTAAAGAAAACCTCTAGTTCATTAAAAGCCACACGTTTGAAATATGTGGGCTTGACCAGAATATTGATGAGTCTTTTGTAGACCAGAGAATCATTATTGGTAAATAGTAGACGTTAGTGTAAATGCAAGGTAACATTGCAACAGTTGTAAGAAACATGGGTGTGTTATCTGAAGTCAGAAACTGATGAGCCAAAGCTTCTATGAATTAAAGAAGTGGACTATATTCTTAGAAACCGATTCGGACGAGTTCATGAGAACAAGTTTTTTGCTGTATCCCATCCATCTTATTGGTTAAAATGATGATGCATTTTTGTATGCAATATTCAATGAGATGTTTCCTACCCAACCCCTCATGGAATAATTCTCTTAATTTTCAGATACAGAGAAAATGGGATAGATTCTCTTTTGGATAGAGAACGTCAGGTTATTAAAAGTCAATAACAGTCGAATCTTGGATTCGGACGTTGAGTAGCAGTATAGTGCATCCTCAAGTACCCTTGGAGAATGAGGAGTAATATGCGTCTATATTCAGGTGCATACCTGAGTATTGTTGACTACACTGATTCTGACTTACAGTCAGATAAGGATGATCGTTATTCTCGGGCTCAGTGTTTTCTTATAGTGATGGAGCTATAGTCTGGAGCAATCCAGCACTGCCAAATTGACTCTGTTAATTGAATACATAGCACCTTTCGGAGCATCTAAAAAGGCAGTGTGGCTTGAGAAATTATTTGTTGGATCGGGAAGTGATTCCAGGTCTCGATGAGCCGATACCATTTTACTGTGAAAATAGTTGAGAGGTAGCTAATGCAAATGATCTTTATAGTCACAAGAGGTCAAAAGCATATTGTGAGAGAGTACCACCTGATTAGACAGACCATGCAGAGGGGAGACGTTTCGGCCCTAAAAGATCGCCTCGAGCTGACAACCTAGCTGATTAGTTTACCAAGTCGTGTGGCATCTAGTGACACTGGTAAGCGTTGGCGGGTATGAAATTGGGAGATATGTCTCATCTGCTTTAGAGCAAGTGGGAGAATGTTGTGGATAGATGGAATAAAGGGTGTGGTGCTCTAAAAACAATGGTTGCTTGTCTTTACGGGCAAGTGGGAGATTGTTGGATGAGTACCCGAAAGACAATTGTTGCTTGTCTATACGGGCAAGTGGGAGATTGTTGGAAGTTGTTTAGGGTGATTTTCTATGATTTATATCGTTCTATTTCGTAACAATTTTCTTTTATACTCTGATGTTTTGCATAGAAAGTGAACGTTTATTTGATTTATTAAGCAAGTGATGTTTGGAATGGTTTAATCGCAAAGTTGGTTGAATTATGAGGTTTTATTGTTGATTTTCTATCGATTTGAATGATTTTACACTTTGCAATGTTTTGATATCTTGTAGATACTGAATTTGGCTTAAAGAGGTCTAAAAGATGTTCAAGTGAGGTTTTACATGGAAGAAAAAGGATAATGATGGAGTCGGATGAAGATAGAGATGAAAACCGGTTTGAAGTAAAGCGAGCAGCGTCTGAAGCTCCGTCCGGATGGACGGGCGTTTGAGAATCGAGCAGGCGTCGAGGAAGAAATAGTGGATTGAGTATTGATATTTTTGCTGAACGAGCGTCCAAATTTACATAGGACGGGCGTCTGACATGACTCGGCCCGACTCGAAGAAGTTCATACAATCCGGACGTACGTTCAAGACTCTGGACGAGCGTCCATACGCCGACCTAGCAGAAACCGACTTAAAACTCTATAAATAGGCACGTTTTTTTCAACCCTAAGGGGACCCAATTACTCTAGGCGGCCACAAGAACCCTAAGGGGCGTCTTCCTTGTGGTTTGCACCTTTCTTAGATAGTTTTTATGCTTTTTAATTCTTAGATAAATTCCTTCAAATTTATGTACTTCATAGAAGCTATTTCGAGTATTCAAGCGATGCTTAGAGGCTAAAAGCTTTTGGAACAAGCGTTGTGAAGCCGTTCTATCAACCCTTTGATTTCACCTTTGGATTATCTTGTGAGTTTTTATTAAAAGTTTCATCTTTATTATGTTTTACTTGTTTTTATGCAATTTGAATCGAGAGATCTTTGCATGTTTGATGTTTAATGTTGATGAAAATCGTGATTAAACCCTAGATCACCGTAGTAAAGATTAGATCTTTAATCTAATTAACGAGAGTTGTTAGGTTGAATTTCTAGATTAGAAATTGAGAAATTTCACACCTTGGATATAAAAGCGTTAATCTTTAGGATCGAAAGATAAAAGATTGATAGACGAACTTTTCTAAGAGATTAGGAGCTCATACCTTTGTTAGGTGAATCACAACTTTTATTAAAAATCACTAGATAATCTGGAGGAGAAATTGAATGTTATAGAATTGGTGGATCAATTGCTTGTTCGTTCGTTAAATTATTGATTAAAATCGCTTGAACTTGAATTGCTTAGCTAAGTTAGAACTTTTCTTTGCATGTTTAGGTTTTAGAATAGATTATTTTAGATAATTTGGTTCGTAATCACGTTTCTGGCTTTAGATTTCTAATCTTCTCATCCAGATTTACTTTTGTTATTTTCGTTTTTAGTTTGTTACGTGTTAATCGTTTTATTTTCTTATAATTTTAGTAATAGTAGTTGTGACATCTTTAGGTTAGTTAGGTAAAAACTAGGTAAACAACCTTGATTCCTGTGGACTCGACTCGGTATTAACCTCATACTCTCGATCCACGCACTTGGGGTAAACCGGATTTATTTTTATTACTTGTTTATTTTTCATTAGATAAAATCCGAGACAAGTTTTGGCGCCGTTGCGGGGACATCGATGCGGTTGTCTAGTTTTACTAAGTTTTACATTTACGCTTTACGTCTTTGGTTTTCAAACGGGCGTCCGGAGTAAGTGGACGCCCGTCCATAAAAAAAAAGCCAACTATGCACAATTTGGAGGAAATCAGACGAGCGTCTGGATTGCCCCAAACGGCCGTCTAGTTCTTCAGGCATACGCCCGTCCGGATTAATTGGATGCCCGTATGTCCTCCTGTTTTTATTTTCTTTGCATAGGTTTTAACTTTTAGTTTTTTTTAGTTTAGACAACTTGATTTTGGGTTTCGGATTATGCAAACTCGAAGTCAAAAGGGGCCACTACTCCATACCCCCGACCTCGAGCGGACCATAGTCCGACCCAACAGGCAGAGAATCCGTCCTGCGGTTCTTTCTGATAAGGCCGATCATGACCTTGAGGAACGTTTAGCTGAGGAGATCGAAGACATAGTCATTATGGCTGCGAGAAGATAGGCGTATGTTGGTGACTCGCCCATGCCTGGTGAAGTCAAAGTCAACCCGGCCATCGTTCTACCCGCCATAAATGCACCAACTTTCGAACTCAAACACAGGCTCATCCAAATGATGCAACATGCATCAATCTTCCATGGTTTTCAATCAAAAATCCTCATACTCACGTACACACATTTTTGGAGATATGTGAGTACGACTCGCATTCAAGGTGTAAGTGAGGATGCGATAAAGTTGAAGTTATTCCCGTTTTCCTTGAAAGGGGAGGCAAAAGAGTGGTACAACTCTCTGCTGCCGAATTAGTCACCACAAGTGGACTCGACTCAAAAAGAGTTCCTAAGTCAATATTTCCCACCATCCAAGACATTTGATGCTTAAGTGAAATTTTCACTTTTTATCAAAAGGAAAATGAATCGTTCTTTGATGCATGGAAGAGATTCAAAGCTCTTCTTTGTAAATGCCCTCACCACGGTTTGGACTTGCGAGAGGCAAGTCAACACATTTTTCAGATGGATTGACCGAGCTCACTAAGGGTATGGTCAATAGTTCTTCACAGTGGGGCATTCTGAGGAAAACACCTCTGAAGGGTGGGCATTATTCGAGGATATTGCCAAATATAATTATGCCCCTCCTCTCAAGCTATTCGAGGCACCTCCTCCTCCTTCTAGGATCGAGGAGGTGAACAATCAAAGTCAAATTGCCGTCTTTGCAGCGGCGGTGGCTTTGCTCTTACAAGGTCTCTAAATCCAGCGAATCGAGAATCTATCATTTCCATGAGAACTCTCAAGTTACGTATTGTGAAAAATTGTTGTCAAAGCGGCCATATGGTTGGCGGTGTCAATTTATTTCCCTTCGACCTATCAAGTCAATGCTCGAGAATCGGGGCAGTACAATTCGATCACATGCCGGTCATGTGATAATGTAGAGGACACACTTCTCCGCCACACATCTATGAATGGACGAATCTTTGAAGTTAATGATTTCCTTGGCCAACAAAATCAGAGATTTAACAATCAGTTCTCTGGCCAAAGAAATCTTCAAAACCAGGGCTTCCATCAGAATCAAAATCTCAATCAAAATTTGAATTTTAACCAGAATCAGAATTTCAATCGAAACCCGAGCTTCAATCAGAACCTGAACACGAATTTTTCCAATACAAATCAGAGGTTCAATCAAAATTGGTGAAACAATTCAAATCCTGCGTTTCAGAATCGTTCCAGCCAATCCTCCCCGCAGAACTTTCAGAACTCTCAAGGCCCCTCTCACTCTAATGATCTTGAAGCTAAACTGGAGGATCAGAATAATAATATCCAATCCCTTTAGAGCACAATAAAGAGTCTCGAGAGGCGGATCGGGCAAATGGTGGCCAACTAGCTTCCAGACCCTCGAGCGCGGTTGCCCGACTTTACGGAGAAAAATCCTAAGGGTGGTCAGGTAGCTCAGACCGATTTGAATCATGGCCAGTGCACTGACCTAGTTCCTTCAATTCCCTATGGTCAAGAAGTGGCCAGTGCCATGAATCTCAGATCCGGCACTCAGCTTAGTGGTCCCCGAACCGGAAAACACCAACCCTCTCCCAAATGATGAGGCGGAGGGAAGTCAACGCCCATGTTTCCCTGTCGGGCGAGAGTACTCGGTGGTGATCCACGAGAAATAAAGAGTTTGATAGTACTCGGTGGTGATCCCCGAGAAATAAAGAATTTAGTGAGAGTCGGTGGTGATCCTCACATAGTAAGAAAGGTGAAAAGGTGGTGAGGTGGAAAGATTTGGAAGATAAAGCTGTTAGTTCATCCTCAAAGCAAGTGTTTTCTGAGAATGATTTAAAGAAACTTCCGTTTCCACCTAGAAAAAGCAACATCTCATTGCATGAAGACAAAAAGTATGAAAAAGTGCTTAATCTTCTTAAAAATACTCAGGTAAATCTTCCATTATCTGATGTTTTGGTTGAGATGCCTAAGTATACAAAGTTAATCAAGGATGTTGTTTCCTCCAAAAAGAAGCTCGAAGACATGGATCAGTTGATTGGTGAGAATTGCTCTATGATTAGTTATGATGAGTTGCCAATCAAGAGGGGTGACCCTGGGAAATTTGTGCTCACATTGTTGATGGGAGGCTTAGTCTTTCCAAATTCTTTATGTGACCTAGGTGCATCCATTAGTCTAATGCCATTGTCTGTTTGTAAACAGCTTGGACTAGATGGTCTTTTAGAACCCCAACCATGAATCTTCAATTCGATATAGATCTTCCAAGAAAGGCTGCTTGGGATATTAAAGGATGTTTTAGTTCAAATTGATAGATTCACTTTCCCAGTTGGTGGTATGTCTGGACATTGGGAAGGATGAGAACATCCCTTTAATACTCGGCGGACCTTTTCTTTCTACAAATTTGAGCCCTCATTGATTGTGATGGTGGCAAAGTTACTATACGAGTTGGTGATCGGGAGGTGAGCTACAATGTCTCTAAAGCTATTCAGAGACCCTCTGATTATCCAACCGGCTTCTCCATTGAAGATATGTCATATGACTTTAATGATTACATGGAAAAGCAAGTCATGGCTGTTGAGGCTGAATATGAGCGATTAGTTGAAAATTTGAATAATCATGGTTGGGTGAATCTAGAACAATTAGAAGCTGAGTTTAGTAAAGTTTTGTTGAAAAGAGAAGCTTTAGCAGTGGGACCACTAAGTAAACTCAGTGATGTTGAGTTGAAAAGTGGAGATCTTAAATCGAGTTTAGAAGAACCCCCTGCAGATCTGGTACTGAAGCCGTTACCTAAGCATCTGAAATATGTTTTCTTGAGAGAAGGTGACAAGCTTCCGTTGATTATTTCTGCCAAGCTATCCCGGTTGGAAGAGATGAAACTGTTAAACATTTTGAGAAAGAATGAGAAAGCTTTTGGTTGGCAAGTGGGAGACATCAGATGGATATCTCCTGACTTATGCATGCACAAGATAAAGACTGAAGAGGGTGCTAAGTGTGTTAGACAGCCCCAGAGGAGGCTCAACCCTCACATGCAAGAAGTAGTTAAGAAGGAGATTATCAAGCTTTTGGACATGGGTATTATTTATGCAATTGCTGACAGTGAATGGGTGTCCCCTACTCAAGTAGTTCCTAAGAAATGAGGAATTACTATCGAGAAGAATGAAAAGGGTGAAGAAATAGCATTGAGGCTAGTAACGGGTTATAGAGTCTGTATCGACTACAGAAAACTCAATGAAGTTACAATGAAAGATCATTTCCCTTCCTTTCATTGACCGGATGCTGCTGAGCGTCTGGCGGGACATGCATTCTCTTCGTTTCCTTGATGGATATTCGGGATATTTCCGGATACCCATAGATCCAAATCGACCAAGAAAAGACAACTTTCACCGCTTCTATGGTACATTCGCTACAGTGAATGCCATTTGGTCTCTGCAATGCCCCGGCTACATTCCAAAGGTGTATCTTTGGCAATCTTTGATGGGTTTGGTTGAAAAGTGTAT
This sequence comes from Gentiana macrophylla, assembly GCA_026214975.1. Classification (NCBI taxonomy): domain Eukaryota; kingdom Viridiplantae; phylum Streptophyta; class Magnoliopsida; order Gentianales; family Gentianaceae; genus Gentiana; species Gentiana macrophylla. The sequence goes on from CM047814.1 coordinate 70,638,359, forward strand.
GGAGATATTCATGGATGATTTCTCGCCTTTGGTCAATCCTTCGATGATTGTCTTGATAATCTTGACCGTGTTTTATCCTTTTGTGTGGAAAGAACTTAGTCCTAAATCGGGAAAAGTGCCATTTTATGGTAGATGAAGGAATAGTTCTTGGCTACAAGATCTCAGCCAAAGGTATGGAAGTAGATAGGGCAAAAGTGGAGGCTATAGAGAAGATGAGTTTGCCTAGAAATGTGCGTGAAGTGAGAGGTTTTCTTGGACACGCCGGTTTTTATAGGAGATTCATTAAAGACTTTTTCAAGATAGCCAAGCCCCTATCTACCCTACTCAAAGAAGATGTTGTTTTTAATTTTGATGATAGTTGCAAGCAAGCGTTTGAGGAGCTTAAAAATAAATACATCTTAGTCTGTGTCGATTATGTATCGAAATGGGTGGAGGCCCAAGCCACTTCTCGCAATGATCATAAAACGGTCATGAATTTTCTAAAGAAAAACATCTTTGTAAGATTTGGGTGCCCACGTGCCTTGATAAGCGATGAGGGAACACACTTCTGCAACCGACCACTAGAGAAAGTACTTGAGAAATACGGTGTTCGGCATAAAATCAGCACACCATATCACCCTATGACTAGTGGCCAGGTTGTGAGAAGTAATCAAAGTTTGAAGAAGATCCTGGAAAAAGTTGTGAACAGTCATAGAAAGGACTGGAGTCTTAAGTTGGATGATGTACTATGGGCATATCGAACTGCCTACAAAACCCCCATGGGTACATCACCCTATCAGATGGTATATGGAAAACCATGCCACCGCCGCCACTGAGTTGGAGCATAGAGCGTATTGGGCCACTAAGTTCTTAAACTTCGATACCCAATCATGTGGTGAACACCGACTGCAGCAGTTGCATGAGTTAGATGAGTTTAGACTCCAAGCCTACGAGAGTGCCAGGATAAGTAAAGATAAGATGAAACTCCTTCATGATGCCAAAATCAAGAAGCGAGAATTTCAAGTTGGGGAGCAAGTTCTATTGTACAATTCCAGGTTACGTCTGTTCCCTGGAAAGTTGAGGACACGTTGGTCCGGCCCTTTGAAATTCTCGCAAATCATTCCCTGGAGGTGTTTTAGAACTAAGAGGTCATGGTGACCAGCCGTTCAGAGTGAATGGTCAAAGGTGCAAGCATTATATCGGTCAAACCAAAGAAAAACCTTTGATTGTTCATTTCCTCGACATCCTCGGGTATGGTATACCTGAAGTCAATAAGTTTGACAAATTTTCACCCGACTTGTTTTCTGAGGATGACGGCAGTGGTCCATTAGAGGAAGTCATGGCTGGTAGTTGGGATATGGAAGAGTTTAAAAGGGAGAAACAGCATAAGAGACATCTGAAGAAGAAGAAGTCTACAATGGGGAGGATTAAAAGTGTTTGGAAAGCTATCAAAAGCTTGACCCCATGTGTTAGATGCTGTTTCTGTAGCCACATGAATGATTAGGGCTTACACGAAGTAGTGGCCGGAAGGAAGGTTAAGTGGCCTGATCCAGGCTGAGTTGCAGGATTGTCGAGCTAACGACACAAACCAAAAGCGCCACTAGGGGGCATCCTAGATATCTATATTTATATTAGTTACTTTTTATATTACTTTTGTCTTTGTTTTATGTGTTTTAGTTTTAGTCTAATAAGAGTGTTGTATGGATCTGCTTCAGTTCAGCTTTGTTTTGTTGCATCTAGCTCTGCTACTTTATAGTATCATCTATCGCTACTTTTGACGACATGTTATATTCCCCTGTGTCCCCCGAGGTACGTCTTGTTTTCTCATGTGTGTAGGATATTTGCGATGGTGATTGTGAGCTTTTAGATGAATTCAGTTTACCGGTGGATGGTCCACAGTCTACTGCTTTCTTCAAGCATCTCTGGATCTGACTCATGACCACTTCCAGAATTGCCACCTTCAAATTACAATCAGCTAAGTACTTTGTTTCTTTTTAATTCTGCACAACCTGAGGACATGTTGTCGTTTAAGTGTGGGGGAGGGGAATGGTTATGTGTATCTTTTTGCTTATATTGTTATTCTATGCTGAAAAGAGCTAAATTTTTCAAATTTTTGTTTTGTCCCGGTTGAGCGAATGCATATTTTTGTTTGGTTTTTATAGACATTTATGTTGTATATTGTATGTTTAGTAGGTTAGATGTTTCACCCGACATACATTTCACGAGCCATATTAAATGATGAGCTAAAATATAAAGCTATACCCATTTGGATTAGTAATTTTTGATTATCTTATAAGTATCTTGTGCTTAGTGCTAATGTACGTATCGTGAGAATTATAATAGTTTGTGTTTAGAGCCGGAGTATGACATACTGTGAATATCTTAGGTTTGAATGTGATAAGCGAAACGTGACTATTGTGCTTTAAGAAGTTGTTTTAAAAAAAAGAATTAATTGGGTGTGTCGGAAGCTGGTCGATGATTTGAGTGAGGTAGGTCATATCTCGAATGTCCTATACCACTATGATGACCAAAAGCTCACGACAGTCAGAAGAAGCTGCTTGATGATTTGAGTACGGTAGGTCATATCTCGAATGTCTATTCTACTATGACGGGCAATAGCTCATTCTGATGTGCGTATAAATGTGAATGTTAATTAAATCAACTTACGAAAAGTATTGGTATGAATTGATATAAGACTTAGTTATCGCCTACCTTATCCCCAGTATAAACCGACAGATATGTTGTAGGGATTATCCTCTGAGTATGTCAGAAAGGTCCTAAATGTATTCTATCATCCTTTTCGGGATATGTTACGTTTTGTAGGGTGCATGTTATAAGTATCATTTATTTCTAGTTTAAATGGGGTATTTGCTAGTTGCTTTGAATAGATTTCAAGTTTGGACTTAGTGGAAGTTTGCTATGGCTTTGCACACACACAGGGGTGAACCTCTAATTTATTAAATATGCTTTATTCTTGCTGAAATGTCTATCTTTTTTTCCGAGCCTTGATCTTGCTTTGTTTCGCTCGGGACGAGCAAAAGCTAAGTGTGGGGGAGTTGTTTAGGGTGATTTTCTATGATTTATATCGTTCTATTTCGTAACAATTTTCTTCTATACTCTGATGTTTTGCATAGAAAGTGAATGTTTATTTGATTTATTAAGCAAGTGATGTTTGGAATGGTTTAATCGCAAAGTTGGTTGAATTATGAGGTTTTATTGTTGATTTTCTATCGATTTGAATGATTTTACACTTTGCAATGTTTTTGATATCTTGTAGATACGCGAATTTGGCTTAAAAGAGGTCTAAAAGATGTTCAAGTGAGGGTTTACATGGAAGAAAAAGGATAAAGATGGAGTCGGATGAAGATAGAGATGAAAACCGGATTTGAAGTAAACTGAACTAGCGTCTGTAGCTCCGTCCAGATGGACGGGCGTTTGAGGAATCGAACGGGCATCCAGGAAGAAATAGTGGATTTAGAGTATTGAGATTTTTGCTGAACGAGCATCCAAATTTACATAGGACGGGCGTCTGACATGACTCGGCCCGACTCGAAGAAGTTCATACAATCCGGACGGGCGTTCAAGACACTGGACGAGCGTCCATACGCCGACCTAGCAGAAACCGACTTAAAACTCTATAAATAGGCGCGTTTTTTTCAACCCTAAGGGGACCCAATTACTCTAGGTGGCCACAAGAACCCTAAGGGGCATCTTCCTTGTGGTTTGCACCTTTCTTAGATAGTTTTTATGCTTTTTAATTCTTAGATAAATTCCTTCAAATTTATGAACTTCATAGAAGCTATTTCGAGTATTCAAGCGATGCTTAGAGGCTAAAAGCTTTTGGAACAAGCATTGTGAAGCCGTTCTATCAACACTTTGATTTCACCTTTGGATTATCTTGTGAGTTTTTATTAAAAGTTGCATCTTTATTTTGTTTTACTTGTTTTTATGCAATTTGAATCGAGAGATCTTTGCATGTTTGATGTTTGATGTTGATGAGAATCGTGATTAAACCCTAGATCACCGTAGTAAAGATTAGATCTTTAATCTAATTAACGAGAGTTGTTAGGTTGAATTTCTAGATTAGAAATTGAGAAATTTCACACCTTGGATATAAAAGCGTTAATCTTTAGGATCGAAAGATAAAAGATTGATAGACGAACTTTTCTAAGAGATTAGGAGCTTATACCTTTGTTAGGTGAATCACAACTTTTATTAAAAATCACTAGATAATCTAGAGGAGAAATTGAATGTTATAGAATTGGTGGATCAATTGCTTGTTCGTTCGTTAAATTATTGTTTAAAATCGCTTGAACTTGAATTGCTTAGCTAAGTTAGAACTTTTTACTGCATGTTTAGGTTTTAGAATAGATTATTTTAGATAATTTGGTTCGTAATCACGTTTCCTGGCTTTAGATTTCTAATCTTCTGTCCAGTTTACTTTTGTTATTTTCGTTTTTAGTTTGTTACGTGTTAATCGTTTTTATTTTCTTATAATTTTAGTAATAGTAGTTGTGACATCTTTAGGTTAGTTAGGTAAAAACTAGGTAAACAACCTCGATTCCCAGTGGACTCGACTCCGGTATTAACCTCTATACTACGATCCCTGCACTTGGGGTAAACCAGATTTATTTTTATTACTTGTTTATTTTTCATTAGATAAAATCCGAGACAGAAGTAGCGCCCAAAAGACAATTTCTGTAATTGTTTTTATAATTAATAAATGATAGATTTATTCTCATCTTATTATTTGCTTGGTGCTTATATGTAATACACCGCTGAAAACCCCAAGTCGTATCATATGTAGCCATATAACTTAGTGTGTGTCATATGCGAGGATTAAGTTTATGGTGATACACTTGAACCATTAGTCCGTGGTGAACTTAATCAATGTATGTGGTCTATTGATTAAGCCACCATTAATGCGCCCAGAACACTTTAAGGTGTGACCGTCTTATCCGGACCGTCGATATTGGTTATCTAAGTGGGGCATTTATATATGATGTAGTCATATAGGACTGGACCAATTTAATCTGCATTTCTTATATAATTCCGTGAATGAGAAATCTTATTAAATCACAAGATGAACATATATGGATTAACCTTAATCCTGAAGTGATTGCATACTCCTACTTGTTTCAAGATGGGGTTTGATGTGTTCGTTAAGTATCGCTAAGAGGCACGGTCCGAGTCACTTTCACGTTGGCACTATTCTGAAATGAGTGAGAAGTGTGTGTCTCACACATATGGAATCCATTCCTTCCTACGGGAAGTAGATAGACAATCCCCTTATTTGGTAATCCTAGAAACTGATCGATCGGCCGAGTTCGTATTGGTTATGAACTAATTGATCGCTAGTGGGTTAATGGTAAATAAGGATAAGACGTAATGAAGAAGGTTTATGAAAATATTCCCGCTTCGTTACGGATAGTCTATGAAGGATTAGTCTGTATGTAATGATTATATCAATGGACACTTATTGACTCGACGCTTTGAGAATAAGATATATCTATAATCGATAGAGTTCAGTTTCGGATTTATGGTGGCGTAATTCCGGAATTAATAAGTTGAATAGAAATGTTCTGTTCGATTAATATTTTATTCAATTTATTGTAGCTACTGGTTATAGATCCATGGTCCCCGGGTTGGATCCTAACACGTGAGTGTTTTCTCGTTTTTATGGAACCTCGAGAATAAATTAAATAGTTGGTCTATTTAATGAATATACGAATATTATTTACTTGGTAAATAATATGTAAAATAGAAAAGATATTTTCTATTAAAATAAATGGCATAGGTGGCGCCATATTTTGTGAGAAAATTAGGAAAAGAAATTTTTCTAGATTATGTCACATGTGTAATTAGTTAATTATTTATTTGTTAGATAATTAATGAAAAAGAGATAAGAGATTGATTTTTTTGGTAATTATCTCTTATTTTATGGCAAATATCTTTTCCTTATGGAAATAGGTAATTGTAGTGTGAAAATGATAACTCTCTCCTGACTAGTTATTTTCCTATATAAAGAGAGTTCCTCCTAACACAAAATTACATCACAATTTTGCCACTTTCATCAAATAGAAAAGAAAAATTAGTTTCTTGTTCTAGCCATTAAGAGAAGAAAAACCTAGGGTTTTTCTTGAGCATATTCGAGGAGGTTTTACTACGAGGATCGATATCCACCAGTCGTCGCTTGGAGATACAATCTGGAAGATCCCGGAATCTCTTCTGTTGGGTAAACCTTCTAACTTCTTGTAGTTATTAATTAATCATGTGAATTAAAATCATGGTAAAATCGCATGTGAATTTAAGTCGTAGCTTCCGCTGTGCATGATCGAGCGTCTCGATCGGTGCTGTGAATCAGATCTGCCGATCCAATTATGGATCGAATCCGGATTCAGGTTTCTGTATATCCAGCAAGACTGACTTCCTGCGTTAAGTAACGAGCGAGCTGGGCCAGATTAGACTGACTTCCCGCGTTAGTGTTGGGCGAGCTGGGCCATGTAAGGCTGACTTCCCAAGTTAATTAATGGGCAAGATGGTGCCCATGGAGCTCGGTTTTGTAAATTAAACGGTAAATTCAGAGTACCTTAATAGCGGAAGAGATCATCAGGATCGTTTCCTACATCCATTATTACTCGACTACGTTTCCGTTGTTCCCGTCTTGATGAGAGGATTCCGACATCTCTCTCCTTGCCTACAACCATTATGTGTTGGTTTCTTTCATATGCTTTATGATGGAATAAAGCATTGCTTTTATAGGCGGAGAGAGGGCCGAAATCCGAATGACTTAGTGTTTTGCTTTAATCTCGGCCGTCCATCAAAGCCGAGTTTTAATCGGATTAAAACTCCTTTTAAATAACCAATAAATAATAAATAGCATATTTCCTAGGGAAAACGAATTTCCTATAAGACCACTATTACGGGGAAGGAAATTAATGGGGCTCAATAAAAGCCACGACATAATTATTCATACATTCTCCCACTTGGTCGATAGGAACATTTCATCAGTGTTTTCCTTTCAAAGGAACATAAGGCGCGCATTATATGCTAAACGATTTCTTTCGTTGGTTAGCGTAAGTGTCATCATTAATCTAGCTGTCAATGGGAGTCATAGCGGTTACACATCATTCTGCAACATGCTCCCTTCTATGTACCACAACACTGACAACCGTCTTAACTAGACCATAAGCGAAGATTACATATAATCATCAGGAATAGCAGTTCTCCCTAATGCTGGTTCCTGTGGCTCTTCATTACTATTTTCATTGGCGATGATCTCATCATGGAGTTGTTGATCATTTATTGGATTCTCTTCATTGTTCAACGGTTCAACAATGGAGAGATTCCCAATACTTTTCGGAATAGGGTTAAAAGGGACGGGTACCCTTATTTCCTTTATGATCACATCACGAATTTTATCATTCCCACTGATTTCACCATTCTCATAGAATATAGCATTACCGGTTTCAAAAATTCTCGTAATATGGTTAGGACAATAAAACTTATATCCTTTGGATTTTTCTGGGTAACCTTAAAGTAACCGCTAACGTTTCTAAATCCAATTTCTTTACTTGTGGATTGTAAATTCTAGCCTCAGCTGGACATCCCCATATTTGGAGATGCTTCAAATTAGGTTTCCACCCTTTTCATAGTTCAAAAGGTGTCTTTGGAACTGCCTTACTGGGAATCCTATTTGAAATGTAAACAGCTGTGCGTAAAGCATCCATCCACAATGATATAGGCATCATCATGACTCATCATAGATCTAACCATTTCCATATACGTATGATTCTGCCTTTCTGCTACACCATTCCGCCATGGGGATCCATGCGTTGTGTATTGAGCAATGATTCTAGCTTTTAGATAATTTTTGCAAAAGGTCCAGGATGTTGTCCTGTTTCATCATTCTTTCCATAAAATTCACCACCTTTATCCAACCTTATGATTTTCACCTTTCTATCTTGTTGCCTCTCGACTTCAGTTATGAACATTTGTAAAGTGTCCACAGATTGAGATTTGTCATGCAACAAGAATAGATAACAATAACGTGAATAATCATTGACAAGGGTGATAAAATACTTTTCTCCTCCAAAGGTGGGAGCATCAAAGGTCTACAAATGTATGTATATATATAATTTCAAGAAGCTGGGTACTTCTTGTGGCTAAATTGAAATACAAAATATTTAATGAGGCTAATTTAAACAACATTTATATAAGAGTAGAGTATAGACAAGAAAATAAGGTGCTCCTGTGGGTAGTCACCATAAATTCTTCACATAATGTCGTGATACTCACACATAATTGAGTGATATTTTTGTAAAGAAGACGAACAAGGTATCTGTGGATATCCTTGACCTTCATATACACACTCTATAATTCTTTATGTTGTGATGGTAATGACGAGTTTCATCAAAAGGAGTATCATGTTAAATTTGTACAAAAGGGCTACACTTAAAAGCTAACAACTGCAAACATCAACTAATTAGGGTCAAATATCAATGTATTCCTTAAATTGACATATCCATTTATTTGAACCATTTGTCAATTCAACTGAATATCAATAAATTTCAACCACTTCACATAATGTGATCAAAACATTAATTCATCATAATGTCAGGCTGCTGTGGCTACACCCAACATTTGACGCATTGACACTCAAAACATTGACAATCATACAGAGGTCAACTAAACCTTATGTTGACATATACATGTGCAATGTAATACTTAAATATGGTTCAAGTATACATGTATAATGCCTTAATAGACTTACAAAATAAATATGTCATGATCTAATCACTAAATATAATGTGAATAGTCTTCATATGTCACTTAATTTGAGTCTTTGTGATGATACTCTAAACTTGACAGAACTATAAGACATATTTATAATCTTTGCAAAAGTCAATAATTTAAAGGCTAAAACTTTATGATATGTCACAACTTTTAATGAACCAAATATCAACAAAATATGTACTTTGCACTTTAATGATATTTAGTCACTTTATCAATATGTGACTTTGTTGCTTCAAATGCCATAACTTAATCATTAACAATAATGAATGGTTAAACACACACAATATGTGACAACTAATATTCAAAAGAGTAATCCTTTCAACTCATCACAAGGTAAGTTCACTCTAAGTACACATATCGAAAGTAAAAGCATGAATGAACTGCTATTATAAAACGATCAATATCATCAGTCACATATTATTTATCACTTAATGTGCTAAATCATCATTTATATAAAGAGAGGCCAGTATGCTAATCATTTAGTTTTATATGACTAGTTTCTTTATGTGTCACTATTTATTACCCACTATACATGATAATCATTATATTATTTGATACAATATGTTCAAATAATCTTCACGCACAGATAACCGTAATGTCTTAACTGGAAGACTCAGTAATTCACTTTACTTGATGTGAGAAGGTCTACTCCATACAACCAACTAAGACATCAGGCCCAATAATGAGGATTAAGTCTACCTCACGTATGGTCTCAATCTATAAGACAAAGAAATTTCTATTTTTATTTATTCAACTGAATAAAAACATAAAAGTCATGGCATGTTATAAATTTAATCCCCAAGACAGAAGGAAACAAACAAAAGACTTCAATTCTTTAAATATTAGTAAATAAAAAAAAAATTTAAAAAAAAAATTATTCATGCCAGCCAAAATAGCCCAACAATCTGCGAACCCTAAGTGCAGCACTGCCGCCGCCATTAAAGGATTTTATTTTATTTTTATTCTTAATCCACCACTTATATTGAATAGATCACTTGAATATGGAACATTATAGATCAAAGAACATTATAGATCAATGATGATGACCCACCGTACCGTTCCGAAGGCAACAAAAACATCACAATCTCGCCGTTCCGTTTTAGATCCGATTAACCAATGAATTCTTCGCCATCATCTATTCTTCTTATTTATTTTATTATTATGTAACAAATATAACTCGAATAAACAAACAAGATAATACATGCTATGTTGTTCAGAGAAACAACTTATCAAATTCAAAGATGAATTTAGACGAGGCGGATGACCTAAATAGGGGTGCGGATCATGACCGGAATTAATAAAACGAAGGCAGCAATTTATCCCTCAAAATTGATACAAACAATCCGGTTTACAAAAATAATACCAACAATTAGATCGAATAACATGAATCGTAGGTCGTTTCTCTGATACCACATGTAAATTAAACGGTAAATTCAGAGTACCTTAATAGCGGAAGAAATCATCAGGATCGTTTCCTACATCCATTGTTACTCGACTACGTTTCCGTTGTTCCCGTCTTGATGAGAGTATTCCGACATCTCTCTCCTTGCCTACAACCATTATGTGTTGGTTTCTTTCATATGCTTTATGATGGAATAAAGCATTGCTTTTATAGGCGGAGAGAGGGCCGAAATCCGAATGACTTAGTGTTTAGCTTTAATCTCGGCCATCCATCAAAGCCGAGTTTTAATCGGATTAAAACTCCTTTTAAATAACCAATAAATAATAAATAGCATATTTCCTAGGGAAAACGAATTTCCTATAAGACCACTATTACGGGGAAGGAAATTAATGGGGCTCAATAAAAGCCACGACATAATTATTCTTACAGGTTTATCTGTCCTTATGGACTTGTAAAATCACACATATTAAGCCATACGCAATCTTAAAGTAAGCATATGAAAAAGTGAAAAGTTGGGTGCTTCTGGAACACAATTTATTGAGACATTGTTCAAAAATAAAAAAAGACTATCAACGGAATTGAAAATAACAAGTGTAAAGAACTTTCCGAGATTCTCAAGCCAATATCCCTCCTTTATTCCTGATGTTGGCTGCGTAGCAGTTCCTGGCGACTTCCAAATATCCCTTGATCTCGACCAAGCCATCTGCGGAGGGAACATCAAGCTGATTTGAGCCGGTGAGATTATAGCCTGAAGATCGATTAGAGCGGGCCTTCCCAAAATGATGTTATAGGCCGTTGAGGCCTGAATACGACATAGGTGACCATGAGGGTCCGGCCCTTTGACTCCTATCCAAAGGTTTTTGCAAGTTGAACCATCCTCAGAGGATGGACCAGGGGTCCAGCGAATCCAAATAGTGGTGCGGAGACCGGGGTTAGTTATGAATACGTGAGCTTCATTGATTGGAAAGCTGAGTAGTAGAGGACGTTGACAGCACTTCCTGTGTCCACACAGATCCTCTTGACCAGGTTCTTGTTTACTACGGCTTCTATGACCAAGCCCTCATTATTCGTAACCAGCGGAAGTGGATCCCTAGGACCATAGGTCACTTCCCGAGCTAGCCTCAGATCTTGGTTATTTGCCAACGAGCTGGAAAGTCGAGCACTAGGGTTACCTGTTTACCCGAATGTGTTGCTAGGGCCACCCACGATGGTGATGATAGTGTTGATGGGGCAATTGTCTATCTGTCTGTCTTCTTCTGGAGATGGATCTCTTCTTCTCCGGGGTTCTTGTCTACCCCGATCCTGATTGAAAGTCCTTCGTTGATAGCCTCACCGATCTCATACCTCTCGGCAATCTGAGATCCGTCATTGACCTCATCCAACTTGCCCTCGACGTTTGCTTCATCAATGTCCCGCTGAAAGTCTCTACAACTTTATAGGTCGTACCCAATATCCTTATGATAGGTACAAAACTTGCTCTGATCCCTTCTTTCCGGGATACTTCGCATGGGCTGTGGGGTGCGGGTGATGATGGTCAATTTACACCGTTAATTATCTAATTATTACCCCCGATTCTAGCTTAAAGAGGCTTTAAGTGGTTAATAATTAGTCGTCTCGTGCATAAATTACACCCGAACCGAGTTACGACTCGTTATTATGTAATTAGCCATTTTATTATATTATTTGGTATTACAAGCCTTGTTTTATGGTTTATTTATAGTGGGCTTGATTTGGAAGTGATTGGAATGGACTTCGGAGGAGAAAAATGCACAGAAATGGACCAGGCGAAGTAGGCAGAGGCCCAACAGAATCCTCAGGCTCGCTGGCAGCGAGCCCTGCTCTGGCTGCCAGCGAGTTGACCAAATTGCCCTTACTTTGGAGACGTGTTTTCTATCTCGTTAGGGTTTAGGATTTATGAATTAGGTCGGCTGACGGCTATTCTAAGTCGGTTTTACAGCCTATATAAACTCCCTTTCATTAGTCACTTTTTACACATCGACTCATAACACAAATTATATGTTTTTCAGAGCATTTTTAGTACAAATTTCCAGCAGAAATAATGTGAGTTATTTGTATTCACTTGTTCTTTCTTCTATGTTGTAATTAATCCCCCCAATTATTGTTTATCGTTTGAGGTTGTTCGTTCTTCACCGAACGATGTAGATCTAAGGCTACGATATGAGGCAGTGGGGAGTCCTTGTCTATAAGGATCCACATGCCCAGATCTGTTATCCGGTGACCTATAAATGACTTTGGTATGATCGACAATCGTGTTTTTAGTAGTTCTATATAATTTCTTTATGAATCTCTATTTTATCCGTTACGTATGTAGAAACGCTAAGATTTAGGTTTTCGCCGCGTCAATCTAGCCACGTCTTTATGGTGTGAATGTCCACCTAGAATTTCTTGTCTTAGTAGGTATGGCTACGGCTATGTTGCTCGTCTGTTTTAATTAGCGTATTATTAGGAAATACCAATATAGGGCTCCTCGGTCGGCTCATGAGTTGATCTTCCGGGACTTTCAGCGAGATCTAGATCTGTGTTATATTTGAGAATTGCAAGCACCTAGTTATACGTACATCGTAGATTAACATGATACCTAAAAAGTTAGTGTTAATGGGACGGAGACTCATGCGATCGCCTAGGAAGTACGCCTAACCACAGGAATGTTTCCTAGGTGAGGAATACAGTTAATATCGGCATCCCTAGTTTTGTAGCGTGCGAGTTATATGAGATGGAGGCCTACGAAGTGAAGTCACGTAATGTAGCACAGTGATCTAGATGGCCTAACCGGAGCTAGATCTAGTTTAGGGGATGACTCCCGTAGCCAATATAAAATAAATATGAATCGCATTAATAGTTGTTGACTCTAGCTTAGTTATATAGAATCTCCGGATCCAAACGATAACATAATAATTAGGGAGGTTAATTACGTTGTTTGTGTCGTGTCCTTTATCTTTCTTGTCTCTTGTTGGTCGTATACCGCTTTGTGTCCTTGACATGAATAATTAATTGCTTGTATATAAATGACCCACAATTGGTTCCCTGTGGGATCGACCTTGATTCGCTATAGCTATACTACGATGGACCTAGTCCTCTTGCTAGTATTGGTTTATGGTGATCGAGTATTTTATTATCACTTGATCTACGTCATCAAGTTTTTGGCGCCGTTGCCGGGGAACCAACGGTCAATTTTATATATAAATAATTTTTATTCATGTCAAGTTTTCTGTTTTAGAGTCTATTTTTACGTTTTTGAGTCCTCTCGTTTATCTGCGCTTCAGGTGTAAAATTTCTAGATTCTGGGAATCTGTTTCGCTCCCAATGAGCCGTAGTGGCCGCCAAATGCCGGTAAATCCGCCTCTATTCCTGGAACTTCGTGTGTCTGTTTATACCTGTATGTTTAATCCATAGGTCTGATAGCAGCATGGGAAACCATGTTAAAATCAGTCTACGGTCCGTTTTGTTTTTGTTTTATTCTGTTTGCAGAAACCAGAGAAGCAATAATCTGAGTCAGTAAATTTTCGTGGGTGCTGAGGAAAGAACCCAGCAACATGTGGAGCTACGAATCTACGATGGGAAAAGCGATGGAAGCAATACCTTTAAAGCACCAAGATGGCTCTGAAAAAAAAGAGAAAGTTTTTTTTTAAAAGGCTTAAATTCTTCGTGGTATAATGTTGAAAGCATGGTACTACCTTTTTTGCTTATGTTTTACTATCTTTTGGTTTTTTGAGCATAATTTAGCCTATACATGAACCTGAATGAGAATCTTAGCCCGGAGTGAGTTTTAAGATTAATTTTATTAGTTCCGAAGGTTCTGCCCCAAATCTGTCTCATCTAGAGGGTGTAAGGAAATATGTAGTAGTTGAAGGAAGCAGTGAATAAAGAGTCCCTCGTAGTTCTGTCAAAATCTCATTGTCCTATCCATGAGATTGCTTCTACTGGCCATGGAAGCAACAATTTGTGTAGTTTTAAGAATTCTCAATCTAAAGAAGACGTTGAGTTTTGAAAGAGCATAATGATTGATGACGGTCAAATTATACCCATAGAAGTCATCAACATTATCCTTAAATCAAGCCAAATAATATATATTTTATGTTAAATCACATGTGTATAATGATTATTTAATGTTTTGTGATTTATAAAATATAAATTTGTATTTATCCATTTTTATTATTTAAATATGATTTATTTTGGGATAAATGTTTATTTTTGTAGATTGAGACAATTTGGAGGATAAATGCAAATGGAAGAATTAAATCTCAAGATAAATTGAAGGAAATTCGGAGTGCATTGAAGATAAATATCGGATCAGCGCGAGGAGAGGAGTACGGAATACAAAGAGCCAGCGAGCCAACCCAAAAAAGGGGGACTCGCTGGGGGCGACACCTAGGCTCGCTGGGAGCGAGTTCTCAAATGCTTCCAGATTAGCTTCGAATTATCCTAAGGCATTTTCATACTTCATTTGGATTTAGGAAACCTATTTTAGATCGGTTAATGCTTATCCTAACTCTATTTTTTACCCCTATATATACTTGTGCTATTTCATTAGCAAAAAACACACCTCAGACACTTTTCTCAATTTACACAACTCATAATAAAGTTCTCAGTTTTTCTCAGAGTGGTTTTTATACAAGTTCTGCAATAATGTAAGTTCTTGTATTTATTTCTTCTTAGTTATTTATAATTAAGTCCCCAATTATTGTTTATCGTTTGAGATTGTTTGTTCTTAATTAAATGATGTAGATCTAGGATTATGACGTGAGGCAGTGGGGATTCCTTGCCTATAAGGATCCACACGCCCATGCCTATGTCTTGTGGTCTAAGTATGAATTTATTTTGATCAACAGTCGTGTTTCTAGTAGATTTATATAATGACTTTACGAATTTCTATTTTATCCGTTACGTATGTAGAAACGATAAGATTTAGTTGTTCGCCGCGTCAATCTAGCCACGTCTTTATGGTGAGGTTGTCCACCTAGAATTTCTTGTCTTAGTAGGTATGGCTACGGCTACGTTGCTCGTCTGTTTTAATTAGCGTATGATTAGGAAATACCAATATAGGACTCCTAGGTCGGCTCATGAATTGATCTTCCGGGACTTTCATCGAGATCTAGATCTGTTCTGTATTAGGGAATTGAGCTCATCAAGTTATACGTAAATCGTAGATTAACATGAGACCGTGCAGGTAATTGTTAATGGGACAGAGACTGATGCGATCATTTAGGAAGTACGCCTAACCACAGGAATGTTTCCTAGGTGAGGAATACGGTTAATATCGGCATCCCTAGTTTTGTAAGCGTGCAAGTTATATGAGATGGAGGCCTATGAAGCGAAGTCACGTAATGTAGCATAGTGATCTAGATGGCCTACCCGGAGCTAGATCTAGTTTAGGGGATGACTCCCATAGCCAATATAAAAGAAATACAAATCGGATTAATAGTTGTCGAGTCTAGCTTAATTATATAGAATCTCTAGATCCAAACGATAACATAGTAATTGAGGAGGTTAATTTCTTGTATGTTATGTGTTGTGTCGAGTCGTGTCCTTTATCTTTTCTTGTCGTTTGTTGGTCGTAGACCGCCTTCGTGTGCTCGGCATGAATGATTAATTGTTTGTATATAAATGACCCACAATTGGTTCCCTGTGGGATCGACCATGATTCTCTATAGCTATACTACGATGGACCTAGTCCTCTTGCTAGTATTGGTTTATGGTGGTCAAGTATTTTATTATCACTTGATCTACGTCATCTATGATGCAGACTTATAGAGGAATGGGTATAAAGTAAATCCCTAGGACTAAATCTTCTTAGAATTCACTAGTTCCTAAAACAAGAGCCGAGGTAAGAGCTTTGTATAAATGGTATGGATAGATGTCGTTTCCTAGTTCCCACAACCAAGGGAAGGGTATTAATCCGCAATAGCGACGAGCCCACCTCATATAGTGCTCAAGGGGTCAACATCTGGCGATCCAAGAAGGATAACTGACAAGGATAATTTTTGGAAAGTCGAGCTGAGGACTTAAACACAGAACTACTTCTTTAAAACCCTTAGGATTTCTTTTTAGTTTTTTAGGTTTTGTTTTCTTTGAGTCAAATAAGAGTAACGTGACTTGTGTTGAGGTTTTTTATTTGCCGTGTTCCGATGGCCATTAGGCTAAGGATGTGCAAAACTTGTTTACTCAATATAGGTCACGTGAAATAGAGTTTCTTAGGAGAGTCGAGAAATTGCTAAAGAACAGGAAATTTAGCAATCAACCTTAAGATGGAAGCATTAAGAGAACTTGAGAATTATTGAAAATGTAACAGAGAATGATTGGTGTGAACAAGAACAATTTTGGTCAACTTCCAAAACCTTTTAGAATGGTGATCCAAGTGAAAATCCAAAGTGGTGTGCAGTTCGTTCTGCAACTATCCTTATCTTTCCCTTTGCACTTTTTCACCTTCAAACTTTTCGATCCTCTCACCAATCTGCCTCACAATTCACATTTCTAACCATTCTTTCATTCCCTCTCTTTCTCTCCATCTATTTCACTCTCCCACCCTAGCCCAATCCCTTAAACACTACCTACCCAACAAATTTCCTTCACCAATTTTCAACCCACCCAAAACACAATTTCTTACCCACCCTTTATCTTTTCTAACCATCCATATGTATATCTTTTTCTAAACCCATCATACTCTCAACCTCCATTTTGTTTACAAAATACCCTTGTGTTGCGGAATTAGAAATATTGCTAATGATTATCTTTTATCATTTTGGTTTTCATGATCCTTGCTGGGGTAAGTGTAGCTCTGAACCTAGCTAGAATTTATAAGTTTTTGGTTCGATCGAAATACATCTTCTCTTTCTACCGGAAGATTTCAGTTTCACAATTTTTCTGACCCTTCCGGCACATATAGATGATGAGTTTTGTTCTAAAATATCACACCGATCCGACCTTGTTGATGACGTTGAGAACTTCTACATGCTAAATTGGGTAATTAGTAATTTCGAGGAGTAGCTACATCTCCCTAAGTTGTTGATATATAATCCAAGCAAGAAGTTTCTGCGCAAAGTATCTGACTTAATCTATAGCCAATAGGTCCCCCCAATCTGTTATACCTTAACTAGTTTATCTTTTACGCTGGATTAAATACCTTATCAATCCTGTAAATCTCGTGTTTTAACACATAGGGAAATGCTTTTTGCTCTGTCTTCTCCACCCGGTTTCAAGAATATTTATGTGGTGGAGGATATCGATGAAGACTATAATCTTTTGTTGATTGTTTTTTCTTTCTATTTAGTATTTTTCCTTTTGAGTCTATACATATCCTTTTTCTTATAAGTTTTAGAATTCGTGTCTGAACGGGTAGTTTTAATGCTATAAATTAAACATTGTACGGGCTTAAACATCGGTTTAAGGTTTATTTTATTCCTTTTACTGCCCTTTTTTGATTATTACTTTTTATGGGCTAACGCTGTAACGAGTTTCGAGCTTTGTTGAAGATTTTTTTTGCAGCGATATATCTCTTGTTAGTTCCACGGTCTATCTATGTGCCCCGAAGTTCATCGACTTGTTCCACTACCGCGCTTGACCGAAGCTAAGTTCCTATGCTTTACTTTCTTTTTATGCATTCAGGACAATGCATCGTTAAAGTGGGGGGTACACGAGTCACTTAGCTTCCGTAGATCAAATAATTAATAAATGTCTAAAAATTAAAATTTTAAGCAAGAATCACATTTCCTTTTGTGAAAACCAAGCATGTATAGATAATGAAAGAAGCTCTTAAGCGTAATTATAACTTATTTTTGCCATGCTATCTTTAGAATTGTTTAGTAAATATCATATCACGCTGTGTGAGTAGTTTTGTATTAAACATATATTTTGTCGTGGAATCAACCTCTTTAAGCACGTATAACTTAAATGCTAAGTCTGAAAGGTTAGATAAGAAATTATTTTTTCTGGAAGGTTGACAGAGGAACAACTTGACTTTGTGATTACTTCTTGCCATACTTCCGATAAGGCTAATATCGATGATAGTGAAGCAAAAACCGGGCGAGAAAAAACAGGATTTGGTTTATAAAAAAAAAGGAGAAATTATGAGAATTTAGGTTAGAGACTGCTAAACCGATGGAGCATAAGATGCACGGTTGTAAAACAAGGCAGTAGGGTAGCAAGTTCGTGGAGATTTGAAGGTCATTGCTTGCTAGGCACCCACCATTGCAAGTTACTGTCCCTAGAATCAACGCGGCCCTAGAAAAGAAACAAACGTGAACTGAGAAAAGTTTCTTGGTTTCCAAATCCGCCCTGCTTCACTAGAATCTGGTATTACACCTGTATTATTTGTTAACGATAAGGAGGCGTCACAAAGTTTTGTGTGGTGAAAGTTGCATCTAGAGGACATTATAATTCGAATCTCTCTATTTCAAATACTCTGCATGACGGTTATATCAGACACGCGTTGATTCAATGATGAAATAGTGGTTAATGCCTAACTGACAAACGTGTTTGCTATTTTATTTACTTTGGAATTTTGAATGAGCCTGCTATCAATTAGTAAATTATGTTTTGGTGGTTCTTTCGCCTTCTGTGTTTGATCGGGACGATCAAAGGCTAAGTGGGGGGTAGTTGATGATGGTCAATTTACACCATTAATTATCTAATTATTACCCCCGATTCTAGCTTAAATGGGCTTTAAGTGGTTAATAATTATTCGTCTCGTGCATAAATTACACCCGAACCGAGTTACGACTCGTTATTATGTAATTAGCCATTTTATTATACTCCCTCCGTCCCATAATATAAGGCCTTTTGGCCATTTCACACAGTTTAAGAAAACATAATGAATGAGTTGTTTTTTTAATATTTCAATGCAAAATATTGTATTATTTTTTGGGACTAGCTAATAATATTACATTGTTTAGTGTGAAAGTGAAAACAATGCATTTAATATTGTATTGTTTTGTGAGAAGGACTTATATTTTGAGACACTATTAAAAACCAAAAAGACTTATATTACGAGACGGAGGGAGTATTATTTGATATTACAAGCCTTGTTTTATGGTTTATTTATAGTGAGCTTGATTTGGAAGTGATTGGAATGGACTTCGGAGGAGAAAAATGCACAGAAACGGACCAGGCGAAGTAGGCGAGAGGCCAGCGAGAGATCCTCAGGGCTCACCGGCAATGAGCCCCCTCTCTGCCGCCCCAATGAGTTGACCAAATTGCCCTTACTTTGGAGACGCGTTTTCTATCTCGTTAGGGTTTAGGATTTACGAAATAGGTCGGCAGACGGCTATTCTAAGTCAGTTTTACAGCCTATATAAACTCCCTTTCATTAGTCACTTTTTACACATCGACTCATAACACAAATTATAAGTTTTTCAGAGCAGTTTTAGTACAAATTTCCAGCAGCAATAATGTGAGTTATTTGTATTCACTTGTTCTTTCTTCTATGTTGTAATTAATCCCCCCAATTATTGTTTATCGTTTGAGGTTGTTCGTTCTGCACCGAACGATGTAAATCTAAGGCTACGATATGAGGCAGTGGGAATTCCTTGTCTATAAGGATCCACACGCTCAGATCTGTTATCCGGTGACCTATAGATGACTTTGGTATGATCGACAATCGTGTTTTTAGTAGATCTATATAATTGCTTTATGAATCTCTATTTTATCCGTTACGTATGTAGAAACGCAAAGATTTAGGTTTTCACCGTTTCAATCTAGCCACATCTTTATGGTGTGATTGTCCACCTAGAATTTCTTGTCTTAGTAGGTATGGCTACGGCTATGTTGCTCATCTGTTTTAATTAGATTATTATTAGGAAATACCAATATAGGGCTCCTAGGTCGGCTCATGAATTGATCTTCCGGGACTTTCAGTGAGATCTAGATCTGTGTTATATTTTGGAATTGCTAGCACCTAGTTATACGTACATCGTAGATTAACATGATACCTAAAAAGTTAGTGTTAATTGGACGGAGACTGATGCGATCGCCTAGGAAGTACGCCTAACCACATGAATTTTGCCTAGGTGAGGAATACGGTTAATATCGGCATCCCTAGTTTTGTAAGCGTACGAGTTATATGAGATGGAGGCCTACGAAGCGAAGTCACGTAATGTAGCATAGTGATCTAGATGGCCTAACCGGAGCTAGATCTAGTTTAGGGGATGACTCCCGTAGCCAATATAAAAGAAATACGAATCGGATTAATAGTTGTCGAGTCTAGCTTAGTTATATAGAATCTCTAAATCCAAACGATAACATAATAATTGGGGAGGTTAATTACGTTGTTTGTGTCGTGTCCTTTATCTTTCTTGTCTCTTGTTGGTCGTAGACCGCTTTGTGTCCTTGACATGAATAATTAATTGTTTGTATATAAATGACCCACAATTGGTTCCCTGTGGGATCGACCTTGATTCGCTATAGCTATACTACGATGGACCTAGTCCTCTTGCTAGTATTGGTTTATGGTGATCGAGTATTTCATTATCACTTGATCTACGTCATTAGCGGGCCAGACCTTTTCTTTCCATAATGGCGAGAACCTACTCGTGCTGCCTGTTTAGTGGGGTGAAGTGTCCGCGCTGCAAGGCTTGCCTTTTGTCAAAGCGATCCGTTGCCGTACTGGTTGCGGTCCCAAGTCAATTTCCTCTTTAGTCAGATTGTTCCTCTGACTTCACTTTCTTATGCTCTCCTATTTCCGACTCCTTTTTCAGTCGGTTGGCCTCTTCTCCCTGACAACGTTTAACGGCCATCTCCATGCACTCTTCCATTGACCTAAGGAGCTTGTTGTTCAGCTTAGCATACCGCCTTCCCTCTCGTAATCCTGCCACGAAGGAGGTGATCAGGATGTGATCGTTGTAGTCTTGAACCTGTATTGATTCTTCATTAAACCGCATTAGGTATTGCAGCACAGTCTCATCTTTTTTCTGCTTGAGGGTAAATAGATGAATAGCATTCTTTTAGAACGGCTTAGCTGTGATAAAAGCATTGAGGAACATCTTCCCCGGTGTTTTGAAGTTGTAGATCATTCTTGGCCGGATCCTTTTGAACCATTCACGGGCCCGACCCGTCAGTAGTGCAGGAAAGGCTTTGCACTTCATCTTGTCTGTGACACAATCTAGGTTCATGTGAGTCAGATATTGAAATAGGTGATCCTGTAGGTCTTTGGTTCCGTCATACGGTTCCAGCTTTGGCACTTTGAACCTTGCAGGTTGAGGGTAGTTATCCACCTACTCAGTAAAATGGGATGCGAGGGATAGAAGCACATCTCTTTTCCCTGATATGATGTCCAGTTTGGCTCTGGCCACCTTCATTGCATGGGGATCTATCAAATGCTTTCCCCGATTTGAAGAGGACGAGTGGTCGTCCTTCTGGGCTCGCTTGGGCTTTGGAGGGGGGATGTGGTGTTTCTTCTTGAGACTCATCTGCCTCATAATCATCATCTTCTTCCTGCAGACCTTGTGCCTGTAGATCTTCTTCGAAGGGATCTTCTTCTATTAGATCCTCATCTTCTTCATCGTCCTCCGCTAGAGCAACATTGAGGATTGCTTGCTTAGTGGCATCATCCATAGCCACTAGTTGATCTATCAATGCTTGATGGGCCGGATAGAGGATGATTTCCTCTTGCTCCGGCCTGATTGTGATTGTTGGCGTTGGAGACCGAGGCTTCATTGTTGTTGTTGCCGTTTACGGCTTGATTTTTGGTGGTAACCATGGAGGTTATGAAGCGCTTGAACAAAATTGTCAGAAAAGGAGGCCCTCCTTCTAGCGCCAATTAACGATGCTGAAAATCGTCAAGTAATAAATCGGGGGCCTTTGATCCTATTGACAACCTGCCCAAGCTTCAAGAACTAAAAACGATAAAAGGGAGGGGTGTTTATGGTGTTTTAGACTGGACTTGAGATGTCTTGTCTCAAGTTGCCTACGTATCCTGTGTATGAATCAAGAATCAAGTCATCGTAGTTCCTTAGGGATTGTTAATATAGTGGGCTTGTGCCCTAGGCCTGCGTGGGCCGTGTCCTTGGTGAACTGTGGTTTTGTGTTCCATTACGAAGAGATAATCACGATTTAATCCCCTTGATTTATAGGAGATAATCTCGGTGATTTGAATATCGGATAGGAGCCTTTATGGCTGACGATTCTTTCCATGTTTATATGATTAATTGTGCACGTTGGGGCTTTGGACCGAGAAGGACTTAGGCCGACCTGTAGGGTCAGACATAAGTAGGCTGATCTGTGCCTTGGCCGACTCGGGAAAGGGGTCGAGCTTGCTCAGCTCGGATCTTGGGGCTTCTGGCCCTTAAGATGGACTTACTCTGTCTTCATTTATTGTTTGATCATTGTGTGGATGACAACGTGGCGAGGTGCTAGTACGACCTCCGTCAATCTTCTTCAACCCCATGAAACCCACAACCTTGAACCATATCGAACCAACACCCTCCTGAACCACCACCACCTCTCTAAACCCTAAAAAAAATATTGTGATATTCTGGTGAGGTCGCAATTAATTTTTAATTTTTGGAATCGTGAAAGATGAAGAAGATGATAGTTGTGTTCATGAGATGTGTTTATGGACTGAATCGGTTGGAGGATGTGGCGTTAACGGAGGAAATCGGAGGTGAGTTAATGGAAGAAGGAAGAAGAGAAGAAGATGGGGATACAAAAGTCATTTGCCCCTTTTAACATAAAGAGTATTTTTGGCCAAGAATTTGTTTAAATCAACCTGTCCGGCCCATGCGCCCTAAAAGGATTCGAAAATCATGACTATATTTCGATAAAAGGAAGTGGAAGTAACGTTATTTTTACAAAATATGTGCAATATGAAGTAATGTCACTGACGGTCAGACGCTACTTTCACACACCAAAAAAGAAAAATTTACTCACACACAACTGGCAGTGACATCCATAGTCACTGAGTCCTTTGTTACTAATACCATCCGCAACGGAAGCGATTTAAGGATCTAGATCTATAAATTACACGTAATAAAATAACTAGATCTATATCTACAAGGGGGTTGTAGAACATACCTCTTGGATCTCAAAATCCAAGTTGAAGAACCGCAAAAGGATGAATGAAAGATTGTGTGAAGAGCACCACGATCTTCCGTACGTGTGATCCAAACAACTCCCGGTGGAAGGAAATTCTCGTCTCGAATCCTTCCGATATGCTACCCGGAAAAACCTCCAAGATTTTTCCTCAACCCCTTGGCTGATATTTTTCTATCTCCTCTCTAAGAGTTGATAGTCGAAATTATGTGTGTTGTAAGGCTTGAGAGAACTCTCTTTATATAGGAGAGTAAAACTTAACCTCCAAGGATTTTATTTTGCAAATAAATAAATCCATTAAATAAAAGATAATCCTATAATATTCTAGAACAAATCTAGAATAATATTTATCTTTATTTCTTTCCATAAATATTTATCCAATAAATATTTTGTGCACATGTCTTATTATTTATTGAGAAAACAAATCTCCCAACAATTAATGACACAAAATGGCGCCACCTTATACCCTAGGTATAAAGGCTTCCACACATTTCACACACTTGGGCCAAGATTATGAAAAATGTCTTTTTTTCACATATTTAATTATTTAGCCCAACTAATTTAATAGTCCACTAAACAATTAATTCACATACCGTTTTAATAAAATCCACCAAGAACTAAATTAACATTATTAGGATTCGACGTCCGAGAATAGCTATGCTATATAGGAGGCACGTCGGGGACCATGGACTAATAATCAGCGGCTCCGATAAATCAAATAAATAATTATCTTACAAACAGAATAATTATATTCGATAAATCAATCACAGGAATATGCCACCATAATCCCGTGACTGCACTCCTCCGATTATAAGATTATATTTATCTCCTCACGAGAATAATAATAAGCGTCCATTGATATAATCATTACATATGGATTAATCCTCCATAGATCGCTCATTCTAAATCGGGAAGTTACCGTTAACCCTTTTTAGAACCTCTTATCCTTATTTACCATTAACCCCTAGTGATCAATTAATTCATACAACTCACCGGTAGCTAATCGTTGTAATATGAACTCGCGCGATCGATCGCTTTCTAGGATTAACAAAAAGGGAATCTGTCTATCTACTTCCATAAATAGAAGGAATGGATTCCGTATCGTGATAACACGGACTACTCACTCAATCCAAGACAATGCCAAGATGGGGTAATTCGGACCACGACTCGGTGTAATCCTTAACCGTCAAGTCAAACCTCATAATCGATTCAAGCGGTTGACTCGTGATCACCTCTCGTGGATTAAGATATATCCATAAATATGATCATCCATTGATTCGATAAGACTTCTTGATCACGGAATTATATCATGAACTCTAATCAAATCGGTCCAGCCCTATATGATATATCTATCATATATAAATGCCCCACTAGGTTCTCTTAACCGAAAGTCCGGATAAGACAATCACACCTATTGTGTTCTGGGCGCATTAATAGCATGTTAAAGGAGAGACCCGATACTCTCGATTAACTTCACTACGGGCTAATTGTATTTTAAGTACATCTTCACTAACTCAATCCTCCCGTGTATATCCCATACACTGAGTTAAGTGATTACATAAAAGATATACTTTAGGGTTTTCTGTAGTGTAAATACTATTGTCACATCGGTGAATATGAGAAATAATACATATGAATAATAATGTCAATTCATTCATTAAATAAAACAATTACAAAATTGTCTTTCGGGCATTACACCTAACAATCTCCCACTTGCACGAAAGCATGTGAATAATTGTTTTAGAGCACACCCTATTATTTAAACTACAACAAACTACATCTCCCACTTGCTCTAAAGCAATGGAGACCCATCCCGTATTCTAGTACCCATTAAGCATATCATAACCATTGCAGATGACAAAATACACTCTGAGTGTGCCGTCGTAGGATAGGTCAGTGACTCGGGGAATACCTACATCTAAATATCATGGGTCTTAATGATTAGTCATGTTGTCGGCTCGAGACGATCCGTAGAATCGAAACGTTACCGGTCCATCTAATCATGTGGTACCTTCCCAATATGCTTTTGTCCTCTAGTGATTTCGAAAATCCTTATAAGCTACCCCTTCATCATTTGCACAATGATGTGGTATCGGCTTCCATATCTAGAATCACTCCCAGATATGAAAAGGAAATCCTTAAGCTATATTGCCTCTCTAGCTACTACAAAAGCCGCTAATCACCCAACTAGTTAAAGTCGAGTTGGCGTTGCTGGATTCCTCCAGACAATAGCTTCAACACAAGAGTAAACACTCGAGCCGAGATCGACTTAACGATCATCCTCAATCGACTTAAAGTCAAAATCGATTGTATCACACATATCCAAGTTCATACATGAATATGTCCGCATATTATTCCTCGTTCTCTTCAAGATACTAAAGGACATACTAAACTTGCTTTGTTAACCGCCGAATCTAAGATTCGATCAAATTTGACGTTCAATAACCTGACCATCTCTTACTAGAAAGAGAATCTATCCCATTTCTCTTGATCCGAAGATTTAGAGAGTCATTCCTGAGGCATAGGGTAGAACTTCCTCGTTGAATGTTGCATACACAGATGCATCATCTTAACCAATAAGATGGATGGGAAACCAGTGACTGATTCTAATGAATAGTCAAACTCTTTAGGATGTTGTCCAAATCTCTGTTGCAGAGAATTGTGGCATTGTCAGATTCTGACTTCAGATAACACACCCTTGTTGATTCCAACTGGTGCAGTGTTATCCTTCACAAACACTAATATATGTATATATTCATTACTGTACTAAAATTGATATCCAGTCTACAAAAGACTTATCAATATTCTGGTCAAATCCACATATTGTAGAAATATATGACTTCTAGTGACCGAGAGGTTTGCTTTTTATCCACAAAGGGCATAAGCCTTGACAGTCATCCTGTCATAAGTTTATAAGGCAATACCCTTTTGTTCCAAATGAATCCAGACTCCGTTGTTTTGGCAAGAAAATCTCAGGGAATCACCCCTATTTTTCTGCTTCTGAACGAAATCATGCAATACTAAGTGGTAAGAGAGTCCAAGGTCTGATTAACTCTCTACTTCTTAGGGAATTACCCCTAGACTACTCAAGCTTTGCTCTGAAAGTTAAACTTTCCTATTCATTCTACTCTTTTCCGTATAGATCCAATTACTCCCACTAGGCCTGAGATGCTCAGGTGGTTCTACAAGAGTATGAACAGAACTGGAGTACCGAACTCCATTCACAGGGTTATGGCTATTAAACCAACCTCTATTATCAGATTCCTATACTGCTCACAAAAGAGCCATAGGTCATCAATCGATCCTCAGACTACAAAGTCTACAGAACCCGTAACGGGTAATGGATAATCCATACTCCCAATACTTACTGGGTGGATCAAAATTCTGATCTAGTTTAGTAGTGTTTAGTGTTATCACCAACAACCGATGTTGGATGTGGTCTGATTTTAATCAGTTAGTAACTACCTTGAGTAAACGTACTTCAAGGTTCAAGGTTTTGTTGTTCATGGATTCTATCAGAAAGGATGCAACAGTATAACTATCCCTTCCCGATTTCAAGAATCCTGTATCTAACCTTTAAACTCAATAGGTTAAAAGATATATCACGAATGGTCATTGACTGAATGGATGCGCGAAATTCCCAGTCTTACCTTCAAGCACCGTGTGCTAAATGCTTATATTTTAGGAAGTAGGGTGAACCGAATCCACACCTTATCCGTAAATTCTAAAGCATATTCTAGGTAGACTTCTCGGTCTTACATTTCAATGTAAACCGTTATTTCGTTTCCAATATCTTTATTGAGTTAAGCAGTGTATTGTAGCACATCTAAAAAAAATATATATATAAGGCAATTTAACGGTTTCTCACTTAGTGAGAACATGTCACAATGAGGCAGGCTGAGCATCAGTCTCGAGGACTTTGAATGGCCTATTCAAAGTATAAAATACTCTATCTCTGTTGAAAACAGAAAAACCTCAAAAATATTTTGGATAAACTTACCGGAGTGTTTGAATAGTTATCAGACAAGAAGTCACTACACGGAAGCTCTTACTAGCCTGTATCTTTCATTAGACCCCGAAGGTCGTCATGAACAAGCTATGTTACTTCTTTATAACCATTGTCCTTTCCCGGTTGAAAGGAAACTTAGTCATTGAACCTTTGAGACAATCTAACCAGATTGGGAGAAAGGAATCACCCTGAGCCAGTCTTCAGGTCTTGTCTTTTAGGGATTATGCACTAACTATGGAATATGAAAAAGCGTTTATCTAAATATAGAAACCAATTGCTTTTAATAGTCTTTAAGATGTGTTTTATATACATATTTCAGTAGTTCTAAGTGGTTTTGACTTTATCAAACAAAAGTCCGAGTCTTGGATTCGTACTACAAATGGTATATTCACTTTCTATCGACAAACAAATTATCGAATGAAGGTAAATCCATTCGTTCCAACGAATCTTAAATCGAAAATAAATTTTCCATGATATCCTAGGATTGAATCCGAGATTCATTTCCTTATATCACTCCCACTATTCTAGCTAAAATTAATCCGCCCGTTGTTTACTCCTTTAATCGTTAAATGCACTCGCTACCTTGTTCTTCCAAAGAACTTAGCTCGAGAAAATCGCCAAGGATTCATAGGTTGGTGATCCAAAATCACCGCCCTTATCCTATGATTTTCGCTTAATTAATTTTTGTTCAGCCTTAAAGTTTTCTCAGTTTAGATGACTAACACTTTTAGACATATTCTCCCATTCTTGACTTTCCGTAAATGGAAACAGTCTTGAACCAGCGGTTCGTTTAAGTAGACACTACTCTTGAACCGTGGGATGTCTATTTCGAGTGTTACTCGTCGGGACTTCTTGGATTTTTTAATATACCAGGAAAAATAACAAATCATAACATTAAAGCTCCCACTAGTTTATCGGTTCCAAATACCGTCTAACGAGCAATGCTTTATTTTTTATGATTTTCCGATTTTTTTGATTAGATAATCTTTCGTACATAGTTCCAATGTTTCTAGAAAAACAAATCATAGAACTCCCACTAGTTCATCGATTCCAAATATCGTCCAACTAGCAACATTCCATGACTTTCCGGTTATTCAATTAGAACGGTTACGTGTGCAGTCAGTCACACTTTTCTAATGTTCTAGAAAAACAATAAATCATAAAGCTCCCACTAGTTCATCGATTCCAAATATCGTCCAACTAGTAACACTTCATGATTTTCCGATTTTTCAATTAGAAAATTACTCGTGTAATCACTACACACTCAAAATTCACTAGAAGAATTTCAAAATCCAAAATCACCTTTGATCAAACTAAGTTTGTCTCCCGTTTGACACGAATGACACTAGTGACATACCTATATGTCACTCTGGGTTTCCATTTTGGGAACATAATCTAATTGCGTATCCCAAAGATGGTATCCTTCAAGGGAGAATCTTATTCCTTTCAGACGACTTCTGAAACACCCTTCAGGTATTAATTACTTCAATCCAATTGAAGATTAATTCCTAAGTAGCTCGTCAATCTCATATTCGTACTAGCTCGAACTTTTCGGGCTTTCCGAATTTTCGTACTTCAATAAGTATATTCAACTATTTCTAAAATAGTCATAGAGATTAATAAACAATTATTTGTGGCATTAATTGTCGTAAGCCAACAAACATCGGTATGTTTAGGCTTTAGAAATTTTTTCTAGATTTATAACCTTTTCTTAAAAGGGTATTTTAGTCATCTTTAGACAAGATACGTATCATCCACATGATTCATAATCACATGGTTCAGATATCATCTAAATGACATTTGATTATACGTTCATCTTCCAGAGAGTCGACATCTAGAAAAACTACAAATATCAATGATAACAGCCATACAAATATTTAGTTGAGATCTCATCACATATATCAACTATGTAGTGATAACAATCTAGTATGTTAGATTCAGTGACCTTCCAACTTTATCGGAATAACATTTATTCTTTTCAATTGAATATGTCTACTAAATCCTAACAAATAACTGAAAGTATGTTCTTCATAAGAACCGGAACATAATAACATTTATTTAGTTCCCTTATCAATTTACTAGATCCAGAATATGGTAAGTGTTACAACGTTTGCTTCACCTTCCATATCTGCATTTAATCTTTCTAATTTAAGTACACTCGTAAGGTATCATATATCTTAGAGTCGACTTTAAACTTAGATAGATTTATCTCAACTCACTTGCCTAGAATAGAAACTTCAATAAGTTCTCTATTTAAGCACACGCCCTAACTTTCCTTTTTAATCCTTTAAGCACTTGAAAAACGTTTCTTATTGTAGTCTTCATAAGACTTAAGAAAGATCACAAGAGCTATGTCTTTGATTTCCTTTCATAAAGAAAATCCAAAGTTTATTAAATAGTTTATTTAGCCTTTTGAATCGTATTCAAAACATTAACTATTTAATTAACCTTTATGCAATGGTAGAATTAAGTCGATACTTAAATCTTACAATTTTGAAAACAACCTTTCCAAAATTCGATGTGGTCATTCTTATCCAACGTTTGAATTAATTGTCATCGTATGACAGAATGATCATTTTGGATCGTATCCAATATATGACTAATTCGTGAAACTTATTTCAAATGATTTAATCATATCAGGAGCTTCCGCTTTCATTAATAATTAAAGCCTTGGAGTACTCCATCAAATATGTAGTCTCCTTGTCTCTAACTACTACAACGGGATTGCTCGTGTCATTGGTTTTTAAAAGGCTTAAGAGAAAATATCTTTTTCGAAAAATAATTGCATTATCGATTAACCAGTTCAACGTCCTAGTTACTTTCCACTTTTTAACGAAGTCAATACTAGTCAATTATAAATTTTTAAGCAATTTAGTAAGGGATATAATGCTGTAAATAAAATGACATATATTAATTCAAGTTTAACACTACTATATAAGTTTATTTTAGGAATTGTAAACTAAAATTAAGTATACTCTACCATTCCAAGGTTTTAACCTCGCATCTCAGTGCCGCCGTAGGGTAGGTCAAAGAGATGACGGTTAAATCGAGACAATCTCATCAATGAATAACTTGTGAGAATCAAACATCCCACGAGAATCGAACATCCCTTTATTCATTGACTACCTTCCTTTTTTAGCCTAGATATTATCAAAAATATCCTTTATGAGTGTGACCTACTATATCGGATCTCTTAGTACGCCCCCGAGTGTGCCGTCGTAGGATAGGTCGGTGACCCGACGAGTACCCGTAAATCCTATCCTTTCGGAGACTAAGACATGAATGTTGATAGGGGTGAACACCATCCGTAGGGGACGAAATCAAAGTGCATGCGGCGCCACCCTTCTCTCACTTACTTGTATCTATAGTAGAGGCCGTGGGGTTGGTGTCGCCCTCCCCGCTCCCACTCAATATTTTGGAAGTGGTGGTGGGTTAACTAACCACGTCTTTTTGATGTTAACATAAAAGCACATCAAATCAAGGATTCCGAATGGTGTCGGTAACGTAAGGAAGCCTACCCGTCCTATTCGTTGGAACATATGTGACAGTCGGACGAAGTCGGGTCAAGAGAGCCCCATTGAGATAAGAAGGAATCACCCCTCCGCTCGTTGGTGTAGCTTAGTCTTGCCGGACCCCCGTGCATACATCACACTAGGAAGGTTCAGTCGGTCGAGCAAAGCTCAGTTGACCACCCAACCTATAGGCGAACCGTTGTTATCCAAGATTTATTGTTCTTTTACCATCATTCAATCTCGTAGACACTACGAATCGAAAACGTGATCTCGTTTGGGCTTTTAAGGCGGTTCACCGAGAACACACACCGGAAAGGCTTAACGATTTCATAACCCGTCCTCGGATCTTTAATTAGTTACTAAATTAATTAATTACCACGTATTAATTAAATTTCAACTAATTACGCGAGTTTGTATACATGCCTATTTTAATTACCAAAATTAAAAGTCTACATGTATGCATGGAGTGGATTTATGATATGATGCATGTCATGGCAATTCCGATTTTATATCTATTTTATGATCAAACACATAAAAAATAAATTGCGGAAAATTTAAACACCGAGATGGATCGTTGGTACCCCCGACTAACCTATTTTCTAAGGAAAAGTAAAATTTAATCTACGTCTTCAAATCTCGATCTTCGATCTTGATCTTGAAAACTTTCGGATCTTCAAAGTTTCGATCTCGACACGAACCACGAACGACGAGGAGAGGAGACCGTAATATACCAATATATTTTAAAATATATCTATATTAAATTGTTTTTAAAGCCCTCGGCTTTAGTTCCAAAAAAAAACTTTTTATTTTATTTTTTATTTTTTTTATTTTTATTTTTATTAACAGGCCCTCAGCCAAAGTTAATGAAAAAAAAACTTTTTTTTTTTTCTTCACGGCATAACCAAAAAAAAAACATATTGATTTATTTATTTTTTTTAGTTACAGGATTAGGCCTTGCGGCCAAAAGAAAAATTAGGTTACCCAAAAAAAGTTGCTGCCGCCGATGGGAAAAAAAAAAAATTTAAACAATTCGGTCTCCTTCTGTTTTTACCTTCTTGATGATCTTCAACACCATCATCTTCGTCGTCTCGAACCCGGATCAAAATTAAAATTACAAAGGAGCCATCTTTACAATTTTCGAGTTGTATAAAATTAAATTACAAGTCCTATGCTCAAGTGATACTAATCAAAAGAGCTACAAAATAGATCTATGGGTAAACAATATCAATCTCAATCCATCTCTTCAACCACGACAATCGCAACATAAAAAAAATAAACATATATGCATCGGCCCCTAAAAAAAAAATTGGGACACAAAAACTATATGTTTTCCACTCCTAGATCTAATATTTTATACGTATAAATATAGATCACCAGGCTCTCTGATACCACTGTTAGTAATACCATCCGCAACGGAAGCGATTTAAGGATCTAGATCTATAAATTACACGTAATAAAATAACTAGATCTATATCTACAAGGGGGTTGTAGAACATACCTCTTAGATCTCAAAATCCAAGTTGAAGAACCGCAAAAGGATGAATGAAAGATTGTGTGAAGAGCACCACGATCTTCCGTACGTGTGATCCAAGCAACTCCCGGTGGAAGGAAATTCTCGTCTCGAATCCTTCCGATATGCTACCCGGAAAAACCTCCAAGATTTTTCCTCAACCCCTTGGCCGAAATTTTTCTATCTCCTCTCTAAGAGTTGATAGTCGAAATTATGTGTGTTGTAAGGCTTGGGAGAACTCTTTTTATATAGGAGAGTAAAACTTAACCTCCAAGGATTTTATTTTGCAAATAAATAAATCCATTAAATAAAAGATAATCCTATAATATTCTAGAACAAATCTAGAATAATATTTATCTTTATTTCTTTCCATAAATATTTATCCAATAAATATTTTGTGCACATGTCTTATTATTTATTGAGAAAACAAATCTCCCAACAATTAATGACACAAAATGGCGCCACCTTATACCCTAGGTATAAAGGCTTCCACACATTTCATACACTTGGGCCAAGATTATGAAAAATGTTTTTTTTCACATATTTAATTATTTAGCCCAACTAATTTAATAGTCCACTAAACAATTAATTCATATATCATTTTAATAAAATCCACCAAGAACTAAATTAATATTATTAGGATTCGACGTCCGAGAATAGCTATATATATATAGGCACGCGTCGGGGACCATGGACTAATAATCAGCGGCTCCGATAAATCAAATAAATAATTATCTTACGAATGTAATAATTATATTCGATAAATCAATCACATGAATATGCCACCATAATCCCGTGACTGCACTCCTCCGATTATAAGATTATATTTATCTCCTCTCGAGAATAATAATAAGCGTCCATTGATATAATCATTACATATGGATTAATCCTCCATAGATCGCTCATTCTAAATCGGGAAGTTACCGTTAACCCTTTTTAGAACCTCTTATCCTTATTTACCATTAACCCCTAGTGATCAATTAATTCATACAACTCACTTGGTAGCTAATCGATTGTAATATGAACTCGAGCGATCGATCGCTTTCTAGGATTAACAAAAAGAGGAATCGTCTATCTACTTCCATAAATGGAAGGAATGGATTCCGTATCTGTGATAACACGTACTACTCACTCAATCCAAGATACAATGCCAAGATAGGGTAATTCGGACCACGACTCGGTGTAATCCTTAACCGTCAAGTCAAACATCATACTCGATTCAAGCGGTTGGTCGTGATCACCTCGAGATTAAGATATATCCATAAATATGATCATCCATTGATTCGATAAGACTTCTCGATCACGGAATTATATCGTGAACTCTAATCAAATCGGTCCAAATTTCTATATGATATATCTATCATATATAAATGCCCCACTAGGTTCTCTTAACCGAAAGTCCGGATAAGACAATCACACCTATTGTGTTCTGGGCGCATTAATAGCACGTTAAAGGAGAGACCCGATACTCTCGATTAACTTCACTACGGGCTAATTGTATTTTAAGTACATCTTCACTAACTCAATCCTCCCGTGTATATCCCATACACTGAGTTAAGTGATTACATAAACGATATACTTTTGGGTTTTCTGTAGTGTAAATACTATTGTCACATCGGTGAATATGAAAAATAATAAATATGAATAATAATGTCAATTCATTCATTAAATAAAATGACGATGCTGGATTTTGTCATGTATAATTTGAGGCCAATTTAATCTAGGGATGATAGAATCAAGGATGATTTTGGGGGTGATTTTGGTGTTTTATGGCTGAGTCCAAGAATGTATCTTGGATTGCCTACGTATCCTGTGTAATGTCCAGGAATCAAGCCTTACGTAGTTCCTGGAATGATGTATTTATAGGCACATGTCCTTCTCTGCCCTAAATTTGGGGCGGTTTGGTCTATTGACATAATTACCCTTAAATGGGCCTTGCCCTCTTGCCCAAGTAACTCTTTGGATGGTGGGCCTAGAGCCTGGATCAAAGTCCATGGTATCGACTTCGATGGACACCGACATGGGTACTCGAGATGGAACACTTGCAAGATCTGGCCGGCTGCGGTGGTGATCACCGATTCGCCTCGTATTCGACCCGATCGCGGATAATATACTTGGACTTTTCCACATGCCACCGGACCAATTAGATAATTCCACGTGGAGGGTGAAATCCGTATCGTCATAAGCCCCCAGATCTGTCCTGAGCTCTTGAGGTCGTCCGATCTGTCAAAGGTATATCTCGCCATCGCTATCCAATGCTCTGAATTTAAATCTGCCATGCAGACTTACTTCCTGTGGAGTCCGACATACGGCCTTTCCATGTCTGCTTTGCAAACTTTTTTATCTTAGCATTATCTGTCCCTAGGACTTATAACGTGTGGATAAGTTGACATCGACTTCGATGCCGTAGCTGTCGAAGGAATGATGAGATGTCCAACTTGGGACTGTCTCGGTCGAGGTCGACTTCTCTGAAGAATTTGACTTGCCCTGACTTTGGAGTACAGCATTCGGATCTCGAATGTCAGTCTAACAGTCTTGAGACTTTGCCTTAGCGCCAGAGATGATGCTTCTTCTTAGGCTTTGCCCTTTTTAACCAAACGTTGTCTTTGGCTTCCATCTGTATAAACATTTAGCCGGTCATTTGGACTTGGCTTATTTTTTCCTTGAAAAAGCTCATGTTTTTCCTTCTTTTCTTTTGTCTTTGAAGTAGACCATCTTGCTTTATTATGCCTTTGGCCTTATTTGCATATCGGCCTCTCTCATGTCGATGCATATATGTCGATATCCGCCTCCAAGTATCATGCGAACCTTAGGTTTGGATCATATTTGGCCGCCTTTGTGACTAGGCTTTTTGTTATAAATGCTGAAATTTTTACAAGTATTTGGTGTCAAACACTTTTGTTGCATGTCGATTCCCATTCCTTTGCTCGCTTTTCTCGAGTATTCAATGTCGACTCGTTGTTGCCTCCAAAGTATAATGCTGATTCATCATCTTCGTTATACTTTCGATGAGTTCCATTTGTCGACCATATGTAACTTGTCTTCCATGCCTTAGCATTTTTGGACTTTTCTTTGTTGTTGCGTGGTAGAAGAGATGCCCTGGTTGTCTCATTTCGTTTGTCGGAATCGATGCTCTTTCGGTTTGTCGATAGATATTTCCGCCTTACGATGTCCTAGTACTTACTCGCCTAATAAGACCGGTAATACGTAAATGTCGCTCTGGATCTCGGTGTCGTGGTGTTTCTTTGTCGTTCATGACTCATGACACATGACTGCCGAGAGTTTTGGACTTGGTCCGAACTCGATGCCTTAGCCTTTTGGTTCCATGGAACTTTTAGCTTCACTGGCTGTCGATCGAAATGATCATGTTGCCCGGCCTCGATGCCCTAGTAAATTCTCTCTCTTGGGAGTCGATTACGCCGCCGTCGACTCGGACTTGATGCCATTGCGTTTTGGTCCCTATTAGGACTTGTAAACGCGGATCGCCGACACTCGAAGGCATCCGACTTGCGGATCCTCGTGAGACCGTTGAGTAGATCCTTTACGGAGTGGATCCTCGAGATACGCCAGGCACTAGTCAAAAAGTCGCAAATAACCATAGGGATAGTCCCCGAAATAAGAAGGCTCGTCCCGCCATGCTCGGCTAGGAGAGTTCCAAAAAAATAGCTCGACCCGCCAGTTCGGTAGGGTGAGTTCCAAAATAAGATAGCTCGACCCGCCAGTTCGGTAGGGTGAGTTCCAAAATAATATAGCTCCGAGGTAAGATGCCGAGTCGAACTCGGACTTATTACAGATTCACTCATCGGTGAGTTCCAAATATGACGCCTAGTTTTATTTTGCTTCAATTTTTGCAGTATGTTGCTTGTCGCTTTTTGTTGTCTATCTTTCACGATTCGATCCCTGGGACTTTTGAATTATGAATTTTGAATTCTGACCTTTCCTTTGAATGTTGTTTGTGTTGTTGAATATTTGCCTAGGGTGTAGTCCTTTGGACTTAATTCCCTTGCAAAAAGCTGCTTTTGTGGGGTGTAGTCCTTTGGACTTAA
The DNA here is from genome assembly GCA_026214975.1 of Gentiana macrophylla. Taxonomy (NCBI): domain Eukaryota; kingdom Viridiplantae; phylum Streptophyta; class Magnoliopsida; order Gentianales; family Gentianaceae; genus Gentiana; species Gentiana macrophylla. Next base: position 70,674,654 of record CM047814.1, read on the forward strand.
TTCCCCTGTGGCCCCTCAAAGTGTAGTATGAGTACATGACTCATGGTACACTTGGATATGAGTCGACCTAGCACTGTACTGCCTTATCGGCTTGACTTGGCTATCTGGTCGGAGCTCGAATTGACTGTCTTGCCTCGTCGGGCTTCTGACATGGTCGAATTGAAAAATCCCTACTCGACTGTCGCACTTCGTGGTGCTTCTGAACTGGTCGAATAGGGTATCCATCGTGGGATCTTCCAACTGCTTAGCATCGTGGCTTACTGGCAGGTCGGGAGTGATATAAGCTCTGTCAGTGACTTGGCTTTTTCACTGTTTTATTTCTACTGCATCGTGTCGAGGTGATATAAGCATTGTCAGTGACTTGGCTTTATTCACCATATTATTCCGACTTCATCGTGTCGAGGATTTGTAGTTGTGGTTGACTTTTGCCTCTTTTATCTTTTAATCACATGGACTTCTTTTGCTTTAAGGCTGGTCGAATTTTTGCCTTTGCCATTTTGTATCGTGGTAGATTTGCAATGTGAAGGTCAGTAAATCATAACAAACACAAAAGCGTCTCGAGGAAAGACATGCTTAGTAGAATATTTATGAAATTGTCACATGGACTTATTACAAGACATAAAAATGTAAAAACAGTTTAATTGAGATAAGGCTTAGCTTATTTGGTGTAGTCTGTTGGTATCATGCTTAGATGGCGAAGGACTTACATAAGATTGCCTTCGAGCTCGAATATTATCTTTGGCGAGCTTGGTCTTATTAAAGATGCGCTCGAGAGAGCTCCAAATATGATGCCGAGGCCAAGCTCGGTCTTATAAAGGTGACGCCGAGCCAAGCTCGGTCTTATAAAAGATACGCTCGAGAGCTCCAAATATGATGCCGAGGCAAGGTCGGTCTTATAAAGATACGCTCGAGAGAGCTCCAAATATGATGCGAGGCCGAGCTCGGACTTATAAAAGATACGCTCGAGAGAGCTCCAAATATGATGCCGAGGCCGAGCTCGGACTTATTAAAGATACGCTCGAGAAAGCTCCAAATATGATGTCGAGGCGAGCTCGGACTTATAAAAGATACGCTCGAGAGAGCTCCAAATATGATGCCGAGGCCGAGCTCGGACTTATAAAAGATACGCTCGAGAGAGCTCCAAATATGATGCCGAGGCCGAGCTCGGACTTATTAAAGATACGCTCGAGATAGCTCCAAATATGATGTCGAGGCGAGCTCGGACTTATAAAAGATACGCTCGAGAGAGCTCCAAATATGATGCCGAGGCGAGCTCGGTCTTATAAAAGATGACGCCGAGCCGGGCTCGGTCTTATAAAAGATAACGCTGAGCCGAGCTCCAAATATGATGCCGAGGCCGAGCTCGGTCTTATAAAAGATACGCTCGAGAGAGCTCCAAATATGATGCCGAGGCGAGCTCGGTCTTACAAAAGATGACGCCGAGCCGGGCTCGGTCTTATAAAAGATAACGCCGAGCCGAGCTCCAAATATGATGCCGAGGTGAGCTCGGTCTTATAAAAGATACGCTCGAGAGAGCTCCAAATATGATGCCGAGGCCGAGCTCGGTCTTACAAAAGATGACGCCGAGCCGGGCTCGGTCTTATAAAGATAACGCCGAGCCGAGCTCCAAATATGATGCCGAGGTGAGCTCGGTCTTATAAAAGATACGCCGAGAGAGCTCCAAATATGATGCCGAGGCCGAGCTCGGTCTTACAAAGATGACGCCGAGCCGGGCTCGGTCTTATAAAGATAACGCCGAGCCGAGCTCCAAATATGATGCCGAGGTGAGCTCGGTCTTATAAAAGATTTGCCCATCGGTGAGCTCCAAATCGACTCCGAGTCGAGCTCGGGTTTTGGGCAAGACGAGTCCGTAGAGCTCGAATGCCGGTGCTCGATATCTCGAGTCTTTGTGGTGCAATGTGATTGTGATAAAAACATTACACATATAATAAAGACTTACAAAGTATATAAAAATTTAAAATAACAATTGTAAGAACCTGGAGAACTAAAGAGCTCGGCTCGCTCTTTGGAGCTCGAGAACTCGCTTCGTGGATAGCCGATCACGGTAGATAACTCGCGACTTTGGGGCGCCACAACAGTGTCTTTCCGTGGCAATCAGACCTCGAAACGGATTCCGATCGGCACGAAATTTGGAGGATCATTCTTCCTTCACTTTCCTTCGATGTGACCGGTGGAAATTTTCTTTCGATGGCTCAATCTCCGGGAATAAGCCGCCGATCTGGCAGCTGCTGTCCAGAATCCTGCTGCGTTTCTGGTGCTGCGCAGAACTTCCTTGCCACGATCGAGAAATCAAATGAACTCCGATCGGCCTAAAATTTTGAGGGCTTGTTCGGTCCTCATAATTCTTGAATCTGACCGGTGGAAATCTTGTTCCAACGGTTCAATTGTCGGGAATATTCAGCCGACTTGTCTGCTCCCAATTAGGGTTCTGCTGCGTTTTTATGCAGCCGCAACTCTTTTGAGACGATCGGGCACTCAAAACAACTCCGATCGGTATGAAATTTGGAGGTCTTGTTCGTCCCTCCTAATCCTTGGATCTGAACAGTGGAAATCTTGTTCCACCGGTTGAAACTCCAGAAATAATCAATCTATCCGACCGCTTTTTGGGCTGCTGCATTTTTGATACAAAGAAGCAACTTCTTGGCGACGGCCGGGCATGTAACCGACTCCGATCGGCACGAAATTTTGAGGGTTTGTTCGTCCCTCGATATTCTTCACTCTGAACGGTGGGATTTTCATTCCAACGGTTCAAACTCCATAAATCAGCCGCCGATCTCGCTGCATTTTTGGGCGCTGCGTTTTTGCTTTATTCTGGCGAAACTTTCCGCGACGATCGGCTATCTAAACGGACTCCGATCGTCACGAAATTTAGAAGGGTTGTTCGTCCCTCCTTATCCTTGAATCTGAACGGTGGAAATCTTGTTTCAACGGTTCAATTTCCGGCAATCAACCTCGGATCTGATTGCGTTTTTGGCATTAAATTGATCACGAACCACCACTCCTTGATCCATCACCGATAGAAGACCCTCCTTCTAGCGCCAATGACGATGCTGGATTTTGTCATGTATAATTTGAGGCCAATTTAATCTAGGGATGATAGAATCAAGGATGATTTTGGGGTGATTTTGGTGTTTTATGGTTTGAGTCCAAGAATGTATCTTGGATTGCCTACGTATCTGTGTAATGTCCAGAATCAAGCCTTACGTAGTTCCCGGAATGATGTATTTATAGGCACATGTCCTTCTCTCCTTAAAATTTGGGGCGGTTTGGTCTATTGACATAATTACCCTTAAATGGGCCTTGCCTCTTGCCCAAGTAACTCTTTGGATGGTGGGCCTAGGAGCCTGGGTCAAGTCCATGGTATCGACTCGATGGACACCGACATGGGTACTCGAGATGGAACACTTGCAAGATCTGGCTGGCCAAGCGGGTGGTGATCACCGATTCGCCTCGTATTCGACCCGATCGCGGATAATATACTTGGACTTTTCCACATGCCAGCTGGACCAATTAGATAATTCCACGTGGAGGGGTGAAATCCCGTATCGTCATAAAACAATTACAAAATTGTCTTTCGGGCATTACACCTAACATCCTTAATAAAAAAAAACGTCACTGAGCAGTTGCATTCATCATGACTGAGCAGTTGCGTTCATCATGTGTGATGTCGAGAATAATTTGGTGGTATGTTTAAAACAAAATCAAGTAATGTGAAGCTAGAAGTAAAATAGATGGTAGTGTTAATAAAACCCAATAAATTGGTTGGGTGTGACTGTGTGAGATAGGAATTGAGCATTGAAGGTCAAAGGGGGGAGAAAGTGACATGTTGTTTTGAGGTTACGGTGCGAAAACAGATTAAGCGGAGACGCAGCTTTCCTGCAGTACTGCGCCGACTTTTATTATTATAATTCTTTTTTTATATTAAGATATTCAATATTTTGTCAATCTTTTGCTTATTGTTACGTTATGACGAGCTGGTAAATGTCTTCTATTAAGTTAAATTGTTATTGAACTCTAGATTGGTGTAATTATTAGACCAAATTGAGTTTCTTCACTGTTAATTTATTTACATTTCTTTATTTCCTGCGAAAAAAATTATTGATGATTATTGTAATACCCGACCCAATTTTAGGTACCGACCTGAGTTCGCACCAAACCAAATCCCGAGACTAGGTTATCACATAAAATAATAAATACTCCCTCCGTCCCACTTTGTTTGGAACATTTAGGAACTCATAAAAATTCAGAAAACATGTGTTGTCTAGTATAAGACTTTCCATTTTTACCCTTTCTATTTTATCAATTCCCGTTCTTTATAAAATCAGTCCAATATTTATCACTCTTAAAAATTCACAAATGTCATTTCGGTAAAAATGTCCCCAAAAAAAAGGCTAAAATTGTGGTACCATTCACGTTTCATTTCCTTCATTTATTCCTTACGTTTTTGTATTTTTTGTTTACATTCTATAATTCACGTTCTATATTTTTTTTGGGGGTTCTAAAGGCACCCCCCAATTTACTATTGGCACCCCCTTACTCCTTGCACCATAAAAAATTACTTCGGCTCCCGATGATTTTTATAAAGGGAACGTCAGTCTCACTAGTGTTCTTTGTGGAACACCAACGTCAGTCACAGTGACGTTGGTGTTCCACAATGAACACCAGTGTGACTGGCGTTCCCTATATAAAAAAGTGTTAAATCTTAGAACGTCAGTCCACGACTGTTAAAGAATCCTATATTGAGAATTTGTGATTGTGTAACCCACCATATTAAGAGATGGACTTCCCTCACCTCATAACCTAGGTTTACTGGCACCAATTGGTTTTAGTACAATGGTAAGCGTTTGATCTTAACATGGTATCAGAGCCACCCCATTATTGTGCAAGTGTTGGGCCTCTTTGTTGGCCTTGAGAGTGCCCAGGCCCACACTTGAGGGGGCGTGTTAAAGTATCCCACATTGGGAACTTGTGATTGTGTAACCCACCATATTAAGAGATGGACTTCCCTCATCTCATAACCTAAGTTTTGGGGATGAGGCCCCTCCTTTTATATGGGTTTGGGCCTAGATTTTCTACATGGTATCAGAGCCACCCTTTATAGTGCAAGTGTTGGGCCCATTTGTTGGCCTTGAGAGTGCCCAGGCCCACACTTGAGGGGGCGTGTTAAAGCATCCCACATTGGGAACTTGTGATTGTGTTACCCACCATATTAAGAGATGGACTTCTCTCACCTCATAACCTAGGTTTTAGGATGATGCATCTCCTCTTATATGGTTTTCGTCCTATGTTTTCTACATGGTATCAGAGCCAGAGGTCAACCGATCGAATCCTGGTTGGAACAATATTTAAAAAAATATATTTGTGCAAGTGTTGGGACAGATCAACACTTGAGGGGGGAGGGGAGGTGTTGGGACAGATTGCCAACACTCTTAAAAATGATAAGGAAATAAAGTAGCGCCTTTACTGGCACCAATTGGTTTTACTACAATGGTAAGCGCTTGATCGTAACAACGACTTTTCACTGGTGTTCCTGTTAGGAAATCTACGCGAGAACGCAGCGGAATTTAAAATTTTATTTCCTTTTAACCAGGATCGACTTCGTTTAAGCAATAAACAAATAAACAAGTAGACGATGGTTACCTTGGTTGATCTAAAAGATCGACGCTTTGACCGTCTAAGGAGAATAGTTCTGCATAGAGCCGCACAAGTGTTCGGCCTTTACCGCTAGTCCACACGAACAGCCCGCCGGAATCCCATCATGGATTGCTATTGGAAAACTCCGGTTGCTAGATCGGCCTTTTTCCCCTCTCTCCAACTCTCTATAGGATGCTCTCTATTTTACACAAGAACTATTAGTTCTTGGAATTGTGATGTACAAAAGAGCTTGACACCCACCTCTTATTTATAGTGAGAGGGGCGCCCCATCTAGCTGTGGAGGAGAAGAAAACATTTTCCTAATAAAATAAGGAAAATCTCCTAGATTGATTTATCTCATTTAATTTAATATCTTATATTAAATATTTCCAATATATTGTCAATATCTTATATTGACTTTATTTATCTTTTTACCATAAATCAATTTACACATGTGTGCAAATCTATAGTCATTAATATCCAATATTAATATATAATAATACAATTTATTTCATTAATCAATGTGCACACTTAGAAAGTGGCGCCACATACATATATCCAAATATATATATGTTTGATCAATTAATATATACTATGATTAAATAATTTGCAAAATACATAATTAATTTCGACACATGTATACATCATATGTGTATTTAATTAATCAACACAATTAATATCTTGTATTATATTTATTCATAATAAATAAATACCATTATATTAATTTACCACTATAACCTTTATAGTCTCGAGATAAACTTTCCTTATTTGGTTATCATCTATAACCACATTTTAATCCGGCTAGATGTTCTTATGTGTGTGACCCGATAGGCTTCCGAATATGTTGGCCGTAGACACAAAATGCAAATTACGAAAATGCCCTTCATGCCTAATGATCACGGGATAGCGTCTAGCAACACACCGTGACCCCCAATCATCGGAAGAGTCAAATGCAATGACTACTACCTTTCATGTGAAACGATTACATCGTGTAAGTTACAATCCTATCATTTGTAATAATATCCGTGCGATACGTTAATCGAGTGTCAAAACATCAACGACCGTATCCTATAATCTGGATATCAAGCTCTCTCGAAGTAACTCATTTACTCCCACTTTGCAAAGATTCACGAGAGCTAGACATTCCTTATAAGAAGGCCATTTCGGATATTCGATCCCAATCATAGGATACGCGATTCCCGGACGACCAATCATGTATACTCCGCGATGCTTCAAATCACACCCAATCACTACCGCATGATCGCCCGTGGCTAAAGGAAACCTCAATATTGTCAAAAGCATGACAATCCACACCGTGATGCCATGAAGACTCGGTCTTAAGGATAATTACACAACCGCCACATAGTGTGACACTTAATGTAAGTGGGTCAGTCTAGCGTCGCATTCTCTAATACACGCCCACGCATGCACCCAAGTGTCTCTACACTTCGATAGACGAGATCTATCCTTGCCCTAAAGACAGAAGACATCTAATACGTGCTAGCCTGTTGATACTATCAATGACCTGTTTAATAGTACATCAGCCTAGAGACATTTAAGTATCAAACTTGTTAAAGTGATTAGAGATCTCATCAACCATAATCGCCTATCATGGTTTCTCTATCACAATTTAATACTATGGACGTTATCATATAACAATTCATAATTGGTTCTTTAAAAAGAACATATATATGACAACAGAAAAGCCATTTAATGTATGTATAAACATAAAGAAATAGTAGAAATGATCCGACCCGGTCGGATCTGGTCCAAACCGATTGGGTTTAGGACACTATTTCAACAATCTCCTACTTGGCCTAAAACCAATCACTCGCACACACAAGACCAAGTTGAAACACAAGAATCTCATGCAATACTCGCAACTAGCCCTAGCCATGAACGGATCGCTATCCGTGGGGACTCAAAGTATCTTCATATCATGTTCCAAATGACCAAGTCAAAGGAACCGCCTCAACACACACATGAATCTCTGACGAGACCCTGGTCCTTACTTCAAGCAATGAATCCACTTACTATATAAGCTATATAGAAAAGGTGGAAGAACCGTACTAGGTTCAGGAATGAACCTTCTAGATCCATGTACTGCTCCCGCTGCGCCTCTTAGGCACTACTGTGTTTTGGCTAAGTTGTAGAGTTTACAGTGACCCATCGGCTAGAACATTTCCAGCTCACTGTATCACTTAAACAAAGTGATTGAAAACCCAGACTGTAGCTCCTACTCACCTTCATAAGACTCAGGATATACGTCTGTATAACTATATTTATCTGATTCCAAGTTTCGATAAACTAGGAAACCATCCTTAACTTGTTTAAGGATGTTCTCGACATTCACCAGATTTACTTTCATACTTGCTCATGACTCTTCATGAAGTATGAACATCTGACATAACTCTTATGATGGTTCCTACCGCAGTAGCAAAGGAAACCTTCATAAGCATCATCATTCACCTTATCATTAGGACGAACGTCCTAACATAGATAGATCTTGAGAACACCGACTAGCAGTATCCCCTGTCACGACCTATGCTAAACTCTTTTAGCATCACATCTATACAGGTAAACTATAATCTAACAGTAGTTAAATCTATCGCTATAGATTCCTATTTCTAAAATAAGAACTGCTAATCCAAATGCTTTCGTAAAGACCTTGAATTACCAAACATTAATTGACTGTGACATGGGGTGATAATTCTCGAGAGAGATATCCAATACCTTACTCAAAAATCGTAACACACTCCCACTATCCATCTTGCACATTGGGGCATATCCTTCTTTTGACTAAATCAAACTCCTTTGATTATCAAACAAAGAAATCATCTAGAGAAACTTGTTTGAGCCTATAAATGAATCTCATGGGCTTACATATCATGTCATCGTCTATGAACATCGAGCTTTCTGTCCAACGTCTTCAACACTATCATATAGCCATTATACGAAGTCACAACAAGCATAGTCTGAATAGAACTGGGCTCAGCCCTACAGGGACATTCCCTCTAGGTAAGACATACTAGGTTCATAACCTAGTTGTCACTGATGGAATCTAATTCAGATATTATGGCTCATGGCCATATCTCTCAATCTTGCCTTTCAAACATTCTTTCATAAGTCGTGAGATATTCATTCATCAAGATGAACATACCAACAACCCTTTTGGGCTTGAGGATATCCACAGACTTACAGAACTTTTGTGTGCACTAAGCAGTGTTCTACATCTCATCGCTATGTGGCGTCTGCTCATGTTCCTATGGTTGAATATATCTTTGTGGTTCTCAAACTCTTTTGAGATCTAATTTACTCCCACTGTTTCTTTTGGAAGAAACACTTCCTCTAGAAGACAGCATGTTTGGAGACAAACATTTTGCTCCACGGACAAGTAAATAATATCCAGCGTACTTGCTAAGATATTCCACAAAGTTGCATATGTTGTACTAGGCTCCAAGCCTTTCTGACTTTGCCTATGAAAACTTCAAATCATCGGTTAAGATAGATTCGACATTATCCCCTTCCATATCTAATATGGAATTTATTCAACCTTTATTCTTTGGAACTCGGTTAAGTATAAGGGCACTATCCCGAAACGGGTAAGGGATACTTCGCATGGCTTGCGTCACACCTTTATCATATAAAGTGAAGGATTAATATTACTTAACCATATTTGAGAACATTTCTCAAAAGGTAACAGTCATAATTTGGTTTTACTAATCGAGAATAAAGCATAAATATAAAGTTTGCTAAAACTACAACATAAAAAAAATGAAAATAAAAGAGTGTTGTTGTTTATACACGCAAAATCAAAAATGGTCTTTTGATTTATGATTTTGCTCCCACTAGTCAACTACTCCCAATTGACTTTCAAGAATCTTTCAAAATTCTTTAGTGGCCAAGATCCCATCTGGTTACCCCGATTCCCGACGAAGGCCGATCAACCGGAATAATTCGAAAGGTATGTAACACTTACCAATCACATCTCTATGTGACTCTTGGTGGTTGACTAATCAACTCTTTGACAATTCACATCTCTATGTGGTAGTCAACCCCTTGCCTCTAGAATAAGACGGTCCTGACGAGGGCCAATCACCGCAATACTCTAGTCAAGTCATAACCCAATATTCGCGAGATCTCACATGATCATATCTCCATAATGATGATATACCCGTGGTAGGTCAACTCCCGACGAGGGCCGATCAGTTGGATCCGAACAAAGGCTCTTCACCGTCGCTATAATATTGGGAGACAATATTTCGACTTGATTTTTGTCGTGGAAGTATTTACGTAAATTAATTAACTTAATTAATTTTAATTACGGTCTCATCAAATATATCTATCTCTATAGACATACATTCTACACATTTATCTAGATCGTGCCTAGTCATGCATCTATCGTATCATATAAAATAAATACAAGCACAAAATAAATAAATGCGTAAAGTAACCGGTATGATCATGGACTTTTCCTAGGTGCGGTTTCGAATACAAACTAACGAAACCGCGGGTCACAATCTAACGGTAGCTGCAACCGCCGATAGGATCTTTAATGCTCCATTCTCCAATGGGATCTTTATTTTCTTCTCTTCCATTGGTCTCCATCTTCTGCTCCATTCTTGTTACATTTAATTCTATCTAATAAAATAAATACACCCGTCGCACACGGGGGGAGTCAACGGGAATGGGATAAATGCAGAAAATAAAATTGGTCACGTTCTTCAAAACGGCCTAGGACAATTTTTAAACCAACAGAAAAATTAAATCATTCACATCTATCCTATCGGTCGAGTCCATGATCAATCGGGGTCTATATAATCATATTATGTCTACTATATTTAATCCATACAATAACATCTTATGAAAAAAGATAAAATTAAAATTTAACTACTTGCGTCTTAATTAATCAATTAACATTTAATCTATTAAATAATTTTATCCAATCAATTAACTAATTAACATTTAACTAATTAAATGATTTTAATCGAAATAAAATTAACGATTAATTTTAAACGATTTTAATTTTAATTTTAATAAATTAGAACTATTCAAAAAATAAATCAAAATTAAAATTATGTCTCTTTTGTTTATTTCATTTTGATTCGTAATCAAAAGGGATGCCTTTGGTTTCCTAAACCAAAAGGCATCTTCCTAAACCAAATTTGGTTTAGGCATGGCCACTTTCCAAAATCAAAATTTTGGAAGTGGCCTAGACCTTTTACAAATCAAATATTTGGAAAGCCTAGGCTTATTCCAAATCAAATATTTGGAAAGGCCAAATAATTTTGGTTTAGGCCTGGCCACTTTCCAAAATCAAAATTTTGGAAGTGGCCTATGCCTTTTACAAATCAAATATTTGGAAAGCCTAGGCCTATTCCAAATCAAATATTTGGAAAGGCCAAATAATTTTGGTTTAGGCCTGGCCATCAAAATTTTGGAAGTGGCCTAGGCCTATGCCTTTTCCCAAATCAAATATTTGAAAAGGGCCAAGGCCTATTCCAAACAAAGTTTGGAAAGGCCATTATTATTTTAATGCCATGTGGCATCCCAATGGCCAAACTATTTGAACCATTGGTTAGCCACATGACACAACTAAACAAAAGAGGAATTATCAATCACAACTATGAACCATATTGAATCACAAAATACACAAAACAAAAATTTGGAGATCCGCCAAAGATTGACAAAGTCAATCGATCGCGGCGGCAAGAGTTGACTCTCGCCGCCGCTGCCGACCAGCCGCCGCCAGTCGGCCGAGCACTACCCGATCTCGTTTTTTTTTCTTTTCATGTATCACTTTTGCAAATAAAAAATCTTTCATCTTTTAATTACATGATTTAAACGATAAAATTAACTACGTAAAATAACATGCTTATTGCTTAAGCTCGAAGCTCTCTCTGATACCACTGTTAGGAAATCTACACGGGAACGCAGCGGAATTTAAAATTTTATTTCCTTTTAACCAGGATCGATTTCGTTTAAGCAATAAACAAATAAACTAGTAGACGGTGGTTACCTTGGTTGATCTAAAAGATCGACGCTTTGACCGTCTAAGGAGAGTAGTTCTGCATAGAGCAGCCCAAGTGTTCGGTCTCTACCGCTAGTCCACACGAACAGCCCGCCGGAATCCCATCATGGATTGCTATTGAAAAACTCCGGTTGCTAGACCGGCCTTTTTCCCCTCTCTCCATCTCTCTATAGGATACTCTCTATTTTACACAAGAACTATTAGTTCTTGAAATTGTGATGTACAAAAGAGCTTGACACCCACCTCTTATTTATAGTGAGAGGGGCGCCCCATCTAGGTGTGGAGGAGAAGAAAACATTTTCTTAATAAAATAAGGAAAATCTCCTAGATTGATTTATCTCATTTAATTTAATATCTTATATTAAATATTTCCAATATATTGTCAATATCTTATATTGACTTTATTTATCTTATTACCATAAATTAATTTACATATGTGTGTAAATCTATAGTCATTAATATCCAATATTAATATATAATAATACTATTTATTTCATTAATCAATGTGCACACTTAGAAAGTGGCGCCACATACATATATCCAAATATATATATGTTTGATCAATTAATATATACTATGATTAATTAATTTACAAAATACATATGTATCAATATACATAATTAATTTCGACACATGTACACATCCTATGTGTATTTAATTAATCAACATAATTAATATCTTGTATTATATTTATTTATAATAAATAAATACCACCATATTTATTTACCACTATAACCTTTATAGTCTCGAGATAAACTTTCCTTATTTGGTTATCATCTAAAACACATTTTAATCCGGCTAGATTTTCTTATGTGTGTGACCCGATAGGCTTCCGAATATGTTGGCCGTAGACACAAAATGCAGATTACGAAAATGACCTTCATGCCTAACGATCACGGGATAGCGTCTAGCAACACACTGTGACCCCCAATCATCGGAAGAGTCAAATGCAATGACTACTACCTTTCATGTGAAACAGTTACCGTGTAAGTTACAATCCTATCGCTGTAATTAATATCCATACATTGCGTTAGTTGAGCGTCAAAACATCAATGACCGTTTCTATAATCTGGATATCAAGCTCTCTCGAGTAACTCATTTACTCCCACTTTTCAAAGATTCACGAGAGCTAGACATTCCTTATAAGAAGGCCATTTTGGATATTCGATCCCAATCATAGGATACGCGATTCCTGGACGACCAATTATGTATACTCCGCATGCTTCAGTATCACACCCAATCACTACCGCATGATCGCCCCGTGGCTAGGGGAAACCTCAATAGTGTCAAAGCATGACAATCCACACCATGATGCCATGAAGACTCCGGTCTTAAGGATAATTACACAACCACCACATAGTGTGACACTTAATATAAGTGGGTCAGTCTAACGTACGCATTCTCTAATACACGTCCACGTACAATCCAAGTGTCTCTACATTTCGATAGATGAGATCTATCCCTGCCCTAAAGACAGAAGACATCTAATATGTGCTAGCCTGTTTATACTATCAATGCCCTATTTAATAGTACATTAGCCTAGAGACATTTAAGTATCAAACTTATTAAAGTGATTAGAGATCTCATCAACCATAATCACCTATCATGATTTCTCTATCACAGTTTAATACTAAGGACGTTATCATATAACAATTCATAATTTGTTCTTTAAAAAGAACATATATATGACAACAGAAAAGCCATTTAATGTTTGTATAAACATAAAGAAATAGTAGAAATGATCCGACCCGGTCGGATTCGGTCCAACCCGATTGGGTTTAGGACACTATTTCAACAGTTCCTAGTGGCACACCAACGTCATTGACACTGACACTGACGTTGGTGTGCCACAACGAACACCAGTGTGACTGACGTTTTTTTTCATCCGAAAAAATAATAAAAAAAGGGTGCCGGAAGTAATTTGGGGGGTGCCTTTAGAACCCGCCTATTTTTTTTTTTTGGGGGGGGGGGTAAAATAAAAAAGTGGCTAAAATTATGGGTACTGTTATAAAAATATGAAAATAATGAAGGAAGAACAAGAGGAAATACAAGTATAGAAGAAGGGAAAATTGCTTGTGTATTATTCCAATGATATAAGGGGTATTTATAGTGGAGATTACCATGTGAACACAATAATCTGAATTAATCATAAATCTACATAAATCAATCATATTAATAGATAATCCATCAATGATATTATTTCATAACACTCCCCCTTGGATATCTGTTATTAAACATACAACAGATATGATATGCCTCATTAAAACCTTACTAAGAGAAAACCCAGTGGGAAAAAAAATCTTAGTTAAGGAAAAAGAGTACATATTTATCTGTTTGATTTACTCCCCCTCAACCAAGCATCAATTTCGATATTTCAATTGCTGCATCCCAATGCTCTTCACTGGTCTTTCAAATGTTGCAGTCGACAATGTCTTGATAAATAATTATCGGTTGACCGGATCTGTTGCATATCAATCTCCTCATTCTTTTGCAAATCATGAGTAAAGAAGAACTTGGGTGAAATATGATTTGTTCTATCCCCATTAATATAGCCCAATTCAATTGAGATATGCAAAATGCATTGTCTTCATACAGTGTAGTTAAATGATTTTCATTCTCATCTAGACAATGTCTCAAAGAATAAATGGTAGAATTGATTGTCTCGATCGTAGTTGCATAACGTATATGTCATGTACTATTAACTTTGCTAGAAAAACCCAGTGGGAAAAAAAACTTGACAAGGTAAATAGTTCATGCCATATGCGTTTCTATGTGTTGCAATGACTGGCTCATTAAAAACCTTTAACTAAGAAAACCCTTTGGGAAAAACTTGGTTAAAGGGAAAAAGAGTACAATCATTGGTTTTAAGACCAAATCCACACAAATTTTTTGAATTTGTCGCTCTTCCTGACGACAACAATCTTTCAAATGTACGTATTCCATTATTATAAACACTTATTATCCAAAACCGATGTAGGAATAATCTTAGTGAACAAATCTATTAGATTGTCACTAGAGCGTACTTTTTCATATCAGTCTCTTTTAGAGTTTATTGGATAGTCAAATGTAGGGGCTAATAAGTGTCATTCCCACTACTCACTTGTGCAACACATGCAACACAATCAACACTGTAATCAGCGAAATAATGGAGGAAATAATATAATCGAAATTTGCATGCATATATTTCCACTATCATGCATCGTAATTCCTTAAAATTTATGACATTAACAATGCATTACTTACATATTCCTTTCTCAATAGGAATCTACCCAACTGGTCATACTACATTCAACATGAATGTTAATGACCTTAACCATATGCATGTTGCGATTGTTATATTAATTAATTTTTGAAATCCACCAAGGATTTTGATATCAATATTAATGTCCAACGACCCATAAACATACCGTCATGACATAAAGTTACTGCCAGATATATTAGTTAGCGGAATATTATATTATCTATAATGGGAGAATATATTTGATCATTAACAAACAAATATTTCCAATTCAAACTCAACCTCAATTGCTTATTTCATTTTTACCTAGTCTGAGTGTTTCTGACACTCTGCTAATGACTTAGGTACTGGATCCAGATATAATAATTGCAATTAAAGAGGCAAACATGTCGTCGACGACTATTATATTTTATTATAAATTTCTCCCATAAAATTCATTGCTAATTTGATATTAGCATAAACCAATTCATTATCAATGTATGAATTGGTTGTTCCGCAACCCCAATATTTAATCATCTGTCGCACGTGCAATTTTATTTTGGGGTTTTCGCCTTGAAGACGGATCTCTTTAAGAGATTTTATGAGTGACTGAATGTGAATTCATTTTCCGCGGATTTTTATCTTTTACGCCGATCGGTATTCTACGCTTCTGGCATAGAGAAATATCATATTGTTGGTGCCTTTATAAATAGTCACTCATTTAATTTCAATAACGGCATCTGGCGGATTACTTGTTAAATACTAGAAGTAAATTATTTTCGCGAATCAGTTAAACTGATGTGTGGAAGATCGTTTATGTTGTTAAAGTTTATCGGCATTCTTTTATTCTAACATGGGGTTTTCTCTATCTCCCCCTAATGCAGAGAATTGATCTTCATCAAACATGTTGCACCGAGCTATACCTTGATGTTCTTTTATTCGCTTCAAGCGATTTACACATTTAAAACATAGTGGTTTCATTAAATATCTCGTTTCATAAGATTTTTGAAAATATTATCTCTCTTGCGCTTTATATACCACTATGTGATTTCAGATTCTTCAAGAATCGTTCAAATTACATATCATATGTAGAGAAATCACTCGAACGAGACATTGAACTTTTGGTTCATTTCTCCATGTTGCTCAGAAAATATTTGATGTATGCAAAATGTGCATAAAAGCTACCCTTCATAGGTTTGATATCAATGAATGATATGTGAATTCATAGTTCATTTATGTCGAAGTTTGTCACGAGATATAATTCATATTGGGTTTTCCTCCCCTCATTCTCGGACAACATTTTTTCATAATCGATATATCGAAAATTTGCAATAACCCGCGACTGATTCAACATTTTAATGTGAGATCCTCTTATGCGGATATCAACAAATTTCTTCTATATTTTTCGATTTGTGGAGAAATTTTGTCTCATATAGAGATATTATATCCGTTCTCACAATTATGGATACAATATATCGAGTTATACCAATTTTTTTGAATCACCATGCATCCTAATTTCTAGTGTGATTCTCATATAAAGAATGATTATAACCACAATAATCAAAATATTCAGAATCACTATCTTAAATATTTAATTTTGTCGCATTCATGTCATAGAATGATAGTGATGCATCCCATATAATATGATATATATATATATCATTGTTTTAAATGATGCATATAGTATCAGTCACATTCTCTTTGTGGAATGGACATATATCATTATTTTCAAACACATTGTTTATACACATTTCATTGGGGAATAGTATATAAAGCAAATATTTCAATCTCGATATAACACCCATATTACTCAAGAAAATCGAGACTTGAGAGTGCATAGTGCTTTATTTCAAACAATTTGGTTTCAATATAGCACTTGCATGTTGCATTACCATTTGCATCTCTCGTTAATTCTTTTGAGAACTTGTTTCTCAATATAATGTGCGTGTCGCACTATTGATGAGGCAATTTAATTGCTCTCATGTTCCGACTCCATTTCTTCCTTAGAACGAAATGAGCAATTAATTTTTTCAAAATATAACAATTGTCACATAATATAAATGAATTACAATGATTAATTATTTTAAATAGAAAATTATATTATGTATCAGTTCAATCAAATCAAATTGATATTGTAAATACTTGTGGATCTGAGAGACAATTATCCAGTATTACAATTCGTGAATCAATCATTATGAATAATTTCACTCACCAATAAAGCACCATAATATGTTGTCATATTCATTCTTATCACAACTAGACAACAAATTTTGAATATGATAATAACATAGAACAAATGCGCCTTACAATCAAAAACCATTTACATGGTATTCATTTTTCAAAAAACCGCAGGTTGAATATTTCTCTTTTGTGATAAGGATATGTATAAATAATCACATTAATAGTTATCAATACTCTTACAATAATCATGCAAAATAAAATCTTTTAATCAGATAAACAAATATGATTTTATTTATTAAAATCAATGCAAACATATTTACCAAAAATACAATGAAAGCATTAATTACTTCAATGATCATGCAATTATTGTAAAGTTATGGTTAATATCAATTCAATTAACTAAATGATATGGCAATATCATGTTTTTATTCATACAATGTCAATTTTATTGTCGGAAATATATTGCTAAAACATAAAAACGTATAAACGATACAAAAATTCCCACGCCGTTTCAAAAGAATAAAAAGATAAGAAACCAATTTATTTGTCCATTTACCAGAAACGATGCTAAAATTTCAAAAGCATCGTATAAAATAATTTCCTCAAAATTACAACCAATCATGGTACGTGGCTTGATCATCTAAAGATCATTTCGTTTCTTATCATTATTATTGTATTAATCGTTTGAAATATTTTTATTAGGAATGTATCACTAATGTCCTCCTCCACGACCATAACCAAATATTTATAAATTGAGTCACGTTCTTTATAAGGAATGGACTCTCATAATTTGGTTGTGACTCATTATTCATATCAATGATGACTTATTGTTTGTTTTCATAATTCCACATCCAGTGGATTATTATTTTTCATTAATGATACAAAATCATGGTCAATTTCATATATATCATAAATCACTTTAATTGATATTGCTGTTTCAAGAGCATATCATCATGATAAAAAGTGATTTAATTATTATCTGAACGGTGATCATGAAAATCTCATGATATATTCAGTAACATATTATATCTGAATATTGGATCACTCGTAGGGACATGTCTTTTTCAATGGACTTCATGTCTTCAGTCCTCATTCAACACGTGACATGTGAATTTCATATTCACTTTCATCATTGTTTGACATGTCTATTTATGTGAATTTCATATTCACTTTCATCATTGTTTGATATGTCCATTTATGTGAATTTCATATTCACTTTTACGAGCTTTTGATATCTTAACTGATAGACATAAAATCCATCTATATGCTCGTTCAAGAATTGATCATCTTCATGAGATCATATATTTTTCTCATTGACAAAACACGTTTGTCTGAAGTACTCAATCATCAAGGCTCAATATTACTGATGAGTATTACTCGTATAGTATTTCAATTTATACGGATCTTTCACCGTTAAATGTTCATATTTCAATCTCTCGTCAAGATGATGACGGAGAAATATCATGGCCTTTGCACCGTCTCGATTTGTCTCAGTTTGTCTCAATATTATTCGTGACAACTGTTTTTACCACGACCCATAGATTTCAGGTGAATTTCAACGTTCATGGCCATGATAAATAATATCTAAATTTCTCCTTAAAAAATAAAAACAAAGGTAGTTAATAAAATTATTTCATTATTTCAAACTCAATATAAAAGATCAAAGTATTAATGATTAAATAAGAAAGCAATTACTTCCTTGTTACACGGGATTTTGAGTGATATACCACCAATTTCTGGAACAATTTGTGAGCATACCACCCAAGGCAAAAAAAAAAAATTTTGGTTCGCGATTTTCAAAAGTCACTTGTTACACATCCAATTTGTGTAGTTACCCCCTGTTACACAAAATTTTGGTTCGCGATTTTCAAAAGTCACTTGTTCGCGATTTTCAAAAGCTCCCCCTGTTACACAAAAGTCACTTGTTGCGCATCCAATTTGTGTAGTTACCACCTACCAACAATCTTGGTGCCTGAATTATTAATTCGATTGAGTGGTCGCCTTCTGATAGAGTAGCAACGATCGATTATAATTTTCTGGTAAATGAGAATCTATGATAGACGATTTTTTTTTGAATTATAAGAGACTCGTGGTTAGAGACTCGTGCTGATAACGTGTTATAAAACTATGAAAATAATGAAGGAAGAACAAGAGGAAATACAAGTATAGAAGAAGAGAAAATTGCTTGTGTATTATTCCAATGATATAAAGGGTATTTATAGTAGAGATTACCATGTGAACACAATAATCTGAATTAATCACAATTCTACTTAAATCAATCATATTAATAGATAATCCATCAATGATATTATTTCATAACAGGTACCATTCACGTTCTTCTTTTTCCTTTCTGTTTACTTTTTTTTTCTCACTCCCATAACTCACGTTTGTTTGTTTTCATTTTTTTTAATTCTTTTTTTGGGTAATGTAAAAGGGAAATTCTAAGAGACACATTTTTCCTATCATTGCAATCATTTTGACGAGAATCCTGCCTCAAAAGCTAAATTTTTGGCCACTACAACAAATGGAGTCTAACCTAGTGGTAATCCACTAGGGTCTAACTTGACTTTCAGTGAAGAATTCAAGGTTGGAACCCTGCTTGGGGCGTGTGTGTTATCCTTTCGTTTCCAGGAAAAAAAACAAATGGAGCCTAACCTGTCCCGCCAAAATTTTCACAGCATCTTCCATATATTCCCCTCTTTAATCTGCAATCCCTACCACTGTCCAAAAAAAACACTATAGAGGAATCATCTCAATCTGCTCATATTAAATCAAAAAGCTACCTCCCTTCTGATCAAATACATCTTATTTTTCAAACATTGATGAAACACACTGAAGAAGGAAGACTTAAAAGAGGCATAAAAAATCACTTGCAATCCAATACAAGGTGAACATGAAGACGATCTATAGAATTTGGCAGCAAGGAAAAGCGACTGTTTGTCAGGATTCTGTGGTCAATGTTTCACCGAATTATTCAGGTCAAGTTGGTTGCAAAAAAGTTCAGCTTAATTTACAGAAAATTGCTGATACTTCGTTGCGTAAAAGAAGGAGTCTACGAGCCTTCTTAAAAGCTAATGGGTATTCTAGAACAACTCTTCACCGGCGTGTCAAGGAGGGTGAATTACGTCCTCATACAAATGCAATCAAGCCCCAGCTAATAGATGAAAATAAAAAAGCCAGAATAGAGTACTGTCTCTCAATGCTCAAGGCACAAGGTCCTAATGATAATCATGTTTTTGATGACATGTTTTCATATGTTCATATTGATGAGAAGTGGTTCTTTTTGTCAAAGGAAACCCAACGATACTACTTTCTCCCCAATGAACCTGATCCTTTACGCACATGCAAGAGTAAGCGTTTCATCCCTAAAGCTATGTTTCTTGCAGCAGTTGCAAGACCAAGGTATGATCCTTGTCATGGTAATGAGTTTTCTAGGAAAATAGGGATTTTTCCTTTCACGTACAAAGAGCCGGCAAAAAGGAAAAGCAAAAATCGAGTTGCAAGAACAATGGAGACCAAACCTATCTTATCTATAACAAAAGATGTGACGAGGTCCTTTTTAATTCAAAAGGTGCTACCTGCAATAAAGTCAAAATGGCCTTCTTGTTGTTCTTGTTTTAAAATGATCATTCAACAAGACAATGCAATGCCATATATCGACCCACGTGATCAAGAGTTTATTGCAGCTGCAAAAAGAGATGTTTGACATACAATTGCGTTTTCAACCTCCTAATAGTCCAGACTTAAATGTTTAGACTAGGGATTTTTTTGGGCAATTCAATCTTTACAACTGTTAGCATTCATACAACCAAACAAGAATTGAAAAGGAGAAGATGAATGCTGGAAGCTTGTGATATTAAAATGAAAAGCATACCTAGTAGAATACAAGAGAGAGGCTTATATAGCCAGACACAAAGCAAAACTAAAAGGAAAAAGACTAAAAAAGCCCTTATGGCTAAAATACTAATAGCTAATATAAATATATATGCTAACACCCCCACTCAAACTCACGACGGTACAGCAAGAAGCATCGAGAGTTTGTCAACAAAAAATCTATGATGCTCGACAGTGTGAGACTTCGTGAAGAAGTCAGCCAACTACAAGGATGACGGAGTAAACGGTAGAGAAATGGTGCCGTGATCCAAATGATGCCGAGTGAAATGACAGTCAATCTGAATGTGTTTGGTGCGCTCATGAAACACCGTATTGTGAGCAATCTGAATGGCAGTCTTATTATCACAATACATAGGAGTGGGGTCAGAAAGAGTAACTCCCATGTCAGCCAGTAACCAACGCAACCATATAATCTCAGCCGTAGTGGAAGCCATAGCACGATACTCTGCCTCGGTGGAAGAACGGGAAACTACATCTTGTTTCTTGCTTTTCCATGAAATAAGAGAATCACCAAGAAAAATACAAAACCCAGTTGTGGACTTCCGAAAAGTCGGATCACCAGCCCAATCTACATCAGAAAAAGCACGAAGCTCCAAGGAAGAAGTGGATGGAAACAAAAGACTCTGGTAAAGAGATCCCCGTAGGTAATGCAAAATACGCACAACAAAGAAATTTCAATGTACAGCAAGAGTCTGCCAAATAAGTCGACTAACAATGTGAACAGCATAGGCAATATCAGGGCGAGTGATCGTCAAATAAACAAGACTGCCAACAATGGACCTATACAGAGTGGGATCTGGTAGAGGAGTGCCACCATTTGGAGTATACTTTGCATTCAGCTAGAGAGAGTGTCAGAGGTGCGAGTGTCAGTGAGCCGTGCACGGTGAATAATATCAGAAGCATACTTGGACTGAGAGAGGAGGCAACTTCGTGGTGAGGAGGCAACTTCAATTCCCAAAAAATATCGTAAAGGGCCCAAATCTTTCATCTCAAAGCAACGGGACAAGGTTGCTTTCAAATCCACAATACCATCAACATCATCACTGTTAAGGCCATATTTATATGATTATTAAAGGATTATTTCATTATTATTTTCCCCACATTTGCGTAATTTATATAAAAATTAAGGGTTTAAGTGTAATTATTTAATAAAGATGATTTTAAGAGGGTTGTATGCAAAATTGATGATTTTAAGTGTTTAATTTAATGGAATTATTATTATTTGGATTTTATTACATTTTTGCATTGTTTATTTATCATGTAGGAGTTAATTTTCGTGCATATAATGAGGATAAATGAAGCTCAAGTCGAATTATAAGAGATAGAGTTGGAATTGGCTTGACGAAATTGGATAAAGATGAAGAGATCCGATCCTCGCCAGCTTCAAACGGGCGTCTCATCGATCTTGGACGAAGGCGTCAGTGAATCAAGCGTCCATGCGGCGTCGTAATCATATTTTACATTCGAGAGTTCGACGGAGGATGAACGAAGCGTTTACTCGGCGTCCAGGCATTACGGGCGGGCGTCCGGATATTCGACGGCGTCCGTTGCCGACTTAGTCATAACCGACCCAAAACTCTATATATAGCAAAGCAGCCTCTTAACCCTAATTCATATCACATAATTGAGATCGCAATTTTACACTGTAAAGTCTGCGCCACAAGCCTTTTACACAGAGATGAATTTCTCCAATCCAAAGCAATCTTGTTCACCATGATTGTTGGCTGTAAGCCTTGCAAAGTGAGTCGACGGAGGAAGCTTATCAACAACAAAACCAACTAGAGAGTTCGATGCTTATGTGTAGTGAGTTGATTTCGTAGTTTTTCATTACTTTGGATCTGTTTTGTATTGTTTAAGTTTTATTGAATTAAGATTTGATGAAACGATCTATGTTTAATTTATGCTTGAATAAATTTATGAAAGTATGTTTATTTAAGTTCTCTTTTATTCAAAGTAATGCATCTAATTGTGTTTTAAGAGATTATGCATGATTAGTTGAGTAAGAGCTTGGAAACGATCTCGTGATCCTGTTTTGATTGCATGTTTAGTTTGTTTGAAAAGACAAACGAAACCCTAGAATTTGGTTGAAGAAATTTAATTGAATTCGTGAATAAATCACTACTAAAAACTATGTCTTTTTAATCACCGTCTAGTTGGATTGTTGGTTGATAGGTGGAACCTAGTCGCCTTGCTGTGTTTTCCTTTATTGTTTATCAATCGAATCGTTTAGATTAAGCTTAGTTTAAGTTTCAGTTTTTAAACCTTTAGATTTCCTGCAACTCTTCTGCAATTTTCTGTTCTGATCGTAGTTGGACGCTCGTCCTCAATAGCGAACGCTCGTCCAGTAGATTTAGTTTCCAGACGTTCGTTCACTAAAGTGAACGTTCGTCCGTCTTTCTGTTTTCTTATTTTCTGCTTGTTTTTATTCCTGTTTTAGTTTTAATTCTTAGGTTTAGGTTTTAGTTAGTTTCAGCCTTAGTTTAGTTAATAATTGTGACATAATCGATAGAATAATTGTTCCTTGATCCGATAAACATTCCACTCCCTTAGGACGACCCGTTAACATCCTATACTACGATCCTTATACTTGGGGTGTTTCGGTTATAAATTGTAAAACTCGTTTTTACCGAACAATCACCCATAATAATCATATCATCAACATATAAAAAAAGGAGAACACGACCAGCAGAAGTCGATCGAACAAATAAAGCAGAGTCATAAGGGCTAGAGACATATCCAAGGGAGATCACAACCCGAGAAAATCTATCATACCAAGCCCGAGGGGCTTGTTTAAGACCATACAACGCCTTCTTAAGGCGACAAACCTGTCTTGGAGCATGAGAAACACCTGGTGGGGGAACCAAATACACTTCTTCCTTCAAGTCGCCATTCAAAAAGGCATTTTTAACATCCATATGAGATATATGCCACTGACGAACAGATGCAACAGCAATGAGGACACGGACTGAAGTCATCTTGGCAACATGAGCAAAAGTCTCCTCATAATCTAAACCATACTCTTGAGCAAACCCCTTAGCAACTAAGCGGGCCTTGTATCGCTCAATAGAACCATCAGATTTCATCTTAACTTTGTACACCCATCTAGAACCAATAGTCTTTTTACCTGCAGGAAGATAAACAAGGTCCCAAGTACCGCCTTGTCTAAAGCGATAGCCTCACCATAGCATTTTACCAATCACGGGAACGAACAACCTCCTTATAAGAGGAAGGCTCAGAGATAGGATCAATGGAAACAAGAAAGGAAGCAAAAGACTTAGAATAACAAGAATAGGCAAAATCAGGTAACTGAGTAGACTTACGTATGCGTACTGGATAGCGGGGCTCAGCAAGATCCGTCGTCACAAGCGGTGATTGGGTAGACGCGTGTCGGGTCGGAGAATCATCAATAATAGGTGCAGAGGGGAGGTGAAGAGTCGACGAGAAAGGATAAATGTGAATAAGATCAGATTTAGTCAAGTTGTGGGTGCTGGCGGGAATGGTAAAGAAAGGGATATGCTCAAGGAAGGAGACATGGCGAGACACGTATAGTTTTCGAGAGGAGGGATCATAACAACGATAACCTTTTTGACCTATACCATACCCGAGGAAAACACATATAGCAACACGAGAAGAAAGTTTGGACAGTTCTACATGTGGACGAAGAACAAAGCAAGTGGAACCGAAGACTCTTAAGAGAGAATAATTAGTTGTTTGACCAAATAATTGTTCATAAGGAGAAAGGCCAGAGTTATGACCAGTCGGGATACGATTAATAATGTAAGCGGAGGTGAGGACAGCTTCTCCCCAAAACTCATTTGGAACACTAGCGGATAGCAACATAGACCTACCAGTTTCAACAATATGACGGTGTTTTCTCTCAACACCCATTCTCACGAGGGTATCGATTGCACGAATACTGATGCACAGTACCTTCAGAAAGAAAAAGATCAGAAAGGGTTCCACTAGTGTATTCCCCACCCAAATTAGAACGGAAACACTTAACAACATTGGAATGTTGGGTTTTAACATAGGCTTGAAAATTAGTATAAATCTTAGTGAACTCAGAACGATGTTTAATCAAAAACACCCAAACATAATGAGTATAGTCATCAATAAAGGACACATAATATCTAGACCCCCCTTTGGTAGGAATAGGAGCGGGTCACCAAACATCAGAGTGGACTAAATCAAAAGGCGCACAAGATTTTGATGAACTATTATGAAAAGGCAAAGCAGAAAATTTCCCAAGTTTACATCCACTACAATCAGAAATATAATGAGATTTCAAATCACCCAAAACACCAGTGTTACACAAAAATTTCAAACGAGAGTGTGAAACATGACCAAGTCTAGAATGCCATAAAAAATACTTGGAGGATGAACTGGTTAAATGAAAAGAAGATAAATCAACAGAGGTGGCAGCTGCATAGCCAGGAGTACGCCGCTCATCCAAAACATATAGACCCCCCTGTCTACGGCCTGTCCCAATCAGCCTCTTGGAATCGGGATCCTACACAGAACAAGAAGTGGAAAAAAAAATGAGCAGAATATCCAGAATCACATAATTGACCAACAGATGCAATAGACATTTGAGAGAGTAAGTTTAGGGATACAATAGACATTTGAGAGAGAGACGTGGGGAGTGTGAATAGTGCCAATGCCATCTAATTGCAAAGGTGAGCCATCAGCAGTAACAATAGTAGGGGAACATGAGTCACCAGACAAAGATGTAAACTTAGATGAATTAGGAGACATATGAAAAGAAGCCCCAGAGTCTAAAACCCATAGGGATGACGGTTTACCTGAGACATTTGATGAAGACAAACCTGTTGGAGAACGATTAGTCATGGCAAAATGCTGAGGCAGCGGGACTGTCTGACCTGAGGACGGAGACTGAGTAGCAAGGAATCTCTGAAACTATTCTACAAGGGCATCCATAGAAGGATTCTGAGAAGAAGCCACATCCAAATCACCCGTAGGTGCAGCCACAGCCATATAAGATGACCCACTACGGGTCTGTCCCTGTCTGGTACCCTGTGTGCATGGCTGTCCACCGCGGTTCTGTTGCTGAGACTTATCACCAGACGTCGAATTCTTGAAGGCTAATATAGGGCACTGACTTTTCCAATGTCCGGGCTTCTTACAATAACGACACTCATCCTTTTTAGCAGTATTTGTCCGAAACTGTTGAGATGGTGCTGCTAAAACGGATGCAGAAGGGGTGGTTGGTACCTTTTCAGTTTGTGTTTTCAGACGAGTTTCTTCAGCTAACAACTCGTGAACCACTGAATCGACAGAGGGCAAGGGATTACGATGCATAATCGAAGCACGAAAGTGCTAATATTCTGGACGAAGCGAGTGTAAGAGCTGAACAAGACGCGATTCCTCCCGATGAACAATATAAGGTTCAAAGGCCTTCAATTCAGCAGACTCTGTCATAGCCAACTGATCCCAAAGAGTAGTGATTTCAGCATAAAATTCCTGAATGCTGCTATCATTCTGTGACAAAACACTGATATCTCCTTCTAACTGAAAACGAACAGATATATTGGTGCGCATAAACAGTCTTCCCAAGTAGTCCTAAACCTCCTTAGCAGTTTCATACTTAGCCCATTGCACACCAATCTTAACATTGACAGAATTATTAATCCAAGTAATAATTTTTGAATAGGCACAATCCCACTTATCAAGCAAATCAAAGATAATTATCGATTACTTCTTTGTGAGAGCTTTAGCAACCCCAGAAACATATTTCCACATTTCTTTCCCCCGAAGAAATTTTTTCATCACATAGCTCCAATACGAGTAATTTTTACCATCCAAACGAACACCAATTGACTGCAACGAGTCATCACTAGGAGCCATTGGTGAACCGAAAAAGACCCAAAAAAAAGGCACAAGTCGAACCTCAAGCAAATCGGACAATACTACACGATGGCCGGAACCCCAAACAAATCGATGGAAAATCGGAACCCCAAACAAATCGAGACAAAATCGATGCAAAACTGAATAAAAAACTCACGAAAGCGACGGCGGCAACGACCATATAGTTCGATCCGCGACAGTTGGGTTTTAGATGATTATAGGCTCACATACCATGTTAGCATTCATACAACCAAACAAGAATTGAAAAGGTGAAGATGAATGCTGGAAGCTTGTGATATTAAAATGAAAAGCATACCTAGTAGAATACAAGAGAGAGGCTTATATAGCCAGACACAAAGCAAAACTAAAAGGAAAAAGACTAAAAACGCCCTTAAGGCTAAAATACTAATAGCTAATATAAATATATATGCTAACAACAACAACAAGAAGTCCATGGCTCTATTGATGATTTGGTTGCCGCAGTAGAGAAATCGTTTAATGAAATTTCATCAGAATGTCTTAATGATATTCTTTTCACTACAACAAACAATGATTGAGACACTAAAATTGCTTGGAGACAACGATTTCAAGCCGCCTCACATGGGAAAACAATCCTTAAAAAGGGAAGGCAATCTTCCATTAGTGCTTTCGTGTGATAGGGATAGTGTGGAGAGAGCCTTGGCTGCTCTATAAACTACTGTTGGACAAGTTTTTTTTTTTCGAGCCATAGTGAAGTAAGTTTTCAACTTGAATATTGTTCTGTTTATGAAGACTCTTGTCCAGTTTAAGTTTTATGAGCCGTAGTGCACTACCATGATTTCTGGCATGAATGCTCTCAGATTACACATGTTATGAGAATTTCGTGGAGAGATTCAAACAAGTTGTGGATTAATGCAAGTCAATAATAGGGCATTTAAATCTCTGCTCCATACATGAAAAAGTTCATGAAACTCTTAACATTTGCACTCAATTGGATAACATTTAGATGTAGGAATGGGAAAGATGATACCTGATCTGAGCAAAGAAATAGCCCGTCTTGTCGATTCTCCACTCGTTTACAGGACATGAAGTGCAGCTGCTGCCAGAGTGGTGGGGGCCACTGCAGTTGGAGGCATTAATGGATTCATGATTAGAAGAAAAAGATCTAATGACATTCAACGGGATCTTAGAGCAGCACAACAATGTATTCTTGATTTTTTAAGGTAACATAAGTGTTCAAGAGGGCAAGATATTGCAGAGAAGTTTGGCTTATGGAGGCTTAGATACACAAATGATGGTAATATTGCATGGATATGCAAGAGACATATGTATAATAAAGCCTCTGAAACTGTAGAAGTTTCAATTTGACATTTTAGTGGAGATTAACCTTTTCAATTAGGATATGGATTACACAATTTCACTTAATGTAATTTGCTTATAATGGCTTAACATTTTAGATTTTACATGTGAACCTTTACCTTAAAATCTTTGGGTGACAAGATGATCAACATTTGCATTCAAGATATTTATAGCTAGAACAACAACATTGACCAATGCATTCAACATTGACCAATGCATTCAAGATATCTATAGAGTATTCAATGTTAAGGGAGTACTTGTCAACATAAAAAAGTCACCTGACAATGGCTACACATGAAAAAATTTCTTGAAGCTACATACATGTCAATAAAAGTCACCTTGTGGAAAAGTGCTTAAAGCTACACATGACAATGGCCTTCATACTTGTCAATAAAAGCCACCTTGTACCTAAACAAGGAAGTTAGAAGAAAGCCCTGCTACAACAATAAAACACTCTTCCACTCGAGTTATTCATGAAAACATATTTATGATCATAATCTTGAACACAATCTAGAAAGACGCCACAAGAATACCGAAAACGATCCCACAAGAGATGGAGGACGAATTAGAATGTTGGTGTTGAATCGATTTTATTCCTTTCAGTATGTCATATTGTGTAATCTATTTTAAATACCTTCTAATATGCAGAGAAAAATCATCATTGATGCCTTCATCTTTCCAAACCATCTGCCCACAACATCGGTTTCTTTCATTCCGCTCCCGTGTCTTCATCTTCCCGGCCATGGATCAGTTTCTTCCATTTATACTCTCTGTCTTCAAACTCGCTGACCGGAAATAACTCAAATTCATCATCATCTTCAAAGAGATCCAACTTCACCTCCTGATCAGTGGCAGAACCAGAAATTTTTTTCGGGGTGGTCTTGGTATATAAACTGCAAAGGTAAAAAAATCCAGGAAAAAAATAAAAAATGTTGGTAGTGAGATTTGAACTTACAACCTAGAATTATGGAAACAAATAAAAAATGTTGGTAGTGGGATTTGAACTTACAACCTAGAATTATGGAAGCTGAAAAGGGTTTGTCCTTAAACCACTAGGATATAAGGTCTTTTGTTCAAGAAAAAGACACATAACATACTAATATTAACACTACTACTAATACAATAATAAAAATTGGGGGGGGCTTGAGAACATTTTGTGGGGGGCTTGAGACTATTTGGGAGGGCTTGAGACCACCCTAGCTATAGGGTGGTTCCGCCCCTGCTCCTGATAAGCTGCCTTTGATTTTGAATTGCTGATGAAATCCATTTTGAAGGTTTTTTTTTAATCCTCTACTTGAGCTGCTAAAGTGAGATTTAAATAAGAGTGGCATAAGCTGTGAATGATTATCTCTGCTGGTAATAGGGAATACGTAATAAAAAAACAGACTTCATCTCCCCTGGTAATGAACAGTCTCATTAATGGTCATTAGAATTGATACTCAGAGAAGTAAATGAGTCTTCTAGGGAATCAACGTATAAAAAAAAACGAGACTTTATTAGGGGCAATTTAGGTAGTTAAGAGACAACTTTTAGTCTAATTTTAGATATGGGACTTATTTTGGGACACCCCAAAAAGGAATAAGTCCCAAACAAAGTGGGACGGATGGAGTATAAATCGGTGAAATAAAGCAAGAATTCGAAATTGAAGTAATCATTCATCAAGGTTACGAGTTTCACTCTTTGGGGAGAGCCCCACGGGTCAGCCGACAGGACTAGTCTGTAGTGAGCCGATGGCTTCTGAATTGAAACATCTGTTTTGGCTTAGGAAAGATTTCTTCCAGGATTTTATGATGAAAACTCTTGGTGATACATCAGTTCCAGCCAGAAAATCAGTGTATAAATCATCTTATTTTCCTTAAGCATGCATTTGTCTTAACATTTAATGTACCTTGCACTCTCTCAATTTCTTAAACACCCTTTTACCAAGGTTCTCGGCATTTTCAGAGCCAGATCAAGGAGGTTCAGCAGTTCTCAAGACATCACAAGAAGTAGCATAGTTGGTAAGGTTCCAGTTTAGTCAATTTAAGGTTTAATAAAGTATTTTGTTACGTTTAACATCAATGACACGTGAATAAGTCTTGATAAAGCAGGAGATAAAAATGCAGCAGAAGAAGATGAAGATGCAGCTATCAAATGTAAAATACCATTTCAAGATAAAGGCAATTATGGGACTTATCTTGCAATTCAAAAGAAGCAGGGTGAGCTTACCCAATCTGAGGCACGCTTCCAGAGTTTTAACACCAATGGAGTCTTGATTCAAGAAGCCTCTACAGATAAAGGCGAAATTCAAAACTTTGAAGAAATCGGCTAAAGGCTTGCAATTATGGTTCATTTGTATTTATCCCAAAAGTGTTTTCCGTATTTGTGGTATTTATCATTTATTTGTTTTATTATTATAAATAGGACCTTTGTAATGATATTTCTGACACACAGTGAAATATACAAAAAATACTATTTTCTTAAATTCTTTATGGTATTGGAACCTTGAATCGTGCATTAGCTTTTTCTCAACCACAATGGCCAAAGAATCAGCTCTCACGATTCAAAAATTTCATTAATGTTCAAGCCTTATCTCAATAAAGATGAACCTCACAAACTATCAGTTTTGGTGTTCTCAGGTCATCCTTTCGATCAAAAGTCTTGGCGTATACCACCACATTTAATCATCGGAGAAACCTGCAGGGAAGAAAAAAAATGGAGAAGAAGCAAAAATTGACAATCCAGACCACCCTACATGGGTTGTCAATGATGGTCTACTAGTGTCTTGGCTTCTAGGCGCCATGAAGGAAGAAGTTGTGAGCATGATATTGTTAGAAAATCTACGCGGGAACGCAGCCTAATTTCAAATTTATTTCCTATTAACCCAAGATCGACTTCGTTTAAGCAACAAGCATAAAAGAAGTAGACAAGAGAATACCTTGGTTGATCTAATTGGATCGACGGTTTGTCTACGGTTGTAGTTTCTGCACGAAGCCACCCAAGTGTTCGGCCTCTACCGGTGATCCGCTCGAACAGCCTGCCGGAATCCCATCATGGATTGCTACCAGAAAAACTCGGTTGCTAGACCAACCTTTTCTTTCTCTCAAAATATCTCTCTAGGAAGCTCTCAATTTTTCTAGTATATTAGAACTCTTCTAATTGTGAATGATGTACAAAAGAGCTAGCCAACCCCTTGCTTATATAAGGTGTGTGGCGCCACTTGTAGATCCCAATCTGATTGGGAGAAACTTCCTAGTAGATTGTGGAGAAAGAAAATATTTTCCTATTAAAATAAGGAAAATATCTTTGATTGATTTATCTCATATAATTTAATATGTCATATATCCAAGAAATTGTCAATATCTAATATTGATAATCTTTATCATATTACCATAAATCTATTCTGCGCCCCACAGCCATAAATTGGCATCCGGAATATTCTTTTAATTAATATAATACAATGATTAATTAATTTGTAAAATACATGTGTATCAATATACACAAATAATTTCGACAAACATATACATTATATGTATATTTAATTAATCAACATAATTAATATATTGTATTTAATTTATTCATAATAAATAAATACCACCATATTAATTTATCACTATAACACTTTATAGTCGAGATTAAATTTTCCATATTTGGTTATCACTATAACCGCATTTTAATCCAGCTAGATGTTCTTATGTGTGTGACCCGATAGGCTTCCGAATATGTTGGCCGTAGGCACAAAGTGCAAATTACAAAAATGCCCTTCATACCTAACGATCACGGAATAGCGTCTAACAACACACCGTGACCCCCAATCATCGGAAGGGTCAAATGCAATGACTACTACCTTTCATGTGAAACGGTTACCGTGT
The DNA here is from genome assembly GCA_026214975.1 of Gentiana macrophylla. Taxonomy (NCBI): domain Eukaryota; kingdom Viridiplantae; phylum Streptophyta; class Magnoliopsida; order Gentianales; family Gentianaceae; genus Gentiana; species Gentiana macrophylla. The sequence continues at coordinate 70,706,686 of CM047814.1, forward strand.
AAATATAATTCTATCGCTGTTACAATATCCATACGGTCGTACGTGGAGTGTCAAACATCAATGACCATATCTTATAATCTGCATATCCTACTCTCTCGAAGTAACATATTACTTCCGCTTTGCAAAGACTTTCGAGAATAAGATATTCCTTATAAGAAGGCCCTTTCGGATATTACTCCTAATCATAGGATACGCGATTTCCGGACGAGCAACATGAATCCTACGCATGCTTCAGTATCACACACAATCACTACCGCATGACCGCCCCATGGCTAGGGAAAACCTCAATAGTGTCAAAGGATGACAATCCACACCGTGATGTCATGAAGACTCCGGTCTCAGGTTAATTACACAACCACCACATAATGTGACACTTAATAAAGTAAGTGGGTCAGTCTAACGTACGCATTCTCTAATACACATCCACGTACAGTCCAAGTGTCCCTAACTTTGATAGATGATATCTATCCTTGCCTTCAATAAGATAGAAGACATCCAATATGTGCTAGTCTAATCGTACTATTAATGTCTCATTTAATAGTACATACGACTAGAGATATTTAAGTATCAAACCTTTTAAAGTGAGTCGAGATCTCGTCAACCATAATCATTATTATGATTTCTCTTTCACAGTTTGACACTAGGGATGTTATCATATATACAATCACAAATTGGTTCATATAAATAAACAGAAAATATAATAACAGAAAACCCATTTAACGTATGTATATACATAAAGAAATAGTAGAAATGATCCGACCCGGTCGGATCCGGTCCAACCCGATTGGGTTTAGGACACTACTTCAACGATCTCCCACTTGACCTAAACCAATCACTCGTACACACAAGAACAAGTTGAAACAGAAGAATCTCATGCAATACTTTCGACTAACCCTAATCATGAATGGATCACTATCCGTAGGGACTCAGACTATCTTCATATCATTCTCCAAATGACTATGTCAAAAGGAACCGCCTCAACACACACATGAATCTCTGACGAGACCCTAGTCCTTGCTTCAAGCAATGAATCCACTACTATATCAGCTGTATAGAAAACGTGGAAGAACTCGACAAGGTTTAGGAATGAACCTTCTAGATCCATGTATTGCTCCCGCTGCGCCTCCAAGGCGTATACTGTGTTTTGGCCCAGTTATAGAATTTTCAGTGATCTTTAGCTAAGAACATTTCCAGCTCACTGTATCACTCGATTAAAGTGATTACAAATCCAGATTGTAACTCCCACTATCTACGTTAGATTCAGGGCATATATCTGTATATCTATGTTTATCCAATTCCAAGTTTCAATAAACCAGGAACACATCCTTAACATCTTTAAGGATAATCTCGACATCTACCAGAATCACTTTCATACTTGCTCATGACTCTTCGTGAAGTATGAACATATGGTTCAATTCACAACACTTATGATGGACCCTATTGCAGAAGCAAATGGGACTTTCCATAAGTATCATCTTTCACCTTATCTTTTAGGATTGATGTCCTATCACAGATAGTCCCCAAGAACACTGGCTAGCAGTGTCTCTCGGTACGGTCTATGCGAAACTTCTTTAGCATCCCATCTATGCAGATGAACTGTGATAACCAAGCATTATCTAAACCTATCACTATAAATTCTTATTTCCAAAATAACAACTGCCATTCCATGAGTTTTCGTAAATACCTTGAACTACCAAACATTTATTGACCGTGACATAGGGTGTTGATTCCGAGAAGGATATTCAATACCTTGCTCACAACTGTGACACTCCCACTAACCCTATTGCACATTATACATATCGTTCTTCTTGATGGAATCAAAATCCTTTTGATCTATCAAAGCAAACAACTTATACAAGGGAACTTGTTTGAGTCCATAAATAGATCTTATAAGCTTACATCATGTTACTGTCTATGAACATCAAGCCATTGGCCCAACGACTTCAACACTATCATATAGCTATGATACGTAGCTACAACAAGCACTAACTGAATAGACTTAAGCATAGCTGGTAGCGCAAAGGTAATTACAAGGTTTACACCCTGTAGCCTTCAGCCTATCAACCTAGCCGTATGGCAATCGTATTTACATCCATGTCAGTCTTTCATGAAGACATGCTACACCTTTTAAGGACATTCCAGACTAGGTTCATAACCTGTTTGTCACATATGGAATCTGTTTCATATATTACGGCTCCAAGCCATATCTCAAATTCTTGCCTTTCAAGCATTCCTGCATAAGTCGCGAGACCTTCATTCTTCAAGATGAACATACCAGTAGCCCTTTCAGGCGTGAGGATATCTGTAGACTCACAGAATATTTGTGTGCACTGAGTAGTGACCTGCACATCATCACTGTATGGCGCCTACTCATGTTCCGATGGTTGAATATCCCTTTGTGGTTCTCAAACTCTTTTGAGATCTTGACTACTCCCACTGTTTCTTTTGGAAGAAACACTTCCTCTCGAAGACAGCATGTTTGGAGACAAACACTTTTGCTCCACAGGTAAGTAAATAATATCTAGCGTACTTGCTAAGAAATCCCACAAAGTTGCACATGTCATACTAGGCTCCAAGCCTTTTAGACACTTCCTGCTTGCTAGAAGCACGACAACCCTAAATCATCGGTTAAGATCGATTTGATGTCATCGTCTTCCATATCCGATATGGAATTTATTCAACCTTTATTCTTTGGAGCTTGGTTAAGTATATGTATTGAATAAGGGCACTATCCCGAAACAGGTAAGAGATACTTTGCATGGCTTACCTTACTTCTTCATCGTATGAAGTGTTGCTTCCATTTTAGAAACACAATCTAATCACATGTCCCAAAATGGTATCCTTTCAAGGGAGAATCTGATTCCCTTTCAGACAACTTCTGAAAAAAACACCCTTCAGGCATTAATTACTTCAATCCAATTGAAGATTAATTCCTAAATTGTTTACCAATCTCATATTCGTACTAGTCTGAACCTTTCAGACTTTCCGAAATTCGTACTTCACGTAAGTATGTTTGACTATTTCTAAAACATTCAAAGAGAGTAGTAGACAATAATATTATTCGTGGCATTAATTGTCACAAGCCAACAAACATCAGTATGTTTAGGCTTTAGGCAATTTTCTAGATTCTATAATCTTTTCACAAAAGGGTATTTTAGTCATCTTTAGATAAGATATGTATCACCCATATGATTCATAATCACATGGTCCATACATCATCAGAATGTCATTCGATCACACCACTATCCTCCATAGAGACTCTGTCTAGAACAACCACAAATATCAAGGATAACAGCCATACAAATACTTGGTTGAGATGTTATCACTATATCAACTATATAATGACACCGATCTAGTATGTTAGATTCAGTGACCGTTCAAATTTATCGGAATAACATTTATTCCTTACAATTGAATATTTCTACTAAATCCTAACAAATAACTGAACTCGTGTTCTTCATAAGAACCAGAACACAATAACATTTATTTAGTTCCTTTATCAGTTTACTTAACTCAGAATATTATATAGTAAATGCTGCAACATTTGCTTCACTTTCCATATCTTTGAATATTCTGTATTTAATCTTTCTAATTTAATCATACTCCAAAGATATCATATATCTAAGAGTTGACTTAGACAAATTTATCTCAACTTGCTTGCTTAGAATAGAGACTTCGATAAGTTCTCTTAATTAAGAACATGCCCTAACTTTCCTTTTTAATCCCTTAAGCACTTGTAAATATTTCTTAGTTTAGTCTTCATAGATCACAAGAGCTATGTCTTCAATTTCCATAAAGAAAATACAATGTTTATTAGATAGTTTATTTAACATTTTGAATCATATTCAAAAGATAAACTATTTAATTAACCTTCAAGCAATGATTAAAGAAATAAGTCGATACATAAATCTTATAATTTTGAAAACAGCCTTTCCAAAATTTGACGTGGTCATTCTTATCCAACGTTTGAATTAATTGTCATCGTATGACAGAATGATCATCTTGGATCGTATCCAATATATGATTAATTCCTTGAAACTTATTTCAAGTGATTTAATCATATAATGAGCTTCCGTTTTTCATTAATAATTAAAGTCTTGGAGCACTCCATCAAATATGTAGTCTCATTGTCTTTAACTACTATAACGAGGTTGCTCGTGTCATTGCTTATTTTAAAAGGATTAAAATTACTTAACCATATTTGAGAACGTTTCTCAAAAGGTAACAGTCATAATTTGGTTTTATAATCGAGAATAAAAATATAAATAAAAGCTTGCTAAATACTACAACATAAAATAAATATAAAAGAGTGTTTTTGTTTATACATGCAAAATCAAAATGGGTTTTGGTTTATGATTTTGCTCCCACTAGTCAACTACTTCCAATTGACTTTCAAAAAAATTTCAAAATTCTTTAGTGGCTGAGATCCAATCTTGTTACCTCGATTCCCGGTGGTGGTCGATCAACCAAGATAATTTCGAAAGGTAGGTAACCCTTTGCCAATCACATCTCTATGTAATTCTCAGTGGTTGACTAGTCAACTCTTTGACGATACACATCACTATGTGTTAGTCAACCCCTTGTCTCCAAAATTAGACGTTCTTGATGGTGGTCAATCACTGCAAAATTTTAGTCAAGTCATAACCCAATATTCACGAGATCTCATACGATAATATCTCAATAATGAAGATATACCCGAGGTAGGTCAACTCCCGGTGGTGGTCGATCAGTTGGATCCGAACAAGGGCTCTTCACCGTCATTATAATATTGGGAGACAATATTTCGACTTGATTTTTGTTGTGGAAGTATTTATGTAAATTAATTCACTTATTTAATTTTAATTATAGTCTCATCAAATATATCTATCTCTATAGACATACACCATACACATTCATCTAGATTGTACCTAGTCATGCATCTATCATATCGTATAAAATAAATACATGCACAAAATAAATAAATACGTAAAGTAACCAGTATGATCATGGACTTATCCTAAGTGCGGTTTCGAATCACAATCTAAGGGTAGCTGCAACCGCCAATAGGATCTATAATGCGCCACCTTCAACGGGGTATTCATTCGTCTATCTTTGGTCTCCATGTTTTGCTCCATTCTCGTTACATTATAATATAATCTATCTAATAAATTAATACACCCGCCGAACACCCGGGGGGGGGGGGGGAGCTAACGGGAATAGGATAAATGCAGAAAGTACAATATGTCACGTTCTTCATAACGGCCTAGGACAATCTTGAAAACCAACATAAAATAAATAACACACATCTATCCTATTGGTCGAGTCCATGATCAATCGGGGTCCATATAATCATATTATATCTAACATATCTAATCCATACAATAAAATTTTATGAAAAAGATAAATACTAAAATTGCCAACTTGCATCTTAATTAATCGATTAACGTTTAATCAATTAACTAATATTATCCAATCAATTAACTAATTAACATTTAATTAATTAAATGATTTTAATCGAAATAAAATTCACGATTAATTTCATAACGATTTCTATTTTAATTTTAATCAATTAGAAGTATTCCAAAATAAATCAAAATGAAAATTAAGTCTCTTTTGTTTTTTTCCTTTTGATTCATAATCAAAAGGGATGCCTTTGGTTTCCAAAACCAAAAGGCATCAACCTGGGCCCTTTCCAAAATCAAATATTTTGAAAAGGGCCTAGGTCTATTCCAAACAAAATTTGAAAAGGCCTAGGTTAATCACAAGCCCAATTAAGGACCATAAACCAACCCAATACTATAGTGCCATGTGGCATCCCAATGGCCCAAACTATTTGAACCATTGGTTAGCCGCATGACCGTAACTAAACAAAGAGATATCTATGTTCCATTAAAATTCACAAAACAACAAACAAAAATTTTCGGGGTCCACCAAGAGTCACTAGCCGACGCCGGCCACCACAAGGGCAGCCGATGCCGCCGGCGTGTTCAAGGTGGGACGCCGCCGCCAGTCGGCCGAGTAGCCCCATTGTCGATTTTTTTGTTCGTTCTTCGTTGTGCGAATTTAAATCATGCATCTATTAATTAATTACTACACAAATTAACTATTGCTTATTGCTTAAGCTCGAAGCTCGCTCCGATACCATTGTTAGGAAATCTATGCGGGAATGCAGTGAAATTTAAAATTTATTTCCTATTAACCTAAGACCGACTTCGTTTAAGCAACAAGCGTAAAAGAAGTAGACAAGAGAATACCTTGGTTGATCCAATTGGATCGACCCTTTGTCTACGGTTTTAGTTTCTGCACGAAGTCGCCCAAGTGTTCGGTCTCTACCGGTGATCCACACGAACAGCCCGCCGGAGTCCCATCATGGATTGCTACCAGAAAAACTCGGTTGCTAGACCGACCTTTTCTCTCTCTCTCTAGGAAGCTCTCAATTTTTCTAGTAAATTAGAACTCTTCTAATTGTGAATGATGTACAAAAGAGCTAGCCAACCCCTTGCTTATATAGGGTGTGTGGCGCCACTTGTAGATCCCAATCTGATTGGGAGAAGTTTCCTAGTAGATTGGGAGAAAGAAAATATTTTCCTAATAAAATAAGGAAAATATTTTTGATTGATTTATCTCATTTAATTTAATATCTCATATTAAATATTTACAAGATATTGTCAATATGTAATATTGAATATTTTTATCATATTACCATAAATCTTTTTTTCAAAAAATCTCTTAATATCTAATATTAGTATATTGTAATACTATTAATTAAATTACAGAATCCAAGTGTATCTTATACACTAGTGTCTGCGCCCCATAGCCATAAATTGGCATCCGGAATATTCTTTTAATTAATATAATTCTATGATTAATTAATTTGCAAAATACATGTGTATCAATATACACAAATAATTTCGACAGACATATACATTATATGTATATTTAATTAATCAACATAATTAATATCTTGTATTTAATTTATTCATATTAAATAAATACCGCCATATTAATTTATCACAATAACACTTTATAGTCAAGATAAAACTTTCATTATTTGGTTATCACTATAACCGCATTTTAATCCGGCTAGATGTTCTTATGTGTGTGACTCGGTAGGCTTCCGAATATGCTGGCCGTAGGCACAAAGTGCAAATTACGAAAATGCCCTTCATACCTAATGATCACGGAATAGCATCTAGCAACACACCGTGACCTCCAATAATAGGAAGAGTCAAATGCAATGACTACTACCTTTCATGTGAAACGGTTACTGTATAAATATAATCCTATCGGTGTTACAATATCCTTACGGCCGTACGTGGAGTGTCAAACATCAACGACCGTATCTTTTAATCTGGATATCCTACTCTCTCGAAGTAACATATTACTTCTGCTTTGCAAAGACTTTCGAGAATAAGACATTCCTTATAAGAAGGCCTTTTCAGATATTTACTCCTAATCGTAGAATACGCGATTTCCGGACAAGCAACATGAATCCTACGCATGCTTCCGTATCACACACAATCACTACCGCATGATCGCCCCATGGCTAGGGGAAACCTCAATAGTGTCAAAGTATGACAATCCACACCGTGATGTCATGAAGACTCCGGTCTCTGGATAATTACACAACCGCCACATAATGTGACACTTAATAAAGTAAGTGGGTCAGTCTAACGTATGCATTCTCTAATACACGTCCACATATAGCCCAAGTGTCCCTACACTTTGATAGACGAGATCCATCCATTCCTTCAATAAGATAGAAGACATCCAATACGTGCTAGTCTAATCGTATGTACTATTAATGTCCCATTTAATAGTACATACTGTTGGAGAAAAAGCCCAATTGAAGGGTTGAACAGTCAACTTTAGCGCTAATTACGGATAGGCTCCGATGTATGTCATCAAGATTTAATGATATCATTAAATACTCCATACGGAGTAGTTGATGATGGGCTTTTGAATCACTCGATTCGGATATCGGGTGAATGAGCAATTAATCCCTAAAGTTGGTAGAAAATATGTAGGAGATGGGTGTTGAAGGGAGGACCTCACCCCATTCTCCTACATTGGAAACTTGAGTGTTGGGAACTCAAGTGATAAGAGCTAGTGTGTCTCTTATGGATGTGCCCCAAAGGGCAAGGCACTTTTGAGCCGGAGGGAGGACTTAGATTATTCCACGCGCGCGCGCGCCGCTGCCGTCCGTCCGTCCGTCTCGGCTCGAGCTCGGTTCGGTTCGGGTGTTACTATTAATTTTTTGGACAAAATTTCTTTATGAAATTAACCATAAAATTAATTTTGGAATGTGGTTTTGTCATTCGACCAATCAGAGTTCATTGAGTCATTCGAACAATCAGAATTCAGACGACATATCATCCGACCAATCAGAAGGTTTGATTATTTCGAAATTTCTCTTATAATTTCGGCCTAGCTTCTTTCATTGAGGGAGAAGTCGGCCATTACTTTTCCAAGGGGAAAAATTTGATGATGTGTCTCGGCCAATCAGATTCGAGCATTGACTCATCATCTCCACTATATAAAGTACCCATGGATGAAGGTTAATCATAGAATTTTCTCTAGTCTTTTCCACCACAAAAAGTCTAGCATATAGATCTAGGTTTTGAGTCGAAGAGAAGTTGGAGCACTCTGTAATTTCGCCGGAGCTCGGATTTTTGAAGTGCCTCTAAATCCTAGACGTAAAGCCGTTGTATCTTGGGAGACATTTGCTACTACCGTGGGCACCATACCGGAGCAATTTGTCTTAAGGAAAGAGTAACTACTCGCCTCGGTTTGATCTCTAGTCCTTTATTTTGTGCATACTACCTTTATTGTCTATTGTTTGAATCAGATATGCATGATGATATTTATGTTGTTAGATCTGCTAAATAATATGAATTGTACTATTCACATGATTTATTTTCTAGATTAATGTTCCGTAATTTAATCCGTAAATTACGGATCTGTTCCGTAAATCACTCCACATATGAAAAAAACAGTTAATCACTGCTGCGTGGCGCCCCACTTTTCGATCGCATATGAATGTGGGAGAGGTTAATCGAATAACACAGAGAGCAGAGTCGAGAACTGCTGCTTCTATCATTGAAGGGTGTTATCACTCCACATACGATACACTATGTCTGATTATTTTGGATCAATATAATAATGATAATAAAAGGAAAGGGAAAATTTAGTGTGTGTACGTATGCTTTTATTTTGAATATTGAACCTGATGGCTTCCATTCAGTAAATTAATTTGTTTGTGCCGACGAGCAAATAATTTATTTATATGTGTGGGTGAACGATGATACTATCAAACATAGATATTGATATTTTTATGTGCTAATATCATTAAGTATGAATTATTCTGTGGGCAAATATATTTTGTCCTATTGGTCCGGTGATATAATTTCGGCCGTCGAATTAATTATTGTGGTAGACATACGACGCGTTGCTTCTATGAATGGCAAATCATTGATTTTTCTTTCCGCCACGTATAGGCTGGGGTCGTGATTAGTTATTGACTAGATCTAGTTACTTTGTTTATGTCTCAGTGGAACCTAAATTAGGGGGGAAAAAAGGGTGGATCTGCTATGATGTCTCATATAATATAATATATTTTGACTGTATTTTGAGGCCTTGCTTTAGTCTTGTAGTAGATATCATGTTTATATAACTGTGGAACATTAACGGGCCAATTCAGTTTGCTTCGTTGGTTATATGTCTGATTGAAAGGCATCATTGGTTCCACTACTACATCTACTTTGATTCACATGCTCCGTTGAAAAATCTTTCGGGTGGTATTAGTAGATTGACATGCATATTTCTCTATCCATGCTCCGTTTTCTATTCAAGTGGTAGTATTCGGATTGATTGACAATACTTAAAGAATTACTATATCAGGATGTAAAATTTAGTTGCACATGAAATGATTGATGTGTTTGGTGCAATTATAATGAGGTTTTGGTGGGTATATACTCGATAAACAAAGTGTATTAATTTTATTTGATCACGATTGTTGTGCTGTTTCTTTAAACAAGGAACTAGACTTCTCTGCAAACCGAGTAGGGAAGATGAACTAAACAATATGAGTCATTTTTGTGGCTTTGAATGTGAAATTTCATCTATCTTTTGTTCGTTGGACATAAATAGAAGGAACCACCGAGGTGAGTCCGAGGTGGTTGTGTCTTTGTGACACGTGTGTAGGTGCCTAAGGTGGCACTAAATGTTGCTTCTCTGACTAGGTCATCCATTCCTATGCTTGGGAAAGGACTGAGAAGTTTGCTTGTGCAACGAACGATGGTCAAACTGGATTGATCAGTGTGATGACAGTGAAACTGTCTGTTGAGCACAAAAGTGATGCCCCGTATAGAGCCAGTGAGATTGGCTTTAAGATCTGCTTACTTGCTTTAGTAATCTTGCTTGTGACACTATGACTAGGACTTGCAAATTTCAAATTCGTCTGTCCATTGATGAGCATGGTGTTGTTACCAAATTTGAAATTTGATCCTAATCACTAGTATGAGTTGTAGCCATGTTGGCTAACTCACCGGATGACAGGTAGAAAGGAACACAAAACCTCTAGATTCATGCAAACTAGAGGTGATAAAAGTATAATGATACTTTTACCGACAATAGCACCAAATATTGTGATGTTGATATGCTGAAAAGCAAAGATTGCGCTCGTGATGCCTTGAGGGTTGTCAGAATGAATGTGAGAATAAACATAGCAAACGGATGAGATGCATCCGTAGTGATTGTGGTGGTTGATATGAGGTATTGTTTCATGAGTCTTGCTAAGGGCCCGGCATCATTCATCAAGCAACTACACCATACACACCTATGTCAAGTGGTATTGCTATATGCAAGAACCAAACTCTTAAAGAGTTGATGAATGATGTGTTGATAAGTTCGAGTTTACCTCAAAACTTGTGGGGGGAAGTTGTCCTCTCAGCAAAGTTCATTCTGAACAAGATCCCTTCAAAGAAGAAGGGTGACACCCCGTATGGGTTGTGGAAAGACCGAGGTCTAGCTAAGAATTATTGGAAATGTGGGGGGTGTTTGGCTAAGGTTGAAGTATCTAAACCAAAGCAAGTGGAAATAGGACCTAAAACGATTGATTGTATATTCATCGGATGTACTCTCAAGAGTAGTGCTTATTGGTTTCTGGTGCATAAATCAGACATGATGAGATCATCACCATGTTGTGTTCTTTGAAGATCTTTTTCATAGAAGGAAACATATAAAACAAGCATGAGTAAGCGGACATATGAGTCTTAATTAGAGTGTGATCCTAAAGAACTTGAGGAGCCTCGTTGTAGTATAAGGGCAAGTACTTTCAAGCCCTTTGCTCCTGATTTTCTGACCTATGTGGTAGAAAACGAACCCAGGACATATGCCGAGGCAATGTCAATTCAATAAGCTCCTTTCTGGAAAGAAGGTATATGTAGTGAAATAAAATCCATCATGCAAAACCACACTTGGAAGTTGGTTGGTCTTCCAAGTGGATCCCCAAGAAGAAATTAAAGTTTGATTGTAAGGCGTTGTTGGTAGCCCGAGGGTATCGACAGAAAAAAGGCCTTGACTTTTTACTCACCGGTTATGAGAATTACTTATATAAGGGTTATCATCGATATAACCTGGAAGTCCATCAAATGGATGGTTATGGTGAGTTGAAAGAAGAGATGTACTTGGAACAACCCGAGGGGTTCATATTTCCGGGACAAGAGAGTAAAGTGTGTAGACATGTTAAGTCGAATATTAGCCAGAGTGATGGAATATCGAGTTTGACAATGTTATGTTGTCAAGTGGGTAGGACATATATATGTCTACTTTAAGAAAACACCTATGTGATAGTAAATCTATGACATGCTAATAATGGGAAGTACTCATGAGAGTATCATGAATACAAAAAGGATGTTGACAAGGGACTTCGATGTGAAGGACCTGAGAGTTGCAGATGTGAGCACTCAACTTGACCTAAGTATGCACTTAGTCAAAAACAGAGGAGAACCTGTGGATCAATTGAGATATTCTCAAGTGATCGGAAGTCTGATGTACATAACCAATTGTACACAACTAGACTTAGCATGTGTAGTGAATAAACTGAGTAGGCTCACGAGTAATCCAGACAATAATCATCGGAATGCCTTAAATAGGTTGTTGAGGTACATGAAGTGCACAATGAGTCTGGGATTACAATATACAAGATATCCAGACATATTAGAAGGATAATGCGATGCCAACTGGATATCAGATACAAAATTTTTAGGGTCCATCAATGGATACTTATTCACGATTGGTGGTGTTGTTGTGTCCAGGAAGTCTACAAGACAAACATGCATAGCTCGTTCCATAATAGAAGATGAGTTTATAGCATTGGATAATGTTGGAGAACAAGTTGAATGGCTTGGAATGTCCTTGAGGATATTCCGTATTGGCCTAAGCCAGTGGAGGCTATTAGCATACACTGCGATAGTCAGTCGCCTATAGGTAGGACACAAAGTAGTATGCATAATGGTAAGTCTCGACGCGTGTGCCAGAGACATAATACCAATAAATAATTGATCTCTAATGGTTTGATTTCCATCGATTGTATAAGATCAAAGGAGAATCTTGTGGATCCGCTTATAAGAGGTTTAGCTAGAGATCAGATGTCAATATTGACAACCGGAATGGGACTGTAGCCTATTATGCATGTTTCCTTGTAGTGGCAACCCAATCATGTTGACTGGAGATCCCAATATCATGGTTCAAAAGGGACAACTAAGTCAGTAGTGAGAGCAGTCCAAAGACTTACCCATTCTGAGAGAATAAAAGTGCTATATGCAGAGGGTGTGAGGTTAAGCTTAGCTTTTAATGATTCTTATAGCTTGATATTCAAGTGGGGTAGGGAAGAATACCCTTGATAGGAGGTCACCTATGTAAGTGCGAAGTGGGGCCGCTTCTGTGAGTGTTTTGAGGCTTGAATTCTCTAAAGCACTTTCTAAAACCAAGTGTTGTCTAGGGCCGAGATGGACACAACCATGAGAACCGAAAGGGGAAATATTGTGTGAGTGCTATTGTGTTGGTTTACACCAAAGGCTGAACAGTTCAAGACCTGGTTCTCGTATTAGCCGAGTAAATCCGATAGTACTTCACTAAGGCAGGTTTAAGGCCAGAAGCTACCTCTCCTGATGCAATATTTTTCCGTCTGACTTCTCTTTAGAGTCTGTATTTGCATTTGCATTAATTTTCATTCATGTGGGGGATTGTTGGAGAAAAAGCCCAATTGAAGGGTTGAACAGTCAACTTTAGTGCTAATTACGGATAGGCTCCGATGTATGTCATCAAGAGTTAATGATATCATTAAATACTCCATACAGAGTAGTTGATGATGGGCTTTTGAATCACTCGATTCGGATATCGGGTGAATGAGCAATTAATGCCTAAAAGTTGGTAGAAAATATGTAGGAGATGGGTGTTGAAGGGAGGACCTCACCCCATTCTCCCACATTGGAAACTTGAGTGTTGGGAACTCAAGTGATAAGAGCTAGTGTGTCTCTTATGGATGTGTCCCAAGGGGCAAGGCACTTTTATGCAGGAGGGAGGACTTAGATTATTCCACGCGCGCATGCGCCGCCGCCGCCGTCCGTCCGTCTTGGCTCGAGCTCGGTTCGGTTCGAGTGTTACTATTAATTTTATGGACAAAATTTCTTTATGAAATGAACCATAAAATTAATTTTGGAATGTGGTTGTGTCATTCGACCAATCAGAGTTCATTGAGTCATTCGACCAATCAGAATTCAGACGACTGATAACGGTCATTTTACGCCCGTTATTCTATGGTTTTTATCCCCGATTCTAGTTTGAAAGAACTATAATATAGCAATAATTAGTCGTAATATGCTGAATTTACTTATGCCAAGGGTTACGATTCATTATTGTGTATTTAAAGGTTTTATTGTATTATTTGATGTTACAGACCGTGTTTTATGCTAAATTTGCAGTGGCTATTTGAGGAAGCAGAAAGAGGGGAATTCGGAGAAGGTTTAATGGATTGCAGACATGTTTAGGCGGCCCAAGACAAAAACGAGAGGAAGCCCAGAAGACAGAAGGCTCGGTCGACCGAGCCTATACATTCGGTCGACCGAGTGTCCACGAAGCCCAGCAGAAGTCCAATGCATCCTTTGAGGCGGTTAGGGTTCACTAATGTCGGCATTTTAAGTCGCTCTTCTTAAGTCGGCTGTAGCTCTATATAAACATAAGTCCTTTGTATTTTTTAAAAGACACCAATATACCAATTCATTCATTTATACATACAAGCAAATAAGGATTCGTTAGGCTTGTGAAAGAGCTGGGGGTGCAATAATGTAAGCCCTAGTTTCTCTTCTTGTTTTCTTTTAGTAATTAATTTCCCAATTATGCTTTGATTGTTTGAGTAGTTATTCATAGCTAGATGATGTAGATCTAGGCTATGACGTTAGGGAAGTGATGATGCCTTGTCTATGAGGATATCATACCCTACGTCCTCTTCCTAAGATTTATGGATGAATCTACGTGTTTAATTTACGTATATCTAGGTTAATTTATATAATGTCCTGATGATTCAATATATAATCCGATTCGTATGAGAAACGCTGAGAAATATATTCAGGGGTGTAATCTGGGGAGTGAGCGCTCGGGTGACTGAGTGGTGTCACTCGGTCGACCGAGCCTATGCATTCGGTTGACCGAGAGCCTCTAACCCTGCTTCATCCGTTAATCAGTCACGTCTTTATGATTAGATTAGCTTAATTGAATCCGTTATCTCAGTAGGTATGGCTATGGCTACGTTACTCGCTTGATTTAATTAAAACGTGTAAAAAGGAAATACCAATATAAAACTCTTAGGTAGGCTTATGAATTGATCTTCACGGACGTTCAGCGTTATCTAGGAAGGTTTATATTAGGGAATTGCGCGCACCTTGTTTATACGTAGATCATAAACTAGCATGAGATTATAACTTGGTAATTGTTAGTTGGACGAGAGTTTGAGTGATCGTTTAGGAAGTACACCTAACCATAGGAATGTTGCCTAGACGAGGTGTACGGTTTATATCGGCATCCTTAGAGTCGTAAGCGTGTGAGTTATATGAGATGGAGGCACTTAAAAGGCGAAGTCACGTAACAATATCACAGTGATCTAGTGACCTACCGGTGCTACGTCAAGTTTTAGAGGATGACTCCCGTAGCCCATATAAACAGATTATGAACGGATTAATAGTTGATAAGTCTCGTTGTTATATAAATTGTCTAGATCCAAATGATTATAGTTATAATTGGGTAGTTGATTACGTTATTTGTTTACATGTTTTTTTTTATACGTTTAAGTGTATTTTTCTTTTCTCGTATCTTATGTTGGTCATAGACCGTCTTTGTTAAACGAAATAAGTAGGTTGACTGTTTAAGTAGGATCCACAAATTGATTCTCTGTGGGATCGACCTCGACTCTATCTAGCTATACTGCGATTGAACCTAGTTTACTTGCTAGTGGTTATTTAGGCATCGAGTTAATAATTTAACTTGACTTCAATCAACGACACATCATCTGACCAATCAGAGGGTTTGATTATTTTGAAATTATTCTTATAATTTCGGCCTAGCTTATTTCCTTGAGGGAGAAGTCGGCCATTACATTTCCAAGGGGAAAAGTTTGATGACGTGTCTCGGCCAATCAGATTCGAGCATTGACTCCTCCTCTCCACTATATAAAGTACCCCATGGATGAAGGTTAATCATCGAATTTTCTCTAGTCTTTTCCACCACAAAAGTCTAGCATATAGATCTTGGTTTTGAGTCGAAGAGAAGTTGGAGCACTCTGTAAGTTCGCCGGAGCTCGGATTTTTAAAGTGCCTCTAAATCTGAGACGTCAAGATGTTGTATCTTGGGAGACATTTTCTACTACCGTGGGCATCATACCGGAGCACTTTGTCTTAAGGAAAGAGTAATAACTCGCCTCGGTTTGATCTCTAGTCTTTTATTTTGTGCATACTACTTTTATTGTCTATTGTTTGAATCAGATATGCATGATGGTATTTATTTTGTTAGATCAGCTAAATAATATGAATTGTACTATTCACATGATTTATTTTCTAGATTAATATTCCGTAATATAATCCGTAAATTACGGATCTATTTCGTAAATCACTACACATACGATACATTATCCCAACATATATGACTAAAGACATTTAAGCATCAAACCTTGTATAAACATAAATTGGGACGTTATCATATATACAATCACAAATTGGTTCATATAAATAAACAGAATATATAATAACAGAAAAGCCATTTAACGTATGTATAAACATAAAGAAATAGTAGAAATGTTCCGACCCGGTTGGATCCGGTCCAATCCAATTGGGTTTAGTACACTATTTCAACAGATATATGAGGATGAAGCAACAACATTCCAGATCTGGTCAACACTGGATCAAAAACTCCTTCCACATACAGTTGAAAAGGAAGGTAACGTTAAAAATCTCCCAACGGGCCTTAAGAAAGGTAGTAAAAGTGTTGAAGATTATCTAAAGGAATTTAATTTGTGATAATTTGGCAGCAATAAAGAAACTTTGTCTGATTTTGATAAAGTATTCCAGTTCTCTCATGGACTTGGCAATGAGTACATGAGCTTCAGAACTGCAATGCTCACAAAAACCTTATACCCTTCTTTAAGTCAATTAATCATGCACTACAAGGTTATGAACATACTATCAAGGCACAGAGGGCTGCACTGAAATTGCTGGCAGATCAAGCTCATGCCTACTTCTCTCAAAGAGGGAGAGGAAGAGACAGAAGAGGAGGAGGACGAGGCTTCAATTCAAGAGGCCATGGTTTTGCCCCTGTAGGTAGATCCTCAGACACTGTATCAAAACAATAAGAGGGCAATGCAAGGGGAGCTGAACCAAAACCTTATGAACAACAAAGAAATACTGCTAATACTGGACCAAAAGTGGTTTGTCAAATCTGTGGAAGAGTAAATCACTCAGCCATGGACTGCTGGTACAGGTTTGATCATACCCATCAGACTAAGAATGTACCACAAGCATTTGCTGCAATGAACCTGACAGAAGGACATGATCCTGCCTTCTATACGGACACTGGAGCAACAACACACATGACAAATGATGAATGTAAGCTTTTATCTAAAGGAAATTATCAAGGTAATGATAAGATATATGTAGGAGATGGGTCTCGATTAGACATAACCCACATAGGTGATATATATGTTTGTAACTTAAAACTCAAGGATTTAATGTCTGTTGGAAAGTTTGCATCTGATAATCAATGTATGTTTGAGTTCACTGACTGTAGTTTTGTGATAAATGACCAAGAACAGAGGATCATTGCCAAGGGACTTAGAAAAGGCAACCTAAATGCAGTCAATGAAGATCTAAAAGAGGCTCTAAGTGCATTAAAATCAGGAAAGGCACCCATTTTTGTTTGGCATGAAAGGCTGGGGCATCCTCATGCCAAACTAGTTTCTGTTTTGAATAAAAAATGTCTTATTAATGTGAGCAGTTGATTTCAACAAACTAGGGTTGTGTTAGTTGCCAATTAGGCAAAAGTTATAATCTCTCTTTTAATAAAAGCAATAAAAATCAGTTTTACCATTGGAAAAAGGTGCATTGTGACTTATGGGGACCAACCCATGTGGCTTCTAATCAAGGATACCATTATTATGTGGTTTTTAATGATGGTTATACACGTTTCACTTGTTTATACCCACTGAAGAAAAAGTCTGAATTTTATGAATGTTTTCTGAAATTTAAAAAATCAGAAGATAAAGATCTTTCAGTGTGATGGAGGAGGTGAATTTAAGTTAAGAGAGTTTCTAAATCATCTTTCTACATGTGGTATTTATTTACAGATATCTTGTCATCATACTCCAGAAAAAAATGGAGTAGCTAAGAGGAAACATAGACATGTGGTGGAAACAAGTTTAACCTTGATGTTTCATGCCAATGTTCCTTAGCATTTGTGGGTTGAGGCCTTCCTAACTTCTATACATCTTATTAATAGACTACCCTATTCCAGTTTGAACTTTGAAACACCATACTACAGATTTTTTAAAAGAGATCCTGATTATGATGGTTTAAAGGTCTTTGGCTGCCAATGCTTCCCTACTCCGAGGCATCATGGACAGTCAAAATTTGCAAATACAAGCATTCCTCGGGTCTTTTTGGGATATATTCATCTTCACAAGAGGTACAGGTGTCTGGATTCAGTCACAAAGAAGGTGTACATCTCTAGGCATGTTGTGTTTAATGAAGGGGTGTTCCTTTTCAAACCCTTCGCAGTACAGGCACCAACTACAAGTCCTGAATATGTGGATTATCCAACTACAAATAAATGCAATACAGAATCTCAAGATAGAGCAGCTAAGGAAAGAATTATTTCTTACTGTTGCTCAGTTGATCACGCATCTATAGAAACTGCTAAAGTACTAGATGCACCAGAATCTGCAGAAGGTGCATATGCAGAACTGAATGAAGGAAATCATGGAAATTGGAAGAATAGCCTCCTCATGAAGCAGATGCACCAGTAGATCTTGTTGCACCAGCAGAACCACAACCTCCTGAGAGGCCAATTAGGGACATAAGGCCACCATCCTACTTACACGATTATGCCTTGATTTCCACTAACCCTGATATTATTCCAGAACCAAGAACAATCAAGACTGCCCTCAAGCCCCCTGAATGGGTGCAAGAAATGGAAGAGGAACTACATGCCTTGCATACCAAAAACATTTGGATTTTAGTCCCTAGGCCTGCTAACACTAATATTGTTGGCTCAAAATGGGTGTACAGAACAAAAACTAGAGAAGATGGTAGCCTTGAGAGGTATAAGGCAAGGCTAGTGGCACAAGGATACTCACAACAACCTGGGATAAATTTTGAAGAGACTTTCACCATGTTATAAAACCAACTACTATAAGGCTGATGCTCTCATTGGCTGTGTCTTAGAGGTGGTTGTTAAGATAGTTAGATGTAAAGAATTCATTCTTGCTTGGACACCTAAAAAATGTAGTTTACATGGAGCAACCTGATTGCGTGTAAGTCACTTTTACTAGCAAGAGTACTAGGTCAATCGTACTATAGCAAGGGCGAGTCAATGTCGATCCCACAGAGACTATTATTTAATAACGTTAAACACAACCAAAATTCAAAGTCAACCGGATAGGGGTGGTCATTGGCCAACATAAATAAACAGTAAATAAAATAGATGCAAATAACTTATGGTGAATCATATATTGAAAATGCATTAACCAAAGTATGCATAACTAATCTCCCCTTAATCCGTACATGATGCGTATGTGTAATTAAGCTACAGATGCAATCTCCTAACCCTATCTACTTCCACTGTAAGGACATCAGACAATCTATACGGAACTAACCCTTCATTGGTTGTATTAGTTCATACGCAATAATTTTTAGAGATGCCGGCTCAAGATCGAAAACCTCCCTAAGTAGCTATCGACTATGACTAGCACGTTCCTAGGGATCCATCAAGACTATGTCCTAATTAACACTTTACTAACAGTCTTTCATGTTAATTTACGATGTACGAATATTAGATTGGCCAGACCTAATTAATCATTTTAATTAATCCTGTTGATCAACGTAGCTAACGCTGAACCACAAAATTAGGATTTACTAGGTGTCTCGATTAGTCGATAAAGACCGTCGTCTAATCGAAAGAACGCAACTCATAATTCTGTGTATAACATGAACGAATCGAATAATAAAGATTAATGTTTGTTTAATTAATTCATAGTTAATTAGATGCAAGCCTAATCTAGATCTATCACAAGAACAATAATGAATCTAAGATACAAAATAAAATATTGGAATAGATCTTACCCATAACAAAGAACAGATCTATCATCGATCATATCTCTCTCCGGCGATTCGAATCGATCCATGAAGATCATAAACCAAGCACAATTCAATAATGAAAGACTCATGACTTATTTGCAAGAAGAAAAGAAGAAAATAAAAGAAGACTTTATTCACCAAAAGACTACATTGTATCTAGTTGATGAAAGAAAGAATAAGAATAATGATTGCTTAGATGAATGAATGAGGTGATTACAAATCCGTAGCTCTGATGGCTTTATATAGGTGTATAAACCGACTTAGGGGTAAACCCAATCCTTGGAGGACAAGAAAACGCGTTTCTGGAAGATTTTGGGGCCTGATTAGTAGGCGGCAACTCCCGAGTAATCGAGGATATTTTTGTCCTTTTTCTTTTGCCGACTTAACTTGGAAGTTTCTGGAATGCCTTAGGCCCAATCCTTATGTCCAGTCCGCTTCAGAATCTGTTCGTAATGCTAGGCCCAAGTTTCGTTACCAATCCTATTCTCCGGTCCAATCTCCACTCGAAACACTTCAACCTTCAGCTATGTTCACTTCTTTATCAATTGACTCTCTCATTCAGCCCAAATGATGCTCCAAACACTCGTTCATCTATCAATAAAACCATAACACTCATAGTAGCTTCTATTTATGGCAAATAATGCATAAAATACACGGTTAATACGCATAATACCAATTTAGTCACTCCGGACGTGGCTTAATCACATTCGCTAATTAACCCATGATTTCATACATAATACACCCATTGAGAAAACAAATCCTAGGTAAGTTGTTGGTAAAATATGATACCAAGTTGACCGTCATCAACTACCCCCACTTAGCTTTTGATCGTCCCGAGCAAAAACGAAATCAAACAAACCTCCTAAACAATTACAAACTGATTAAGAATGGACTCATTCAAGAATTGTACATAAGATGAGGGTCAACACATATCCATTAGTAATCCATTAAGCACTATCTCGTAGTAGAACCGACGTGTGTGTGAATAACTCTCAAACAATAGTGACGCGGACAGAAATTATATCAATCAGGATTTCAGGCAAAACATGCATTATGTACACATCCATAAGTTCCCCATTAATCATCACCTACCAATGCATCAATGTGTCATGTGATAAATCTTTTGTGATAATGCATTCAAGAAAATAATGAAGTTATAGTGACCCCACAACCTATACTTATCAATGTGCACACTCGCTCCTCTTGCCTTTAGACTCAGGCAAACAACATTAAACCTTAATTGGGCCAGGCGGACTTGGGGACCGAGTATTACACTTAGGTCCTAGCTTGTATCTTTTTTTATGCGAGGGTCATGCCCTTTTTGCTATGAGTTCGTTTCCCTCACTACCTTTATTATATTTTTTGCTATTTTTTATGCAATAGCCGTGCGTTTTACGCTCCATCGGCTTCGCTGGGAAGATTTCTCACTTTTTTTTCTCTCACTCTCACAAGAACGTTGTATCCCGTTTTACCTTTTGTGGCCTCATTGTTGCTACCATCATCCTACAACAATTGGTTAAAGTATATCCACCGATAAATATCGATTCCTGGTCTAAGATAACTCTTCATCTTATCCAAATACCTCTCACTCAGATTACGTGCTCAAAAATTGAATGCAACGATAAAATAATAATTAATAAGTCACTACTTCATTCAACATAACGCATGCTCATTCTTCTATACTAAATTGAATAATACGTCATCTATACTACATACTGAAGAAAGTGAGTTATAGGTGCATAAAAAGGTCCAGTCCACAACACAATAGATGATTAATAAATAACTACTTCAAATAGTTGACAAACCCCTTATTCATCATTATTGAATTAAGTATGTAATTAAGCCGTTTCAACGGCTTAAGAACTCTATTTCATTCAATTTATTGCATCAAAATTCACAAAAGTAAGTGTATAGGTGTGTCTCAATTTTTTCAAACTAAGTGTTATGCCTACACAACACATTAAAACTCAACATTGTCCCCAATGTGGAATGTAAAGCAAAAAAAAAGTAGGAAGAAGAACACATAGCTTTGGAAAATAGACGAACTCGGCTCACCGTCTGAAGCAAATCATATCACTGAACTGGAACCAAAATTGTCTTTTCCCAAAGTCTAATCTGCACTTGGTAAGCCAATAGAAACAATTTTTGCACAAAGACCATTAGTACCACGAGACGCGAATAAGTAACCAAATCATTATGTCATGTGGTAGTAAATAGTACAACTAAAAAGAAGAAGTGTAATAAATAATTTAAGCCAATACATAACAACTTTATTACTTAAACACAACAAAACAATTATAAGACTCCAAATAAAAATAAAAAGACTCAAGACTCAAAATAATAACCAAATAATCTTGCGAAGTAAAAAAACCTCCCGTACATCCTTTGCTTAACAGCCTCAGGAACATGGCGATGAAAAAAAAAACCTTCACACTTTTATTCAATTATCGAGAAAAAGAAAAACTACAAAAAAGGTTAACTATAAATTAATGGCTATGCCTAACAATTAAATAAATAGTCCTGGCAACGGAGCCAAAAACTTGATCGCGTGTAAGTCGCTTCTATTTGCAAGAGTATTAGGTCAATCGTAGTATAGCAAGGGCGAGTCAAGGTCGATCCCACATAGACTATTATTTAATTACATTAAACAAAACGACAATTCATAGGTCAACCGGATAGGGGTGGTCATTGACTAACATAAATAAACAATAAATAAAATAGATGCAAATAACCCATGGTCAATCATATATTGAAAATGCATTAACCAAACTATACATAACCAATCTCCCCTTAATCCGTACATGATCCGTATGTGTAATTAAGCTATGGGTGCAATCTCCTAACCCTATCTACTTCCACTGTAAGGACAACAGACAATCTATATGCAACTAACATCCTTCGTTGGTTGTATTAGTTCATACACAATAAGTTTTAGAGATGCCGGCTCAAAACCGAAAACCTCCCTAAGCAGCTATTGACTATGACTAGCACGTTCCTAAGGATCCATCAAGACTATGTTCTAATTAACACTTCACTAACAGTCCTTCATGTTAATTTACGATGTACAAATATTAGATTAGCCAGACCTAATTAATCGTTTTAATTAATCCTGTCGATCAACATAGCTGACGCCCTTCCATAGAATTAGGATTTACTAGGTGTCTCAATTAGTCGATAAAGACCGTCGTCTAATCGAGAGAACGTAACCCATAATTCCGTGTATAATATGAACGAATCGAATAATAAAGATTAAGGTTCGTTTAATTAATTCATAGTTGATTAGATGCAATCCTAATCCAGATCTATCACAAGAACAATAATGAATCTAAGATACAAAATAAAATATTGAAATAGATCTTACCCATAACGAAGAACAAATCTATCCTCGATCCTATCTCTCTCCGGCGATTCGAATCGATACCTGATGATCATGAACCAAGCACAATTCAATAATGAAAGACTCATGACTTATTTTCAAGAAGAAAAGAAGAAAATAAAAGAAAACTTTATTCACCAAAAGACTACATTGTATCTAGTTGACGAAAGAAAGAATAAGAATAATGATTGCATAGATGAATGAATGAGGTGAGTACAAATCCACAGCTCTGATGGCTTTATATAGGCGTATAAACCGACTTAGGGGTAAACCCAATCCTTGGAGGACAAGAAAACGCGTTTCTAGAAGATTTTGGGGCTCGATTAGTCGACAGAAACTCCCGATTAATCGAGGGTATTTTTGTCCATTTTCTTCTGCCGACTCAACTTTGAAGGTTCTGGAATGCCCTAGGCCCAATCCTTATGTCCAATAAGCTTCAAAATCCGTTCGTAATGCTAGGCCCAAGTTTCGTTACCAATCCTATTCTCCGGTCCAATCTCCACTCGAAACACTTCAACCTTCAACTCCGTTCACTTATTTATCAATTGACTCTCTCATTCAGCCCAAATGATGCTCCAAACACTCGTTCATCTGTCAATAAAACCATAACAATCATAGTAGCTTCTATTTATGGAAAATAACGCCTAAAATACACGGTTAATACGCATAATACCAATTTAGTCCCTCCGGACATGGCTTAATCACATTTAGCTAATTAATCCATGATTTCATACATAATACGCCCATTGAGAATACAAATCCGGGGTAAGTTGATGGTAAAATATGATACCAAGTTGACCGTCATCACAACCACCAGGATTTCAAGACCCCTCTAAACCAAACCATGTCTACTTGCTAAGGAAATCCCTATATGGTCGCAAACAAGCCCCAAGGGGTTGGTTTGACAGGATTTCCCATTGCCTTCTTGGATTAGGAATTTACTGCACTACAGCCGATTCCTCAATGTTTGTACTTAAGGAGAAAGGGGTCACAGTCATTTCACTGGTGCATGTGGATGAGGTGATAATTACAGGCGATGATTCCTAAATCATTGCCAGTTTAATCAATCAGCTTGGGTAGGAATTCATCTTAAAAGATCTGGACAAGCTAAGGTCCTTTTTAGGAGTTGAAATAAAAAACACCTCAGTTGGCATCATGCTTACTCAACAGAAGTATGTTGAGTCCTTGCTATCTAGGACCCCGATGATAGATTGCAGTGCCATTTCCACTCCTTTGGCACTTAAGGTGCAGGTTAAATTTGCAGATTCAGAACCTTGTGATTCTTTCCCTTACAGAAGCATACTGGGAGCACTGCAATATCTGACCTTTACAAGACCAGATATCACTCTTGCTATGAATAGGGTATGTCAACACTTTGCTAGTCAAAAGAAGTAGCGCAAGCTTTTCCAATCCAATGCATGCTTCTAGAGTTTGAACACCAATGGAGTCTTGATCCAAGAAGCCTCTGTTGTAGATAAAGGTAAAATTCAAAACTTTGAAGAAATCGGCTAAAGGCCTGCAATTAAGGTTCTTTTGTATTTATCCCAAAAGGGTTTTTTTAATTTTTATTTTTGGTATTTATCTTTTTTTTTTATTAATATGAATAGGATCCTAGTAATGATATTCTAACACAGTGAAATATACAAACATTACTATTTTCTTAAATTCTTTAAGTCTAGTGTTGGGAAAAACAAACAACCATAATACCACACGTTTCACAAGTACCCACAAAGTTTTCCCAGTTACACACAACGGAATTAAAAGAGGCAGCCCCAACAAAGCTAAATGACAAATAAAGCGAAACAAAAACACAACAAAAATAACACCACAATTTTAACGTGGAAAACCCCTCTCGATGTGAGAGAGTAAAAACATGAAGCCGAGGCCCACGAAATCTCCACTAATCAGCAAAAGATGATACAAAAGTGTACCAAACACATCAACCAACTCAACTACACCAAAGCATCAACAAAGAAAGTAAAATACAAGAGTAGTTGAAAAATATCACAAAAAACGCAGTAGTCAGGTTGGCGGCTGATTTCTCGAAAATTGAACTGTTGAAACGAAAAATTCCACCATTCATATTAAAGAACAAGGAGAGACAAACAACCCCTCAAAATTTTGTCATTTATTTTGCTTTTTAATTTCACACCGGGACTAAGTTATAATCCATGTAGGTTGGGCGGATTTGGGAACCGAGTACTACTCAAGGTTCGCGTTTGTTTTCATACTTATGCGAGGGCCGTGTAAATTTTAATGAAAGAAGCTTGTGTTGGAGAAAAATAGAGGAAAAGGGAAAATGATTTTAATCATTTTTTACATCCACTTTCAGAACAGGTTTCGATTAGACTCTTGTATAATTTATCAAGAGTTATGATGATTTTGAAAACTACGTGCGACGTGGATAAAGACGGTTCTTTCAATCATTCAATTTGGATATCAGGTGAATGAGGAATTAAGTCTTAAAGTTGGTTAGTTGAAGTTGAAGTGTTGAAAGTTGAAGAGTTCAACTTCCATAATCCCACATTGGGAAGTTTGCCAATATTCTCTCAATATTTAAGTGGAGAAGTTAATTCAATGGTATAAGCTTTACGGAAAGGGAGATAGTTCAAAATGATTTTAGTTAGACGATGTTTTGCTAAAATTGCCAGACGCGTGCGCCGCCGCCCGAGCCTATTGACCGTTGACCATTGGGCCTTAGGGGAATGGGCCTTAGGGGGAACGGGCCTTTATGGGCCTGAGGGCAAGTATTAATTTTTTGGAAAAAGTTATTCGATTCAGAGAGTCTGAGTACTCGATTCAGGAGTCTCTTCATCTGCTACTAGTGGCATTATTGCTAAGAGTTAGTGGAGTTAAAGTGACTCCTTCAACTGATGGAGTTGAAGGCATGTTTCAACTGATGATGGCTTTCAATACACTTCAAGTCTGAACACTTCCTTTGTTTTTCTGCCTATATAAAGGTCTTCTGCTGCAATGGAACAAATACAAGAAATAAAACACAAATTCATACTCCTGCATAAAATAGTTGAAGACTTTTCTGAAGCACTGAAAGAGTTCGTTGTTGTTCAGAGTCGAAGTACCTCCCTCTTGAACAGGTAAACTATTGTATCCTGGGAGAAAATTGTTTAACCATGGGTATAGGCTGGAGTAAATTTGTGTTAAGGACAGGGTTCATCTAGCCTCAGTTTAACATATCCTTTACTGTATGTTGTTTTTTCATTTCATTTTCCATCCTTGTAATTGTACTTCATTCAGATTCATAGATAAATTGTTCTTACTCTTTCTGTTTATTCATTTATTACGCATACGATACTACGGGTATAACAATCTTAAGACAAATTTTCAAAGTTTTGTTATGCTCTGAAAAGTATCTGTATGCGAATAAAAATAAATATTTAGTTTGTATTCTGAACATTTTTTTTTCTGATCGAACTGAATATCATTTTTGATATTCATTAAGCTTCTTCATCTTGTTTAGTCTCGTGTAAAATGAACCTGAATCTCATTGTTTATCTTGTGTTCTTGAACAGAAATGACTACTGTTAATGATGCGTCATTGACACCCAATACTGATGTTGTGGAAATTGGAAGTCTGAATCCAATATCAAGTGTAACTGTGCCTATTGTGACACGGTCTACTATTTCTATGGCTGAACCTTCTGCGGATAGAGAGAAACCAAAGAAGTTTAACGGGCTGAATTTCAAGCGCTGGCAGCAAAAGATGTTGTTCTACCTGACTACGCTTCGTTTAGCCAGAATGCTCACTAAATAGCAGCCGGTTGTGCCTCCAGACAACATCGAACACAGAGCTCTGCTTGCTCTTGAGAGTTGGAAGCATAGTGATTTTTTAATGCAAAAATTACATTCTTAACTGTTTAGACAATACTCTGTATTTTGTCTATTGTATGTTTGAGTCAGCTAAAGCATTGTGGCTTGCCTTAGAGAAAAAATATAAAACTGAGGATGCAGGTTCTAAGAAATTTATAGTAGGTAAAATTTTGGACTATAAGATGATTGATTCCAAAACCATAATTAAACAGGTTGAGGAATTACAATCATTATATCCAAACTTCTAGAAGAGGGTATGATAATAAGTGAAAAAGTTCAAGTTGCCTGTGTAATTGAGAAACTACCTTCTTCGTGGAAGGAATATAAAAGTCATCTCAAACACAAGCGAAAGCAGATATTTATAGATGATCTGATTGTCCGACTCCGTATAGAAGAGGACAATGGAGCCACAAGACATGTTTGTGCTGACCGTGGAGTGTTTTCAAACTATTCGGCTAGAGCTGGTGAGAGGGTATGGATGGGTAACTCTTCCCATTCAACCATTCAGGGAACAGGGAATGTGATTCTGAAGATGACTTCAGGAAAGAAGCTAACATTGACTAATGTTCTCTATGTTCCTGACATCCGTAGGAATTTAGTTTCTGGTGGTATGTTGCGCAAGGCTGGTTTCAAGATGATGTTTGGTTCTGATAAGGTCATTCTAACTAAGAATGGGGTGTTTATTGGTAGAGGCTATCTCACAGAGGGTATGTTTAAGTTGAATGTAATGGCTATTATGCTTAAGAATGTTGTGCCCGATGAGGCTAATAAAATTGCATCTACTTCTGCTTACTTGCTTGAGTCTTCATG
This sequence comes from Gentiana macrophylla, assembly GCA_026214975.1. Lineage (NCBI taxonomy): Eukaryota > Viridiplantae > Streptophyta > Magnoliopsida > Gentianales > Gentianaceae > Gentiana > Gentiana macrophylla. Next base: position 70,734,577 of record CM047814.1, read on the forward strand.
TTTATGGCATAATCGATTAGGACATGTTAATAATAAAGCAATTCATAGAATGATGAATTTAGATTTATTACCTAATATAAAGTTTAATCAAATTGAAAAATGCCAAATATGTGTCGTAGCTAAAATGACTAAGGCACAATTTCCTTCGGTGGAAAGAAACACAGAACCATCAGATCTAATTCATACAGATTTGTGTGTTTTAATGTTTGTGCAATCGAAAGGCGGTAAAAAAAATACTTTGTAACATTTATCGATGATTGTACAAGATACTGTTATATCTATTTGCTAAGTAGCAAAGATGAGACAATTGAAGCTTTTAAAAACTATAATAATGAAGTCAAAAATCAACTTAGAAAACGAATAAAGAAGGTTCGTAGTGATAGAGGTGGTGAATATGATGCACCATTTAATGAAATGTGTTCATAATCTGGCATTATTCATCAAACCACAGCTCAATATACACCTCAATCAAATGGTATTGTTGAACGCAAGAAACCACACTCTAAAAGAGACGATGAACTCTATGTTGATAAGTTTGGTTTTACCACAGAACTTGTAGAGGGAGGCCATCCTCTCAGCAAATGTCATTCTTAATAGAATTCCATCAAAAAAGATGGATAAGACCCATATGAGTTATGGAAAGGCCAGAAGCCAAGCTACAAATACTTGAAAGTGTGGGGGTGTTTAGAAAAGGTAGAAATGCCTAAACATAAAAAAATAAATATTGGGCCTAAAATGATAGATTGTATATTTATCGGATATGCAAATAACAGTAGTGCATAAATCTGACATCCCACCTTTCAAAAAAAAATCTGACATCCATGATGTACATGTGAATGTTGTCATGGAGTCAAACACAATGTTTTTTGAGGATATCTTTCCAAATAAAGACAAAAACAAAGAAGATATGAGTCCAAATAAGCGGACGCATGAATCAACAGAGGATACCACTCCAGAAAATGAGGAAATAGAACCTCGTAGAAGTAAACGGGCTAGGACTTCAACATAATTTGGTCTGGATTTTCTCACCTATATTGTAGAAAACGCTCCAAGAACATATGGTGAGGCTATGTCAAATCCAGAAGAGCCTTTCTGGAAAGAATCGATCAAAAGTGAAATAGACTCCATTATAAAAAATCATACTTAGGAGTTGGTTAATATCCCACCAAGGCATAAAGCACTCGGTTTTAATTGGATTTTTAAGAAAAAACTTAAAGCTGATGGATCTATTGATAAATATAAGGCCAGATTGGTAGCTAAAGGTTATCGAGAAAAGGTTATGTCAAATCCAGAAGAGCCTTTCTGAAAAGAAGCGATCACAAGTTAAATAGACTTCATTATGCAAAATCATACTTGGGAAATGGTTAATATCCCACCATGCCATAAAGCACTCGGTTGTAGTGGATTTTTAAGAAAAACCTTAAAGCTGATGGATCTATTGATAAATATAAGGCCAGATTGGTAGCCAAAGGTTATCGACAAAAGGAAGGTCTTGAGATAGATATTCACCGGTAACAAGAATCTCTTTGATAAGGGTTCTTATTGCGATTGTTGCGGTCTATAACCTGGAAATCCATCAAATGGATGTTTAGACTACCTTCTTAAATTGTGAATTGGAGGAAGAAATATACATGGAATAACTCGAGGGGTTTGTAGTTCCGGGTCAAGAACACAAGGTGTGTCGACTCGTTAAATCATTGTATGATCTAAAACAAGCGCCAAAACAGTGGCACAAAAAATTTGATCAAACGATGTTGTCAAATGGGTTTAAAATTAACGAGTGTGACAAATGTGTCTATATCAAGAACACTTTTAATTCTTATTTGATAGTATGTCTTTATGTTGATGACATGTTGATCATGGGAAGTACTCATGATATAATCATGAATACTAAGAAGATGTTGACACAGAATTTTGATATGAAGGATATGGGAGTTGCAGATGTAATTTGGGGGATTAAATCTCTAGAATGTCTGATGGGTTGGCGTTGTCACAGTTTCATTATATTGAGTCTGCTCTAAAAGATTTTATGTCTTTCATGAAAGTCCAGTGAAAACTCCAATTGACATATGTTTGCACTTAGTCAAGAACAAATGTGAACCTGTATCTCAATTGAAATATTCACAAATCATAAACAAGAAACTATGCCAAACTTGCGGGATTACGTTAGCCAAATCCATGGTAATAAACAAAAACCGCGGCAGTAATAAGGCAAAAATAAATAACTTAAAACAATTTAAGACGACAAAATGTTTATGTTAAAAATTAAAATTACTACAGAAGCCTACAAGTGAGGAATAAGGAAAAATAAAAAGAAGTAAAAAACTGACTCAATAAACATAGAAAAAGTAATATTACAATCAACAGAAACCGTAATCGTCATCACTATCCTCCAGGTCCTCAAAATCGAAACCAAACCAAGGAGGATATGAGGAAGTAGAAGGATCTCGCTAGATGGGGCAGCACTAAGGGCTTTAGGTGCCCTAGTAGGCTAGTAGGGTGACTCACGACAGGAAGAATGTGCGACAATGCTCCATAACACGGTCGAGCTCGGTGTGCACAAGCTCCATCTTGGTGAACAATTTCTCATTCACCGCGTGTTCCGATGCATAACTGACGCTGCCTTCACCATGGATCGGAGTACGAGGCCTCTAAACCAGATGTGAAGGCCGTCCCAAAGTTGGGGTCACTCACATTCCATGGAGATAGGAAAGGTTTGAGATTTCTAAACTGATAAATAAACTGGTGTAACTAATATGTGAAACTGAGACTGAGAATGATGGTCGGTTTAGTAAAGTATATTCAGTTATGTGAAAGTTAGTTTGATGAAGTGCAACTGAGTTTCTTCCGAAGTCAGCAATCAGTTGGTCTGCTGAGTTTTTGCTGAGTATAACTGAGTTCTACATCTGAGCAGTTGATTACAAGTCTGGAAGAGTCAGTTTTTGAGCTGAGTTTTCATCTGGTGGATAACAGCTGGAGCTAGGGTCCACATCTGGAGCATTTACGACAATTCCAGCAAAGATCTTATGGCGGTTAGGGTTAGGGAATTGTGCCTATAAATACCAATGTTGTAATCAATGCAATGTATGTTAATTTTCACAAGTGTGTGGAAATACCTTGTAACTTTGTGCATAATAAAATATCTCTTTTTCTGCCATGGAGTACTCGGCACAACACCGGAAACCATGTTATATCACTGTGTTCTCTTTGTTTATGTGTTTTATCAATTCCCGCCATACTTTATGTTTGCATTGCTACTATTTTAATCTTTCTTAAACTGCAAGTTTATCATCTGTGTTTGAACAAAATGGTATCAGAGCGTCAAGTTCAAGATTCAGAGAAGTTGCAGGTTGAACAGAGTTGATCTTCACCAAGACCGGTGACCGGTGCTAGGATTTTGTGATCAAAGGTTTGTTCTTTAATTAGAAGGATGTCAGCAATGAACGTAAAGATTCATAAATTTACAGAGAGGAACAATTTTAGTTTGTGGCAAATCATGATGCGGGCCTTGTTAAAGCAACAAGGATTGTGTACTCTTTTATCTGATAAAAGGGATGCCAGTTCAACAGATTATGCCAATCTAGAGGAGAAAGCACATTCAACCATCATGTTGTGCTTGTCTGATGATGTTATCACAGAAGTTGCTGATGAAGACACCGCTGCCAAGTTATGGTTAAAGCTTGAAAGCCTGTATATGACTAAGTCATTGACCAACAAGTTGCTGCTAAAGCATAGGCTATTTAGCCTGAGGATGCATGATGGGGCTCAGATGAGAGATCATCTTGATCAGTTGAACAAAATATACTTGATCTCAGGAATATTGATGTTAACATTGAGGATGAAGATGTTGCTATAATTTTGCTGGTTTCATTACCAGCTTCTTATGAGAACTTTGTACAGTCCTTCATTGGGAAGGATACAGTAGCTTTGAAGGATGTACGGTTAGCTTTTCATGCCAGGGAGCTGAGACATAAGGCAGCTGGGGCAGATAATCAGGCTGCTGGACTAATAGTCAGTAGCAGCAGTGGAAAAGTCAAATGGTCAGTGTAGGAAGAAAAATTCCAAGAAGACAAGGTCCAAAGGTCCTAAATCCACAGATGTTTGCAATTACTGTAAGGATGAGGGACATTGGAAGTCCAATTGTCCGAAGAGGAAGAATCAGCAGGAGAACCGTTCCGGCACAGCTGCAGTGGCAGCTGGGCATGACTCATATGAGGATATGGTCCTAGTGGCAGGATAATCAACACATCAAACTGATGTGTGGATTTTGGACTCTAGGGCATCCTTTCATATTTGCCCTCACAGAGAGTGGTTCTCAAGTTATCAGTAGATAGATGGTGGTCATATATCTATAAAAACAGCAAGGTCTGCAAAGTAGTTGGGATTGGCTGAGGACAGAGGATGGAAGATTCTGTAAACTGAGTGAAGTTATACATGTTCCACAAATGACCATGAACATGGTATCTCTCAGTTCTTTAGACATCAAGGGATTTAGTTTCAATTGTGAAAGTGAAGTGCTAAAGTTTATAAAAACTCAGGTTTGGTTCTCAAGGATGTCAAGAAAGGGACTCTGTATATACTACAAGGGTCAGTTGTTGCTGGTCTGCTGCTGTGGCATCAGCTGAGATTCATCACTCACAGCTTACAAAGCTGTGGCACATGAGACTAGGTCACATGGGTGAAAAAGGGATGCATATTGTTTCTCAAAAGGATCTTCTTGGGGAGTGTAAGGTCAAGAATCTGGACTTTGTGAGCATTGCGTGTTTCGGAAGCTTCATAGGGGCAAGTTCTCAAAAGTGGTACACAACACAAAGTCATCACTTGATTACATTCATTCTGATTGTTGGGGGCCTTCAAAGGTGGAGTCATTGGGTGGTCACAAATATTTTGTGTCATTCATAGATGACTATTCAAGGATGACTTGGGAAGTGCTGATGAAACACAAAAGTGAAGCATTTATAACTTCAAGTTGTGGAAAGGTCTAGTTGAAAACCAGTTGGGAAAGAAGATCAAAAGGCTTCGTACAGATAATGGTCTGGAATTCTGCTGGATTGACTTTGATACATTTTGCAAAACTGAGGGTATTGTCAGACATCACACTATAAAGAATACACCTCAGCAAAATGGTGTAGTTGAGAGAATGAATCAAACTCTTCTGGGGAGGGCAAGATGTATGTTCTCTCATGCTAGTTTGTCAAGGAGATTTTGGGCAGAGGCTGTAAGCATAGCTTGCTACTTAATAAACAGGAGTCCTCACATAGGGATCAATATCAAAACACCAATTGAGATGTGGTCAGGCAAGCCTGCTGACTATTCAGTTCTAAGGGTTTTTGGAAGCACAGTTTACTATCATGTGAATGAAGGGAAGTTGGAACCAAGGGCCAAGAAAAGAGTGTTTGTGGGGTATGGTGATCGAGTAAAGGGGTACATCATTTGGTCATCAATAGAAAACAGAGTTATTCTCAGTAGAGATACAATTTTTGATGAAAATTCTATGCACAGTGAATCAGTGAGAGGGACTACTATATCTGAAACCAGTGCTGAAACTGAGAAAATTGACAGTAAGATAGAGCTTCAGGTGGAGTCAGTTGAAATGCAACAATCAACTGATTTCTTTTGGCTTGGGGAGCATTGAAGCTTGCTTCTTCTCCATAGTTTTCTTGGTCATCAATACGACATGTCCTTAATAGAACTGATCTGATTTTCTAAATAATTGGAATTTCATATTTCTGTCGGATTCTCTCTATCTCCTAACCCTTGATCTCCTGCCAGTTCATTGAGATCCCATCCACTGGAAAGACCATATGTAAGCAAACATGTACACCTATGGGTGAACTCTAATCCTGGCCTCCACTTTCAAGGGCAAGGAAGAAAAGCTGCATAACCCAGAACGGAACACGGTCGGTAAAGGAAGGGAAAAGAAAGGGTTGATGTAATTCACTATCTATTAGCACTGTGTTTACTTATGTAAATATCCTAATAACAAGAATAGTGGGCATGTGCGGTTCGTTTTCTTATTTTACCAGGTATTTCGCTCATTTGGTTTTCTAGAGGATTGCCCGGTTGGATGCTTAGCATGTACTATTACGCCCTTCTCTGGAAGAGGATTATGAGAGTATGAAGACTATAGAATATCTTTCTCTAAAAAGGCTTAGAAAGTGATCGTGCCCTAAGACCTTGTTCGTTTCCACTTTACTAAGTAGTATTCCACTCATGCAATGGGCGTACGGGCTAGCCCCTCTCTGTTGCAATGGTGTGGGGTGTCAGCAGAGGCTGTTCCCTCGTGGCCAACTTGAAGGGGCTGAAGTTCGACGTAGAGCTTTTTGGTTGTTAAGTTATAGCAGCACTGAGCTTCATCCTTCTGGTTTGCATTAAAGTGTCTTAGCTTAACGCCCTCGATGAGTCCGTATATTCTCTCCATCTGAGCTTTCAAAGATATAACGACCGTAGGTATCTGACCATCATATACCGACAGTCGTCTACAGTAGTAGCTAAGCATTTGTTAGCTGTTTACAGCTCGGCAGTAGGATCCGTAGTTCATCATTATAAGAGCAGAAAGGGTAACACACATATTTCATCCAAAGGGGTTAGGCGAGATAGGTGGCACTTGTGGCGAGAACGAGCCTATTATATGATAAGCTCCAAAGGCCTGCCGTTTATTCCGGCACATCACATACGGCAGGCCTAGCCTGAGAATATGAACAAATATTGTTGTGCGCAGTAAGCAGCAGATCTTGGGAAATCGGGTGGCCTGCTTCATTGTTCTTGTGGGGTGCGAAGCTACTCAACCGTAGGGAGAGGGTGTCTATTTCAACATCCTATACCCGCTAACCTTGTTCGAAGAGTTGACTCGGTTAGCTCAACATATTCCTTTCACATACGTTCAAGTGGTTTCATTTATAAAATAAAAGTACTATATTCCCGGTAGTAAGTGAGAGGTGCGATAGCCACTCATCAGAGGAAGCAATTATAGTAAAGAGGTTATTAGGATCCTAGCCTAGCTAAAAGCAACAGAAAGGAAAAGAGCTCAACGAAAGGGGAGAGACCCCAGTCAGCGACACATAAATGGTTGAATCAGAGTTCTTGAGATTAGATTGGTGCCATCTATGTCTTTCCCGTATGGATCTCACCGGTAGACCACCCTGCCCTATCACATGCCAATAAAAAAACCGAAACCGAGGTGCTTTCTCAGGCTCGGGAATGAGTGGTGAACTAGGAATCTCTTATATGAATACAGCTCCTTCCCTTAGTCATAGTTAGGTTAGGTCCACTTCTTTCAATACAAAGAAACAAAAACTAGAATGAATAGCACAGCCCCCTTCTATGAAGTGAAGCAAGCGAACCTGCCGAGTGACGTTGCCCTCGTTTCCGCCTTCGTATGACTAGTCATATTTTCATTATTGCTTGCTTGTCGTGAATCGCTCGTTCCCACATTTCTTATAGAGATGGAGGGATGTCACTGCTTCTCTTTTGATCATTGTTCTGTACAAGTCAATTTTCATCTGATCTGGTTAATAAACAAGAACTGAATCCAAGCCAGTGAGCTGAGAAAATGTCAGTTGTGTGTCAAACTGAGAACATGGGTGAGCAGAGTATAGCTGTAAGCAGAGCTAGAAGATCCAATGTCGGGGTACCTCGCAAGAGGTATGGGTTTGATGATAATCTTCTACTTACAGAGAAGCAGTGACATGTTCTGAAGCATCTAAATGGCTTGCTGCCATGGGAGATGAAATGGAGTCATTACTAAAGAATCAGACTTGGGATCTAGTTAAACATCCATCTGATAGGAGATTTGTTACTTGCAAATGGATCTTCAAGAAGAAGGAAGGAATAACTGAGGCAGAATGAGTCAAGTATAAGACACGTTTGGTTGCAAGAGGGTTCAGTCAGAAAGAAGGGGTGGACTTTGATAAGATATTCTCACCAGTGGTCAGACATACTTCAATCAGAGTGTTACTAGCAATGGTGGCACTGCAGGACTTAGAACTTGAGCAGTTAGATGTGAAGACAACTTTTCTACATGGTGTGGTAGATAAAGTGATATACACGACTCAGCCAGAGGGTTTCCAAGTTCCTGGCAAAGAAGATTTTGTGTGTAAGTTGAAGAAGTCCTTGTATGGATAGAATCAAGCTCCTAGACAGTAGTATAAATGGTTTGACAGTTACATGATCCAGTTGGGTTACAACAGAAGTGTTAGGAAATTGACGCGGGAACGCAGCGGAATTTAAAATTTATTTCCTATCGACCCAAGATCGACTTCGTTTAAGCAATAAACAAATAATTAGTAGACGGTGATTACGTTGCTTGATCTAAAAGATCAACGCTTTGACCGTCTAGGAAGAGTAGTGGTGCATGGAGCCTCCCAAGCGTTCGGCCTCTACCGCTAGTCCACACGAACAACACGCCGGAATCCACCATTGGATTGCTACTAGAAAAATCTGGTTTCTAGACCGGCATTTCCTCTCTCTCTAAATCTCTCTCTAAGAAGCTCTCTATTTTTCACAAGAAACTATTAGTCTCCTGGAATTTTGATGTACCAAAGAGCTAGCAACCCCTCTCTTAAATAGAGTAAGTGGCGCCCCAATGTCAATCCCAATTTGATTGGGAGAAACTTCATCGTAGATTGGGGAGAAAGAAAATCTTTTACTAGTAAAATATGCAAAATATCTTTGATTGAATTATCTCTTTTAATTTAATATCCTATATTAAATATTTCCAATATATTGTCAATATCTAATATTGACTATCTTTATCTTATTACCATAAATCTATTTTTTCATAAATCAATTAATATGCAATATTAATATATGATAATCTTATTAATTAAATTGCACAATCCAAGTGTAACTTATACACATTAAATCTACGCCCCTTTTGCCAAAGAATTGGCATCCGGAAGAATTCTTTAATTAATATAATACTATGATTGATTAATTTGCAAAATACATGTATATCATATATACATATTTTCGACTTACATATCTAATATATGCATATTTAATTAATCAACATAATTAATATCTTGTATTTAATTTATTCACAATAAATGAATACCACAATATTAATTTATCACTATAACATTTTATAGTCGAGATAAAACTTTCCTTATTTGGTTATCGCTATAACCGCATTTTAATCTGGCTAGATATTCTTATGTGTGTGACCCGATGGGCTTCCGAATATGTTGGCCATAGACACAAAGTGCAAATTACGAAAATGCCCTTCATACCTAACGATCACAGAAAAGCGTCTAGCAACACACCGTGACTCCCAATCATCGGAAGAGTCAAATGAAATGACTACTACATTTTATGTGAAACAGTTACCGTGTAAATATAATCCTATTGCTGTAATAATATCCATACGGTCGTACGTCGAGTGTCAAACATCAACGAATGTATCTTATAATCTGGATATCATGCTCTCTTGATGTAATTCATTTACTTCCACTTTTCAAAGATTTACGAGAGTAAGACATTCCTTATAAAAGGCCCTTTTGGAAATTCACCCCTACTAATAGGGTACGCGATTTCTGGACGAACAACATGAATCCTATGCATGTTTCAGTATCTCACCCGATCACTACCGTATGATCGCACCGTGGCTAGGGGAAACCTCAATAGTGTCAAAGCAAGATAATCCACACCGTGATGCCATTAAGACTCCGGTCTCAGGATAATTACACAACCGCCACATAGTGTGACACTTAATAAAGTAGTGGGTCAGTCTAATGTACACATTCTCTAATACACGTCCACGTACAGTCCAAGTGTCTCTACACTTTGATAGACGAATCTGTGTTGAAAAGGTGTCCTAAACCCAATCGGGTTGGACCGGATCCGACCGGGTCGGGTCATTTACAGTCTGTTTTAGCTCATGTGATAACTTTATTATGATTCATAAAAACACTTTTGTTATTATATATTATTTATCTTCATGTTATTGATTGTATATATATAGTAACGTTCCTAGTGTCAAACTGTGATAGAGAAACCATGATAGTGATTATGGTTGATGAGATCCTTAATCACTTTAATGAGTTTGATACTTAAATGTCTCTAGTCGTATGTACTGTCAAATGGGACATTGATAGTATGATTAGGCTAGCACGTATTGGATGTCTTCTATCTTATTGAAGATAGGGATAGATCTCGTCTATCGATGTGTAGAGACACTTGGACTGTACATGGACGTATATTAGAGAATGCGTACGTTAGATTGACCCACTTACATTAAGTGTCGCACTATGTGGACGTTGTGTAATTATCCTTATGACCGGAGTCTACATGGCATCACGGTATGGATTGTCATGATTTGAAACCATTTAGATTTCCCCTAGCCATGGGGCGACATGTTAGTTCATCCGGAAATCGCGTATCCTATGTTTGGGAATGAATGTCTGAAATGGCCTTCTTATAAGGAATGTCTAGCTCTTGAGAATCTTTGCAAAATGGGAGTAAGTGTGTTATTCCAAGAGAGCATGATATCCAGATTATAAGATACGATCGTTAATGTATTGACACTCGAGATACGATCGTATGGATATTATTACAGCGGTAGGATTTTAATTTACACGTTAACTATTTCACATGAAATATAGTAGTCATTGCTTTTGACTCTTTCGATGATTGAGGGTCACGGTGTGTTTCTAGCCGCTATCCCGTGATCGTTAGGTATGAAGGGCATTTTTGTAATTTGCACTTTGTGTCTACCGCCAACATATTCGGAAGCCTATCGGGTCCCAAACATAAGAACATCGAGCCGGATTAAAATGCGGTTATAGTTGATAGACAAATAAGGAAAGGTTATTTTAAGACTATAATGATTATAGTGGTAAATTAATATTGTGCTATTTATTTATTACGAATAAATAAAATACAAGATATTAATTATACATTAATTATATTAATTAAAGAATATTCTGGAAGCCAATTAATTGGCATTTGGGGCGCCACATGTGAGTGTATAAGATACACTTGGATTGTGCAATTTAATTAGTAAGATTACCATAATATTAATATTGGATATTAATTGATTTTGGAAAAATAGATTTATGGTTATAAGATAAATATATTCAATATAAGATATTGGCAATATTTAGTTTTTATTTAATATAAGATATTATAAAAAAAGAGGTAAATCAATCTAAGTGATTTTCCATATTTTATTGGGAAAAAGTTTTTCTCTTTCATCTATCTTCTAGAAGCTAATCCCAATCAGTTTGGGAGAAGGGAGGGGCGCACCATATCTCTATATAAGAGGAGGTTGGCTAGCTCTTTTGTACCTCACAATTTCAAGAGCTAATAGTTCTTGAGTAAAATAAAGAGCTTCTAGTACGAAGTTAGAGAGAGAGAGAAAAAGGCGGTGCTAGCAGCCGAATTTTTCTTATAGCAATCCAAGGATGATTCCGGTGAGGTGTTCGTGTGGATAATCTATAGAGGACGGACGCGTGGATGTCTTGCGCACAGTACTACTCTCCATTGACGGTCAAAGTGTCGATCTTATAGATGAGACAATGTATATACCATCAAACTACACATGTTTATTGTATTAAATGAAGTCGGTCTTGTGATCGGAAATCAAATTTTAAATTCCGCTGCGTTAAACTAGTGATTTCCTAACAGTGGTATCGAAGCCAACTTCGAGCTTAGGGAATAAGCACTAATTAAATTGCGTAGTAATTAATCGATAGATGCAAGATCTAGATTCGCGAAACGATAAAAACAAAAAAAAAAAAGAATCGATGGGGGGCTCGGCCGATCGGCGGCGGCGGCCCTAGAGCTGCCGAAGTCGGCTGGTCTTCTCCAAAGGGGAGATCGATTCGTTTTCGTTTTGTTATATTTATTGTGCATTGATATCTCTTTTGTTTAGTTGTGTAATGTGGCTAACCAATGGTTCAAATAGTTTGGGCCATTAGGATACCCCATTGCAAATCAACCAAAATATTTGCCTTTCCAAATTTTGTTTGGAATAGGCCTAAGCCCTTACCAAATATTTGATTTGGGAAAATGTTTAGGCCACGTTCAAAATTTTGATTTTGAAAAGTGGGCAGGCAATCAACCAAATTTTGTTTGGAAAGATGCCTTTTGGTTCAGGAAACCAAAGGCACTCATTTTTGGTTAAGAACCAAAAGGAAAGAAACAAAAGAGACCTTTTAATTTTAATTTTAATTTTGAATAGTTCCAAATTAATAAAATTGAAATTAGAATCGATTTAAAATTAAATATTAATTTTATATTCGATTAAGTCATTTAATTAATTAAAAGTTATTAAATATTTGATGTGACAAAATAAGACGCATAAGTAGTTAAAATTTTAATTTGATCTTTTTCATAAGATATAATTGTATGGATTAGATATGTAGATATAATATGATTATATGGACCACGATTGATCATGGAATCGATCAATAGGATAGATGGGAGTGATTTTCTTTATGTTGGTTTTTCAAATTGTCCTAGGCCGTTATGAAGAACGTGACCTAGTTTACATTTTGCATTTATCCAATTCCCATTAGCTCCCCCCGTGTGCGGCGGGTGTAATTATTTATTAGATAGATCATTATGTAACAAGAATGGATCAAGAAGACGAAGACCAAAGAGAGATAAAGAACCCATTGGCGTACAACAATAAAGATCCTATTGGCGGTTGCAGCTACTCTTAGATTGTGACCCGCGGTTTCGTCAGTTTGTATTCGAAACCGCACCTAGGAAAAGTCCATTATCATACCGGTTATTTTGTGCGCGGCATGTTCTGTATGTTTTACTTTATATGATATCATAGTAATATGCACATAGTTGATGAGACCATAATTAAATGAAATTAATTAAGTGAATTAATTTAAACTTATTCCCACGATAAAATCGAGCCAAAATTGTCTCCCAATATTATAATGACGGTGAAGAGCCCTTGTTCGGATCCAATTGATCGGCCCACGCCTGGAGTTGACCTACCTCAGGTATATTGTCATTGTCAAGATATGATCGTTATGAGATCTCATGAAAATTTAGGTTACGACTCGACTAAGAATCTTGCTGTGATTGGCCCACGTCAGGACCGTTTGATTTTAGAGACAAAGGCTGGCTATCATATTGAGATGTGAACTGTCAGAGAGTTGACAAGTCAACCAATGGAAGTCGAATAAGATTACCGGTAAGTGTACCCACCTTTCGAAATTGAACCGGTCGATCGGCCCACATCGGGAATCGAGTCAACTAGATTGGATTCCATCCACTAAAGGATTGATAAAATTCTTGAAAGCCAATTGGAAATAGTTGGCTAGTGGGAGAAAAACCTAATTAAAAAAAATTTAAGTGCAGTTTTAGGGTTTTGTATAAATGAATTTTTACTTATTCTATCTTTATTTATTTTTGTAGAAAATAGTCAAACAAATTGAACCTTCATTTTATCATCGACAATAAGCTTGACGAAACCAACTTTCTCGACTAGGAAAGAATCCTCAAAATCGTTTTGAGGCACGAGAAGATGGGCTATGTCTTGGACGAACCCATACCGGAAAAACTCGCAGAGCTGGCTCGGCTGCAGATATCGTCGAGAAGTACAACAAGCATTGTTATGACAGTACTGATGCTACATGTATCATGCTTTCTTCTATGACACCTGAATTGCAGAAACATCATGAGTCTATGAACGCCTACTCAATCACGGTTCACCTAAAGGAACTCTATGCTTCTCAGTCTCTCACTGAGAGATACAAGGTCTCGAAGGCCCTGTTTGGTTGTAAGACGGCATCCGGGACTGCTGTGGGGTCACACGTGCTCAAAATGATCGGATACAAAGAGAGGCTTGGGAAGCTGGGCCACAAGTTGGAACGTGAGTTAAGTATTGACTTAATTCTACAATATCTACCTGATTCATACTCATAGTTCGTGATGAATTATCATATGAACAAGATAGATTGCTAACTTGCGGAGTAATTGAACATGTTAAAAACTACTGAGGGCACTGTGGGGAAGGGAAAACAAGTGTTGCTGGTCACTTCAAGCAAGAGCAAGGCTAAAGCCCAAAATAAGTCCAAGAAGGCGAAGGTTGTCCCTAAGCCAACGCCTAAGATAGCTAAAGAAAAAATCAAGGATGCTTGCTTCCATTGCGGTGAGACCGGACATTTGAAAAGAAACTACAATGGCTTCTTGAGTACCAAGAAGAGGCATTCTGATGTTTCGACTTGAGGTATGTTTATGATTGAGATCAATATTGCTTCTTCTAAGTCTAACCACTGGGTATTAGATACTGGTTGTGGTTCTCATATTTGTACGAATATGCAGGCACTAAGAAGAACTAGAGAACTGAGGAAAGGAGAGGTGGACCTACGCGTTAGGAATGGAGCAAGTGTTGCTGCACTAGCCGTAGGAGTTTATTTCCTTTCATTGCCCAGTAGGCTAGTACTAGAACTCAATAACTGTTATTTTGTGCATACTCTTACGAAGAGCATTATTTCTATTTCTACATTAAATGTTGAAGAATTTTCTTTTACGTTAAAGAATAAATGTTGTTCTTTTTCACGTGAAGGAATTTTTTATGGTACTGGCATGCTTAGCAATGGTCTCTACATATTAGATATGAATGTTGATGTAATTAATATAGACAACAAGAAAGCCAAAACAAATGACTTGAATGAATCCAACTTATGGCATTGTAGACTTGGCCATATAAAAAAGAATCGCATTTCCAAACTCCATAAAGATGGATTATTGGACCACTTCGATTACAAATCATTTGATACATGCGAAGCTTGTTTACTTGGCAAGATGACAAAGTCACCATTTAGTGGAAAAGGGATAATATCCAATGAGTTACTTGAGCTCATACATTCTGATGTGTGCGGCCTAATGTCAATTCATGCCAAAGCAGGATACTATTATTTTATCACCTTCACTGATGACCATTCACGCTATGGTTATGTATACTTAATGAAGTATAAATCTGAGGCCTTTGAAAAGTTCAAAGAATTCAGAAGTGAAGTTGAGAGACAACTAGGTAAAGAAATCGAAACACTTTGATCCGATCGAGGTGGAGAACACCTAAATTAAGAGTTTCAAGATTACTTAAAGGAAAATAGGATTCTACCTGAATGGACCCCTCCCGGAACGCCTCAGCTGAATGGCGTGTATGAGAGGAGAAACCGCACCTTGTTGGACATGGTGCGATCCATGATGAGCTACGCAGTTCTCCCAAAATCGGATTAAGGGTATGCTCTAGAAACCGCATCCTATACACTTAACCGAGTTCCATCAAAGACGGTTGATTCTACACCATACGAGGTATGACTAAGAAGAAACCGAATCTGGCATATCTTAAAACTTAGGGTTGTCCAACTTACGTGAAGCGGATTATGCCCGACAAGTTAGAGGCTAGGTCCGACAAATGTCTGTTTGTGGGCTATCCTACAGAAAATAGGGGATACCAATTTTACCACCTTGAGGAACAAAAGGTGTTTGTTTCCAGGACTGGCCACTTTCTGGAGAAAGAGTTTATTCTAGATAGGGTCAGTGGGAGTAAGATTGATCTTGAAGAAATTCTAGAACCACTTACATATAACAGTCAGTTGATGGAAGTAGAGGAAACGCCACACACAGATGTGATGCCAACCTCTACCATGAACACACTACCATGGAAGATGAGGATCCTAAGACTTATGGCGTGACAAAGAGAAATTGCTGGAATCCATGAATTCTGAAATGGAATCCATGAAAGACAACCAAGTTTGGGACTTAGTTGATCCACCTGAAGGAATAGTTCCTATAGGGTGAAAATCGGTCTTTAAGAGAAAGACCGACATGGACGGTAACATGACTACCTAAAATGCTAGGTTAGTAACGGAAGTTATAAGAAAAGACAAGGAGTTGACTATGACGAAACCTATTCGCCCGTTGCCATATTAAAATCCATTAGAATTTTGCTTGCTATGGCAGCACACCATGATTATGAAATCTGGCAAATGGGTGTGAAAAGAACTTTCCTTAACGGGAACTTGTCTGAGGAGGTGTATATGACATAGCCTGAGGGTTTCACAACTAATGGCGCCAGGATGGTATGCAAACTGCAAAGATCCATTTATGGATTAAAGCAAGCTTCTCAGAGTTGGAATCTTTGCTTTGATGAGATAATCAAACAGTTTGATTTCATCAAGAATAAAGATGAGCCCTTTGTTTACAAGAAGGTTAGTGGGAGTGCCAATGTGTTCTTAGTGCTTTATTTAAACGACAAATTGCTCATAGGGAATGATGTGCCTATGTTATAGTCAATCAAAGCTTGGTTATCCAAGAACTTCTCAATGAATGACTTGGGTGAAGCAGCCTATATTCTAGGAATCAAGATCTATAAAGATAGATCTATAAGGTTGCTTGGTCTGTCACAAATGAGTAGGATCCCTTACGCTTCGGCTATCGGGTCTATCATGTACGCCATGCTGTGCACCAGACCAGATGTCATGTACCCTCTTTGTATGACTATCAGGTACCAGCCTAATCCAGATGATGGCACTGGATTGCAGTCATGAATATTCTCAAGTACATGAGGCGTACTATGGATATGTTCCTGGTTTTTGGGAATGATGATTTAGTATTACGAGGTTATACAGATGCCAGTTTTCAAACTGACAAGAATGACTTGAAGTCACAGTCTAGATTTGTTTTCATGCTTAACGGCGGAGCAGTGAGCTGGAAGAGTTCCAAGAAGGAGACTACTGCAGACTCTACAAAGGAAGCCGAATACATAGTAGCCTCGGAGAGGAAGCAGTTTGGATGAAGAAGTTCATTGGTGAACTTGGTGTGGTTCCCTCCATTGAATGTCCATTGCCACTGTACTATGACAACAATGGAGCGATTTCTCATTCAAAGGATCCAAGGTCTCATCAGAAGTCCAAACATGTGTTATGGCGCTATCACTTGATTAGAGAGATAGTAGATAGAGAAGATGTATAGATAGAGAAAGTCCACACGGATGATAACATAGCTGATCCGTTAACCAAGGCGTTGTCACGGGCAAAGCATGAGAAGCATGTTCATATGCATGGGCTTAGGCATATGGGTGATTGGTTTTTGGCCAAGTGGGAGATTGTTGAAAAGGTGTCCTTAACCCAATCAAGTTGGACCGGATCGGACCGGGTCGGGTCATTTACAGTCTATTTTAGTTCATGTAATAACTTTATTATCATTAATAAAAGCACTTTTGTTATTATATATTGTTTATCTTCATGTTATTGATTGTATATATATAGTAACGTCCCTAGTGTCAAACTGTGATAGAGAAACCATGATAGTGATTATGGTTGAAGAGATCTCTAATCACTTTAATAAGTTTGATACTTAAATGTCTCTAGTTGTATTTTCTGTCAAATGGGACATTGATAGTATGATTAGGCTAGCACGTATTGGATGTCTTCTATCTTATTGAAGATAAGGATAGATCTCGTCTATCGTAGTGTAGAGACACTTGGACTGTACGTGGACGTGTATTAGAGAATGTGTACGTTAGACTGACCAACTTACATTAAGTGTCGCAGAATGTAGCAGTTGTGTAATTATCTTAAGACCGGAGTCTACATGGCATCACGGTGTGGATTGTCATGCTTTGACACTATTGAGATTTCCCCTAGCCATGGGGCGATCATGCGGTAGTGATTAGGTGTGATATTGAAGCATGCGGAGTATACATGTTAGTTCGTCTGGGAATCGTGTATTCTATGATTGGGAATTAATATCCTAAATGGCCTTCTTATAAAGAATGTCTAGCTCTCGAGAATCTTAGCAAAGTAGGAGTAAGTGTGTTATTCCGAGAGAGCATGATATCCAGATTATAAGATACGATCGTTAATGTACTGACACTCGAGATACGATCGTATGGATATTATTACAGTTGTAGGATTGTAATTTACACAGTAACTATTTCAAAAGAAAGGTAGTAGTCATTACTTTTGACTCTTCCGATGATTGGGGGTCACGGTGTGTTCTAGACGCTATCCCTTGATCGTTAGGTATGAAGGGCATTTTCATAATTTGCATTTTGTGACTACGACCCACATATTCGGAAGCCTATCGGGTCACACACATAAGAACATCGAGTCGGATTAAAATGCGGTTATAGTTGATAGCCAAATAAGGAAAGTTTATCTCAAGACTATAAAGGTTATACTGGTAAATTAATATGGCGGTATTTATTTATTATGAATAAATAAAATACAAGATATTAATTATACATAAATTATATTAATTAAAGAATATTCTAGAAGCCAATTAATTGGCATTTGGGGTGCCACATGTGAGTGTATAAGATACACTTGAATTGTGCAATTTAATTAATGAGATTACCATAATATTAATATTGGATATTAATTGCTTTTGGAAAAATAGATTTATGGTAATAAGATAAATGTATTCAATATAAGATATTGGCAATATTTGGTTTTTATTTAATATAAAATATTATAATAAAAGAGATAAATCAATCTAAGTGATTTTCCTTATTTTATTGTGAAAGGGTTTTTCACTTTCATTTATCTTCTAGAAGCTAATCCCAATCAGTTTGGGAGAAGGTAGGGGCACACCATACCTCTAGATAAGAGGAGGTTGGCTAGCTCTTTTGTACATCATAATTCCAAGAGCTAATAGTTTTTGAGAAAATAGAGAGTTTCTAGTAGAGAGTTAGAGAGAGAGAGAAAAAGGCCGGTCTAGCAGCCGGATTTTTCTGATAGCAATCCAAGGATGATTCCGGCGAGGAGTTCGTGTGGATAATCAATAGAGGCCGGACGCGTGGACGGCTTGCGCTTAGTACTACTCTCCATTGACGGTCAAAGCATCGATCTTATAGATCAGCCAAGGTATATACTTAACGTATTTATTGTATTAAACGAAGTCGATCTTAGGATCGGAAATCAAATTTTAAATTCTGCTGCGTTAAACTAGCGATTGCCTAACAATCCATCCCTACCTTCATAAGATAGAAGGCATCTAATACGTACTAGTCTAATCGTTCTATCAATGTCCCATTTAATAGCACATACGACTAGAGACATTTAAAGTATCAAACCTTTTAAAGTGAGACGAAATCTCATCAACCATAATCACTATCATGATTTCTCTTTCACAGTTTGACACTAGGGACGTTATTATATAACAATATCGTAATTGGTCAGTTAAACGAACAAATATATAATAACAGAAAAGCCATTTATTATATGTATAAACATAAAGAAATGGTAGAAATGATCCGATCCGGTTGGATCCAGTCCAACTGATTAGGTTTAGGACATTATTCCAACAATCTCTCACTTGGCCTAAAACCAATCACTCGTACACAAAAGACCAAGTTGAAACACAAGAATCTCAAGCAATACTCGTAACCGACCCAGAGCGTAAACGGATCACTATCCGTGAGGACTCGGACTATCTTCATATCATGCTCCAAATGACTAAGTCAAAGAGGAACCGCCTCAACACACACATGAATCTCTGACGAGACCCTGGTCCTTCCTTCAAGCAGTGAATCCACCACTATATCAGCTATATAGATAAGGTGGAAGAACCGTACAAGGTTCAGGAGTGAACATTCTTGATTCATGTACTACTCCCGCTGCACATCCAGGGCACTACTGGGTTTTGGACCAGTTGTAGAATCTATAGTGATTTCTAGCTATGAACATTTCCAGCTCACCGTATTACTTAATTAAAGCGACTGCAAACCCAGACTGTAGCTCCTACTATCTTCATAAATTCAGGGCATGTATCTGTATATCTATGTTTATTCGATTCAAGTTTCAATAAACTAAGAACCCATCATTAACATTTTAAGGACATTCTGGACATTTACTGGAATCACTTTCATATTTGCTCATGACTATTCATAGAGTATGAACATCTAGCATAACTCTTATGATGGATCCTATTGCAGTAGACAAGGGGAACCTTCTATAAGTATCAACTTTCACCTCATTTTGAGGACTGACGTCCTGTCATAGATAGATCCCGAGAATACCGGCTAGCAGTATCTCTCGACATGATCTATGTGTTGGGAGGATTTTGCATCATTAAAACAAAAGAAAATTTATAAACCTATACTACCATGCAAAACTACCTCCTAACCGGCCGAATACCGGGTAGTTGCTAGTAAAGTTGGATAAGTCACGGTATCGATCCTCGTGGAAAAGGGATGTTAAATCTAATCTTATTAATCCTTAAATTGTTACTTATTCAAAACGGAACTCGAAAACGAAAAGCGAAAAGTAAATCGGACAGAGGATTGTTAATCCAAAGCCGTGAAGGATAAAAGCGATAAAAACTAAATCTAAACTACTAACTATAAAAGGAAATAAACAAGAAGATGAACATGGAGATTAACAATGAACAAACAAAATCATCCAATCCTTCAATCCTCTATCTCTATCTAAGGTTATCTTGTGATGATTAACTAAAGATGTGGTTCACCTAATCAAAAGTATGAATCCTACTTCCGTAGATAATTCGTCTATCAATCAAAACAAGGTGTAAGATTTATTCAAATCTAGCAACCTAGATAATCAACCTATCAACTTCCGTTATGTCAAGGTTAAAAATCCAATCTTTCCTATGGTGATCTAAGTCTAACATGACTTCCATCAAAATCAAACATCGATAAGCAACCATCTTCCGATATACGTTGCATAACAAATAATCGCATAGGAAAAGATACAACTTTGAGATAAAATCATAAAACAAACTTAAATAAAAGTAGATAAAACTCGAATGAAAAAGGATTCAAACTGTTCGAACAATTGCAGCCCCAAGCATGGAGTACATCGCAAAGAAAAGCAGAAAAAAGCAAAATAAAAACCTAATCTAACTTGTCACCCCAGCCTCCCCAAAGGGGGCTGGGGCCGCCTAGGGTTTGCCTCTTATGATGGTGTATCAATGAGATCGAATAATGTATGTACTAGGGTTGAAATCGCGGCTGTATTTATAGAGTTTCAAGTCAATTTCTTATTGAAGTCGGCGCCGGGCGCTCGTCCTCTTCTCTCGACGCTTTCGTCCAACATTCTCGACGCAGCCAGAGCAGACTTTCCGTTCATACCACGTCAAACTCTCTGTATGTAAAAACCCCTCTTGGGCGCTTGATCTGCGGCAATGGGCGCCCGTCCATAGTGGACGGACTTGGGCCTTGATCCGATGCCTAGAAAATGATTTCTTCATCTTTATCCTTTTCTTCTCATCCCTATCTCTTCTCTTCATCGAAAAATCCGAATGCAACCTCTTCTAATCCTCTTTTAGCTCAAAACATGTATCTAAGAGATAGTAAAACATACCAAAGCGTAACATAACTCCAAAATAATATAAAATCACAATTTAAGCACATAATTCGTTACGTTTTGCAATTCAACAATTAAAAACACCATTTGCTCAATATTTCAATATAAAGCTCGATTTCTATGAGAAACATACGAATATGGAGAGAATTGATATAAAATATATCCTTATAAAACGTACAAAATCACCCTTAACACTATGCTAAACTGTTTTAGCATCTCCTCTATAAGGGTGAACTATGATAATCAAGCAGTATCTAAATCTATCCCTATAGATTCTTATTTCCAAAATAAGAACTGCCATTCATAGATCTTTCGTAAAGACCTTGAACTACCAAACATTAATTGACTGTGACACGGGGTGACGATTCCGAGAAGGATATCCAATACCTTACTCAAAAATCATAACACTCTCACTAACCCTCTTGCACAGTCTTCACTTTTGATCAAATCAAACTCTTTTGATTATTAAAGTAAAGAACTTATATAGAGAAACTTGTTGAGTCCATAAATGGATCTCTTGAGCTCACACATCATGTTATCGTTTATGAACATCAAGCCTTTGGCCCAACGTTTTCAACACTATCATATAGCCATGATACATAGCTACAACAAGCTCTATCTGAATAGATTTAAGCATAGCTAGTAACATAAGGTAATTACAAGGTTTACGCCTCGTAGCCTCTTAGCCATCAACTCAGCCTAACAGTAACCGTATTACCATCCATGTAAGTCTTTCATAAAGACATGCTACACCTTTTAGGGACATTTCCCTTCAAGTAAGACAGACCAGGTTCATAACCTGTTATGTCACTCATTGAATCTACTTCAGACATTATGGCTCCAAGCCATATCTCTTAATCTTTCCTTTAAAGCATTCTTGCATAAGTCGTGAGATCTTCATTCTTTAAGATGAACATACGAGCAGCCTTTTTGGGCATGTGGTCATCCGCAGACTCATAGAATACTTGTGTGCATTGAGCAGTGTCTTACACTGTTGGACTTATTTTAAGTTTCAATGATGAGTGCCAGACTAGCTGTTATAGAGCAAAGGCAAAAAGATGTCTAGATCAAATGTATAGGTTTATTAGAGTTTGATCTTTGTATAGGTTTGATCAAACAAGCATTGTAATTAGGTCAGCTGACTTTATCAGTAGACCAGTCTAGGTTAGTAAGGTAACTAGGTCAGTAGACTAGTTAGGAACCTGCTGAAGACTGAAGGCTGAGGGTTCAAACTCAGTTATTGAAGGCTAAGGGATCAAACTTAGTATTTAAAGTCAAGGCTAAGGAATCAGAATTTAGGGAAGTCTGTGATGTCCTAAACTGATTATATATACCTTGTGTACAAGGTCTAAGTTCCATATGTTAAGTGGTGTTTGGAACTTAGTTATAATAAAAATGGTGTACTCTAACTTCATAATAAAAAGTTAGATGAAAAGAAGTCAGCTGAAGTGTTTCATAAACACAGCTGACTGACATGAACATTAGCAGACTAAAATAAGTCAGATTTCTGCTGAGTATAAATCTCGATTTAATCAAAAGTTACATCGGAAGATTACAAGGATAAGGATGGATTACAAGCCTTGATATTGTCAACAAATCAATGGCCAAGATGAAAAGAATGATGGAAAGATTCAGAGAATTAACCAATGGACATAAGTCAAAGGGTGGACAGACTGGAAACTGATAAAAAGCAAACTGACAGTGTCTGTTCTATGTACAGAGACATAAAGCAAGTCAAGATGGAGACAAATCTGAAACGGCTATGTTTAAATTTCAAACATAAGTCACGGGATTCTCACCTATAAATAGAAGACTCCTGATTCAGATACAAGTGATGAAAAGTAATAATCTATTCCAAGCTATCAAGTTTCTTATCAATAAAATCACCCTACTGACATCATTGAGCTTAAAGCTACTGATCTAGAAAACTCTTCAAGTGTAACCTGCTATCAAGTTACCTCAAGTACACACACTTGAAGACATCAAACTGCTGGTCATTTCATCCAGATCAAGCTGCTGATAACTGAATCATTCACTTGATTCAACCTTTCTTTTACAAGAAACCTGCTGAAGACAGAGAAGCACTTAGGTGTCAAGAACTGTTGTTTGTGGTGGAGCTGGTGAAGAGGCAATCCTACCCTTCAAGGACCAGTGGAATACTTTGGAGCAGCAATCCTATATGTTTCAAGTGTTCAGTTTGTGAAGCCATAGTTATTGGTGAAGGATAGACAGCTTAGGGATTTTTGTAACTACAACCTCAAAGATCTCTAGTGAATTTCCTCCAACATCACAGGAGAAGAGTGGAGTGATAGGATTACACCACCTGGAACCACTATAAAAATTGCCTACTTACTTTCTATATTTACTTTATGCATTTAGTACACTGATCACATCAACTTACTGAAACTACCTACTGAAACACACATTTACACTACTGAGTATCTAATATTTAGTATCATATTTATAACAACAAGTAACAAGGCTTAATTTGAATATATTCCACTGCAAAAAATCCAGTAACATCTGTTGTCAGCAGACTACTGAGCAGTCAGCGGGCTACTGACATTTCTGAGTTTGTTAACTCCAAAAGGTTTTAAGTGTTAAGTTTATTTACCCCCCCTGAACTTAACCAAAGCCTTTTCAATGGACCAACAATTGGTATTAGAACAGTGCTTCTGTTCTGAAGTAATCCTACTTGTTGTGCTTGTGAAAATACTTTGAAAACTTTTTCAAGTTTTTGATTTTCAAAGCTTTGCATCATAGATAATAACCCGTATGCTAGAACTATGTTGATGTGCTCCTTAGATCGTTTTGATGAATATAAATGTCGTATGTAGGCTTATCTAGCTGCAACACATGATGAGATGATGAATGTGCTGACTGAAGGACCACTGGAGATCACTAAGGCCATAACTGTGGGTAGTGAAACTCAGTATGTTCCAAAGACAAAAAGAGAGTGTGGTGCTGAAGATAGAAAAAGAGCAAACCTCAACAATATTTCTATTGATATCATAAACAGAACTTTGGAAAGCACTATGTCTATGAAAGTGAAGGATTACAAAACTGCAAAGGAACTTTGGGAAAAATTGAAACTTATCTGTGAAGGCACTGATGCTATAAAGAAAAACAAAGTCAGTGTAGCCAAAATAAAGTTCCGAGATTTCAAGATGAAATCAAATGAAACCATTGAGAAAATGGAGTCAAGATTCAATGCTATTGTTGGAAATAAAATTTATGTTTTGATGATAATTCATCATAATTATTCAAAGTATTATTTTAACCTCATTGATGAAGTGCTGAAGCTAGCTGTTATAGTGAAAAGATAAAAGATGTCTAGAACTGAATGTTTAGGCTTTACTAGAGTCTGATATTTGTATAGGTTACATTAGACAAGAACTGTAATAGTTAGTGTGTCGTAAAACTGAAAACTGGAAATCATTCTGAAAACTAGAAATCATCAAGATAAACAAACTGACTCAGAATACACCTAGATGAAACTGAAGAAGATAAGTTCGCTGAGGGACACAGACTCAGTTGGCTTATCTGGAAATTAAAGAACTGAGAGTCTCGGACTCAGTTATTGAAGATCGAAGAACTGAGGGTTCAAACTCAGTTATGAAGACTACGTCGAGACTGTAAAGTTAGACTTCAGGCAAGATTGTGGTGACCTGAACTGATTTTATGGATCTTGTATGAAGATCTAAGAATCATAAGGACAATGAATTCTTAGATGATAATGAGTCATAGTGTACTCTGATTAAATCAATTATAATCAGATGAAAAATTGGAGTACTGATATTTGAAGAAGAGTAAAATCTTAGTTAATGCTCCAAGTCAGTCAAGAAATTGACAAGTGATAAACTCGATATAAAGCGATAAGGATACTCGCTTTTATAAGTCATCATCGATAAACCGATAAGTAATGCGATCGAAATGTTGTAAAGGAAGCAATTTAATTGGATGAAATACTGACACAGCAGAACGGTCAGAAATATATCCGTTACAAGATAGACGTTGATACAATTCGAATTCAAGCCAAGTGAACGTTGGACCTCACACTATAAATAGAGGACTTTGCACAAGGATTAATAAATATAAGAACGAAGATAGAGATTTAACAAGAATTAACGTGTGCATTAATCATTCGAATTGCTATCATCTTTACGCTATAACAAGATCAAATCAAGAAATTCTTCAAGTGATCAAGCTACCAAGAATTTATCAAGAATCAGACACTTTGAAGAACCACAAATAAGAATCAATTTATTGATTCTCAACCCAACTTTGATTCTACATCAAAGGTTTAGACTATGATGCAAACCGTGAAGGTTTTGTCAATGACAGTTGTGACAAGCAGTCAGTGATCAAGCTACCAAGAATTTATCAAGAATCAGACACTTTGAAGAACCACAAATAAGAATCAATTTATTGATTCTCAACCCAACTTTGATTCTACATCAAAGGTTTAGACTATGATGCAAACCGTGAAGGTTTTGTCAATGACAGTTGTGACAAGCAGTCGGGCAGACTGTGTTTGTGGTGGTAGCTGGTTAAGAGGAAATTCAACCCTCTAAGGACCAGTGTTCAAGCAATTGAAGAACAACAATTCTACATGTTCTACAACTATTTAGATAGTGAAGCTAGGGATTAGCCAAGGACTATTTTTTTGGACTTTTTGTAACAAGTTCACCTCAAGAAGTTCTAGTGGAATTTTCCTCCGCACCACAAGGGAAGAGAGGACGTACATGATTACACCACCTGGAACCTCTATAATATTTGCCTTATTTACTTTACACATTTATTTATTTACTCAGCATCTACTTACAACATTTTGATAATTGATTGTTATACACTTCACTGTTCACAAACTTACAAAAAGGCTAGAATTATATCCGCTGCCGGTTGACTCAGTTTTGATTAAGTCAGTTTGACTTAAACTCAGCTCAGTCAGCTCAACTCCACACAAGTTTCCAACTGGACCGTAATTTGTTTAAAATACAGCTTAGGGAAAGTTTTTAGTGACAAGTTTATTCACCCCCCCCCCCCCCTCTCTAAACTTGTGTTAGCCTTTCCAATGGACCAACAGTTGGTATCGGAGCAGTGTTTCTTTGACAAGATATCATTTGCTCCATATCTCCTCAGTTGTTCTCATTTGAATGCTCGATTCAGATTAATTTACTATCGATTTTCACTCACTCACAATGGATAACAATCAATATGCGAGAGAGATGCTTATGTGCAACATGGATGAGATTTGACGAATATAAACGTCGATGCAGAGCTTTTCTAGCGACTACTCATGATGAAATGATGGATGTACTTACTCGATGGACCAATTCGGATCACTCACATGCAAACTGATGATGGACAAAGAAGTTCGAGTTATGGCCCAAATCCGATTGGACTAGTGATGATCGCAAGCGAAACAATCTCAACAATGTTGCTATGGATTTTATCCTTAGAATTCTTGACAGCAATATGTACTTAAAAGTGAAAGAATGCACAACTGCCAAGGTAATGTGGGACAAACTACAACTTGTTTGTGAAGGAACATATTCAATTAAAGAAAATAAAATCTTTGTTGCAAAACAAAAGTTTGAGAATTTCAAGATGAAATCTGGAGAAACCATTGATCAAATGGAAACAATATTCAGTGCTATCATGGTTGAATTAGATCTACTCAAGATTGAGTACTCTAAGAAAGTTATCAATACAAGAATTTTGAAGGCATTACCAATGTGCTGGAAAATGAAGGTCACAGCTATGGAAGAATCTAGAAGACTTGACATAGAGGATTCATTAAAAATATTCTCAAACTTGAAAGCTTATGAATTCAGTGAAGATTTTACAAGTACAGCTGCAATAATCAAAGCTCTGGAGGAACCAAAGACCACAGCACTTGCAGCAACATCAAATGACATTCAAGAAAACTCATCAAGCAATCTTCATGAATTGGATGAGATGGAAGAACAAATGGCTCTAATGATGAACATAATTCAAAGAATGAAGAGTGGACATCCAGTCACTCAGAAGTTTATCAAAAGGACTCCTGAGAAAATAAAAGATGATGAATATCTTTGTTTCAACTGCAAGAAACCTGGACATTATAAGGCTGAATGTCCAGAACAGACCAAGAAGAAGCCACCAAGAAGAATTGGTAGAAGAGCACTCCTTGCTGGAGATGAGTCAGATTATGAAGCTGGTACTGAAAAACTATCAGATGACACAGCTTTAATGGCACACATGGAAGATCCAAATGAGGTATGTGAATCTAATTCTAAATATTCCTCAGCTCAAATTTCCATGCAAAATGGGTGTTCTTCGACTGCTGACTCCAATCCAAAAAATCTAGAATTAGAAGAAACTCTTGACGAATTGATGAATCGGCTAGTAACTATTCAAGCTGGTTATGAATCAATTAAAGCTAAAAAAAGAATCTAATTCTTGAAGTTGAAAGATTGAAGTCTGAACTAAAAATGTTGAAACTGAGTAAAACTGATAAAGAAAAGATTCAAGATCGACCTCTTGCATCGTGACGCCAGCAAGAAGAATCAATCATTTGCTCAATCAAGTTCGATTCTTCGGATTCAAATCGGGAAAACCATATGGAGACAAAACTGGTTTAGGATTTGATACACAACATTCATCTTAGAATGGAACCAAAGAAATCGCCAAACCTAGTACCAAAACTGGTATTAAGTTTGTAGCTGAACAACTTCCTCAAACTGAGAAAATTGTTTGAACCATAAAGCCGATGTCACATATGATAAATCGCTTTTCCAAGAAAACAACTAGATTTACCAACAAAGGTAAACCAAATGGTAAATCACCAGATCTCAAGAAAACCGAACTGGGAAATCAACTACCAGGTCCACAAAAACCAATCAAGTCAAGAACCAGAAAAATTACAATCAAAGTAAATCCAACAATGTCAATCATTCAAAGATTCACACATTTAGAGGGAAAGGAAGATTATATCCCACTGATGATGATTGGAATTTTACTGCATCTACTAATAAAACTGATAATAGCAATCATTCCAGACAGAAAACTCATCATCAGTTTCAGTCCAAAACTCAGCAGAGAGCTAATCTCAGTTCTCAGAAAAAGTCTCAGTACCAAGGTCAGTCCAGACCTCAGTACAAAAGGAATGGTGGTTATTATTCAAGTTTCAATAGAAAGCATGATGGAAACAAATTTCAGCCAAAAGATCTGAGAGATCATATAAATAAGACACACTCCAAACATAGACACTATGGGAGTGTGGCTTACATATATGAAAACAAGTGCAATAATATCTAAAGATTACCTAAAGGATATATCCCAAGAGTTGTACTGACAACTGACCCCTATGGACCCAAACTGAGTTGGGTACCTAAAACTATTTAATTTTTATTGCAGGATATATGGTACTTTGACAAAGTTGCTCTAGGCACATGACAAAAGAGTAAAGACTGCCTCGATAATTTTATTGCAAAAGATGGACCAAAGGTTAATATTGGAAGTAAAGACAAACCTGGATACACCAAAGGATATGGTACCTTAATCAGGAATGGTCTTACAATCAAGAATGTATCTTATGTAGAAGGATTACACTACAATCTACTCAGCACCAGTCAATTATGTGACATGGGATACAAAGTTACTTTTGACAAAGAATTCTGTGTTGTCATCAGCGAATCAGCTTATCAAGTTGTTTTAGCCGGAAGAAGAAGTGAAAATATGTATGTAGTAGATTGGACAACAGCCGTTGCTGTAACTTGTTTGCTTGTGCATACCAAATCAGAAATCAGTTGGCTATGGCACAAGAAACTGAGTCATCTTAACTTTGATGACATCAACACACTTGTTAAGAAACAGTTAGTCATTGGACTACCGGAAATATCATATAAGAAGGACAGCTTATGTGATGCTTGTCAACAAGGAAAGAAAACAAAAGCAAGTTTCAAGACCAACTCTCAGCATTCAACAACCAGACATCTGAAGTTATTACACATGGATTTATTTGGCCCTATTACACCAATAAGTATCAGTGGAAAGAAGTATACATTAGTGGTAGTAGACGATTTTTCAAGATACACTTGGGTAATATTCTTAACTAAGAAAAGTGAAACCAAGCAAAGACTTACATAACTACTCAAGAGACTTCAGAATCAGAAAGGAGTATCAGTTGTGAAAATAAGATCAGATAAGGGAACTGAATTCCTCAATAGCGTAATTACTGAATACTGTGAAGAGAATGGTGTCTTACCCTAACTTGCTGCCACAGGAACACCTCAACAGAATGGTGTAGCTGAAAGAAGAAACCGAACACTCAAAGAAGCAGGGAGGACTATGATCTGTGAAGCAAAACTACCTGAAAGATATTGGGCAGAAGCAGTTAACACAGCTTGTTATACACAGAACAGAGCTCTCATGAACAAAAGACATGAGAAGACCCCTTATGAAATTTGGAATGGACAAAAACCAAATGTCTCATACTTTCATGCTTTCGGATGCAAATGTTTCATACACATCAATGGGAAAGATCAACTTCATGTTTTTCAGCCCAAAGCTGATGAAGGAATCTTTGTAGGATACTCAAATGTCAGCAAAGCTTTTAGAGTACTAAACAAAAGGACACTCAAGCATGAAGAATCAATTCACGTGGTATTTGATGAACCAAACTTCCCTGGTGAAACAATCGAAGACGCACTGCAAACCGCTTTCTCGGTCTCGCTTACCAATCTTACGAGAACCAGTTTTTGTTGACATTGGGAGACTACAAATTTCAGAATGTTCAAATCCAGATCGGTCTCAGGTTCCAACTACTCAACAAACCACACCTGAACTACATGTTCCTGATCCAACTGAAGAAACTCAAGAACCAGTTCTTGAAGAACCAGTCGAACAAGATATAAATTCTTTGATGCAGACACCCACGTATCAATGGATGAGAGATCACCCTGAAGAACAAGTAATTGGTGATACTCAAGCTGGAGTTCGAACAAGACATCAACTAGATGCAATGATTGCATGTTTCCTTTCACAATCTGAACCCAAAGAAATAGAGGAAGCTTTGAAAGATCCAGATTGGATATTAGCAATGCAAGATGAACTGAATGAGTTCGAAAGAAATCATGTATGGGAATTGGTATAAAGATGATCTCATGTCAATATTATATGAACCAAATGGGTTTTCAGAAACAAACTTGATGAAGATGGGAATATTATTAGAAACAAAGCTATACTTGTAGCTAAAGGATACTCTCAAGCATAAGGCATAGACTTTGATGAAACCTACGCACCAGTTGCAAGATTAGAAGCAATCAGACTATTTCTTGCCTTCACAGCTCATAAGAAATTCAAGGTTTACCAGATGGATGTTAAAAGCGCATTTTTAAATGGAATTCTTGAAGAAGTATATGTTCAACAACCACCTGGATTTGAAATCAAAGATCAAGCTGATAAAGTTTTCAGACTAAGGAAAGCTCTTTATGGATTAAAACAAGCACCAAGAGCTTGGTATGAAACTTTGTCTCAGTTTCTAGTAGATAATGGATTTATCAAAGGGACTATAGACAAAACCTTGTTCAGAATGAAAAATGGTGAAAATACTCTACTTGTTAAAATTTATGTTGATGATATCATCTTTGGATCGGAAGATGAACAATTATGTGAGAAATTTGCAACTTTGATGAAAAGCAAATTCCAAATGAGTATGATGGGTGAATTGAATTACTTTCTTGGATTACAAGTTAAACAATTAGATGATGGAATTTTCATTCACCAAACCAAGTATACAAGAGAACTTATCAAAAAGTTTGGCATGGAAAAATCAACTGGAATTTTTACACCAATGGGGACCAACATCAGATTAGATGAAGATAAATAAGGCAAAGATGTTGATCAAACACTTTACAGAAGAATGATTGGAAGCTTACTCTATCTTACAGCAAGTAGGCCAGATATATCTTTTACTGTCGGAGTATGTGCAAGATTTCAGTCAAAACCAAAAGAAAGTCATCTCACAGTTGTGAAAAGAACATTGAAATATCTGAAAGACACAGATGGAGTTGGAATTTGGTATTCAAAAGAAGGAGAATTCAAGCTAATATCTTATTCGACTCAGTTGTCTTTGGATGCAAAGTGAATGAGAAAAAGCACATCAGCACATGTCGATTACTAGGAAATAGACTTGTGTCATGGTTTAGCAAAAAGCAAAACTCAATCTCAACTTCTACAAATTGAAAGTTTGAATACATAGGAGCTGGAAGTTGTTGTGCTCAAGTTTTATGGATCAGACAGCAATTAAGAGATTATAGGATAGAAGAAGGAATGATTCCCATAATGTGTGATAACACAAGTGCAATTGCAATCACAGATAATCCAGTTTTACACTCAAGGACAAAGCACATTGATGTGCGTCACCACTTCATAAGAGTGTTGGGCGTAGTGCCCGAAAGACAATTATGTAATTGTTTTAGGACATAATTAATAATTTATCTTATTATATGCATATATGCTTATAATTAAGACACTACTGAAAACCCTAAGTACCTCGTTTATGTAATCACATAACTCAGTGTATGGCTATACACAAGAGGATTGTGTTTGTGAGATGTACTTAAAATTAACTTAGTCCGTAGCGTTTATTAATCTGAGTACGGGTCTCATGATTAATTTGCTATTAATGCGTCCAGAACACTTTAGGTGTGACAGTCTTATCCGGACTGTCGGTAATAGGAGTACTAGTGGGGCATTTATATATGATGATAATCATATAGAATTTGGACCGATTTGATTTGAGTTCTCGATATAATTCCGTAATCGATAAGTCTTATCGAGTCACAAGATGATCATATATGGATTAATCTTAATCTGAGGTGATCATGATAAAGCGCTTAGACTAGGGTAGAGTTTGATATGTTAGTAAGGATCACTTCGAAGTATATGGTCCAACACTTCTCGTTGGCTCTATTCTGGGATGAGTGAGTAGTCTTTGCCATCACAGATATTGAATCCATTACTTCTCTCGGGAAGTAGACAGACAGTCCCCTTATTTGTTAGCCCTGAGAAAATGATCGATCGGCCGAGTTCATATTTAGACTAATTAGCTACTAGTCGGATATGTGAACTAATTGATCACTGGGGGGTTAATGGTAAATAAGGATAAGATATTATGAGTCGGGTTCACGGAGACTTCCCACTCAGAATGGACAGTCTATGGAAGATTTATCCGTATGTAATGATTATATCAGTGGACGCTTTCGACTAATAAATTGAGTGTAAGTTATCTATATTCGATAGAGTTCAGTTTCGGGTTTATGGTGGTGTAATCCCGGAATTAATAGATTGAATATTGTTGTTCGGTCTGACGGATAATATTATTTAATTTTTTGTAGCTACTGAATATGGGTCCATGGTCCCCGACGTGGCTCCTAATATAGCATATATGTTTCTCGTCGTTGCACCTCAGTTATAATTAAATAGTGGATTGGGCTATTTAATTTTATATGTGGATTAATTGTTTAGTTGGACTAAATAATTAAATACACGGAAAAGACATTTTTCGTGGACTCGGCCCAAATTAGTGTGTTGACCTTTTGACCTAATTGGTCAAATATAGAAAAATGCGTGTGAACCTTTTTAATTAAAAGGTGGCGTAATTTTAATGTTAATAATTAGAAAGAAATTAGTTTTCTTGGATAATTATTTGACATGTGATTTATCTTTTATTTGTTAATTGATAATTCATGGAATATTAGATAATAATATGATTTATCCTAATTTGTTTGGGATAATTATTTTATTTATCTTTTATTTGGTAAAATGATTAATGTAATAATTATCTCTTAATTATTTAATCCTTGGAGGTTAAGTTTTACTCTCCTATATAAAGAGAGTTATTCCAAGCCTTTTGACACACATCAAAATACACGCCATATTGACTAGTACTTGGATTGATATTTTCGACCAAGTGCTTTGGGTTTCGAGTTGGAATAATCTTCGGGATTATTCCGGTAGCATATCAAGGAGGTCCGGCGGCGGGAAACACCATCCACCTGGTGTTGCTGGGAGACACACGTTGGAAGACTGTGGCCTCTCATCTTGTGTGGATACTACTTTTGTTCTTGGAGTTAAGCACCATAAAAAGGTAAAAATCCAAACTTCCTTGTAGTTTGATCTTTAATTTATGTTCTTTGTTTCGTTTAGATCAAGATCCGATACTTCCGCTGCGTAATCGGGTCAATCCATGATTGATCCGACGATATTACTTCTAACAAGTGGTATCAGAGCCTTTGATCAAACGATCAAAGTATATGAATTTTAGATCTTGGAGTGGAAAAGCATGCTTTAGATGTTTTATTTCATTTTTTTTGGGTAAAATTTGAATTAAATCATGTTGTATGCTTGTGAATGTTGTGGTTGAAGAGATGGATTGGGTTGGTATTGTTTACCCGTAGATCTATTTTGTTGCTCCTTTGTTTAGTAACAATTGAGCATAGGATTTGTATTTTTTTTGTCTTTTTCGAAATTATGTAAAAGTAGCAACTTTTATTGTAATTTTGTTGTTCCGGGCTCGGAATGATGAAGATCTTGCTGAAAAGATAAAGATCAAGGCGAAACCCAAGGTATGAACGAGGAGAAATGGTTAAAAACCTGTTTTAAATTAAAAACTGCGCTACAGGACTGTCTGCGACGCTAAAAGCGTCGCTATAAGTCTGAAAAGCGACGCAGATTACCTTTTTTTTTCCCTTTCCTCCAGCGGCTGTATGATTTTTTTTTTCAGCGGCTAAAGTTTTTCTTAATAATCCTTTTATTTGGATAAACAGCCTTTTAGCTTAAAAAAAAAACAAAAAAAAAAAAAAAAATTATATAAGTTTGTTACAGCCGAAAGAACAAAAAAAAAAAAAAAAAAAAAAAAAAGGTGTTATTTAATTATAATAAATTGGTTTTATTTAATTAAAAGTCTTTCTCCTCTCGGGTGTTCGTGGTTCGTGATCTGGCGATTCGAGTTCAAGATTCGAAGATCAAGACTCAAAGACATAGATTAAGTTTTACTTTTCCTTAGAAAATAGTTAGTCGGGGTACCAACGGTCCATCTCGGTGTTTACTTTTCGGTATAATTTTGTGTTTGATCAAGCTTATGTGCTTAAAACTGTAAAATTGCCATGACTTGCATCTTCATGATTCCACTCCAATGCATACACGTAATTTTTTAATTTCGAATTAAAATAGACTTGTATAACTCGAATAATTAGTATGAATGCTTATTAATTTAATATGTGGTAGTTAAATAATAAGTAGCTAATTATAAAAGCCGAGGACCCGGGTTTTGTCAATCGTTACGATTTTAGTGATGGATTCTCGGTGAATCCCACTTGGATAAATCATTGAGCTTTTCGGTGATGGCTTCTCGGTGAACCCACCTTAAATGAAAACGAGATTACGCTTTGGGTGACAATTTAGAAATCGGAGAATCTTAGTACATGGGTTCGAAATGGTCTAACCATGGTTGGCGAGTTCAACCGAGCTTCGCTCAATCGACTCCCTCCACGTGTGATGTAGGTTACGTGATTCGACAGACTTAGCATAGCCGATAAGCCTTCGGGCTAAACGGGCTTCTCTTGCCGAATTGGCCTGAATCATCACATATGTTCCAACGAATAAGGCGGCGTAGGCTTGCCTACATAACCGACCTATATTCGGAGTACTTTGATTTATTGTTTCTTATTGTCAAGACTGCAACCGTAATTAGTAAACCCACCACTTTTTCAAAATATTGAGTGGGAGCGGGGAAGGCGACAACCAACCCCACGGCCTCTACTATAAATGCAAGCACGTGAGATAAGGGTGACGCCTCGAACCGCTTTGATTACGGCCCCCTGCGGGTGGTGTTCGCCCCTATCAAAATTCAAGGCTTGGTTTCCGAAAGGATAGGATTTCGGGTACTCGTTGAGTCACTGACCGACCCTGCGGCGGCATACTCGGGGCGTACTTTGAGATCTGATATAGTAGGTCACACTCTTTATGGATATTTTTGAAATATCTAGGCTAGAAAAGGAAGGTAATCAATGATTAAGGTCCGGGATGTCTGGATTCCCGTGAGAGTTTTGATTCTCAAGATTAATCATTGAGAGAGATTGTCTCGGTTTAATCGTCGCCTCTTTGACCGACCTGCAAGGCACCTTTGAGTGTGAGATTAAATCCTTGGAATGGTAGGATAGACTTTTAACAAGTTTATAATTCCTAAAATAAAAATCTAGTAGTGAAAATTTATTTTTTGAATTTAAGTTTCTGTCATTTTGTTTACAACTAAATCTCTAGGTTACTAAATTGTTAGTAATAGGACTTCATTAAAAATGTGGAGAGTAACAAGTACGTTGTAATTATCAATAAATGCAGTTAACTTTTCGGAAGAGATTTTTCTCTTGAGCCTTTAAAAACTTAAGTGACATAGTATAGGTATGTCACGGGTGTCACTCGTGTTGAACGAGAGATGACCATACTTAGTTTACAAAAGATGATATAGGACTATCAGATAAATTCATTTAGTGAATTTTAAAAGTGTAATTACACAACAAATTTCTAAATTGAAAGATTGGAAAATCATGTACATAAGGCATTGCTAGTTAGACGGTATTTGGAACCGATAAACTAGTGGGAGCCTTAGTCTTATGATTTGTTGTTTTTCTGAATTATTAGAAATATGTAATGGATCACACAAGAGTTTTTCCATTGGAAAAACAAGAATAAAGCATTGCTAGTTAGACAGTATATGGAATGTTCTAATCTTTGAAAAATCATAAATACAAAGTGTTTCTAGTTAGACGGTATTTGGAACCGATAAACTAGTGAGAGCTTTATTATGATCTCTCAAACCATTCGAACAAAGTGTTGCTAGTTAGACGGTATTTGGAACCGATAAACTAGTGGGAGCTTTGGTCTTATGATTTGTCGATTAGAAAAATCGATAGTCCAAGCAAGTAACATTGAACATCCCACAGTTCAAGAATAGAGTCTACTCGAACGAACTGGTAGTTCAAGACTGTTTCCATTTAAGGAAAGTCGAGAATGGGAAAGAATGTTTATACGTGTTAGTCATCCAAACTAAGTAGTTTTAAGGCTAAACCGAAAAATTAATGAAATGGAAATTAGAGGATAAGGAAAGTGATTTCGGATCACTGACCAATGCATCCTTAAATTTTCTCAAAAGCTAAGTTCTTTGGAAGAACTAGGTAGCTTTGCATTAAACGATAAATAAAATAGACAACGGGCAGTTATTTCAGATAGACTATAGGAGTAATATAAGGAAATGAATCTCGGATTCAATTCTTGAGTATCACAGAAAATTCATTTTCTATTTTCGGATTCGTTGGAACGAACGTATTCTTTTTCAATAGGATAATTTGTTTGTCTTATTGACGATAAATATAACATTCGTAGCACGAACCCAAGACTCGGACTTTTGTTTGATAAATTCAGAACCACTAAGAAATGCTGAATAGGTATATGTAACACATCTTAAACTATATAAACGCAAATGGTGTCCGTATTTTGATAAACGCTTCTTTCTATTCTATTAATTAGTGCATATTCCCTAAAGACAAGATCTGAAGACTGGCTTAGGGTGATTCCTATCTCCCAGTCAAAGGAACACTGTCTCAAATGAACAATGCCTAAGTTTTCCTTTCAATTGGGAAAGGGTAATAGATTTAAAGAAGTTACATAGCCTGCTCATATCGACCTTCGGGGTCATATGAAAGATACAAGCTAGTGGGAGTTTCTGAGTAGTGACATATTGTCTGATAACTACTCGAAACTCCATAAGTTTATCCAAAATATTTGGAGGAAATCTCTGATTTCACCAGAGATAGAGTATTCCATACTCAGAAATAGGTTATCGCGTAGTCTTCGGGACTGATGCTCGGCCTGCCTCCTAGTGGAATGTTTTCACTAAGGGATACACCACAAATTTTCCTTACATAGTTATTGATGTGCTACGATACGCAGCTGAACTCATTTAAGATATTGGTTGCAAAATAACGGTTTATGAAAAACCGAGAAGTCTACCTAAAAGATGCCTATGCATTTGTGGATAAAAGAGTGAATTCCGTTCACCCCACTTCCGTAAATAGAGGCATTTAGCACTGAGTGCTTGAAGGTAGGACTGGAAATTTTGTGTACACGTTCAGGTCGTGAAATATCTTAATGCATTGAGTAAAGGTTGGTTATAAAACTCGTAAAATCAGAGAACGACGGTGATACTGTCAAACTCGGTCTGATAGAGTCTATAAATAACAACCTTAGATCTTGAAGTATTTGTACTCAAGATGTTACTAACTGATGTGTTCAGTCCACATCCAACACCGGCAGTTGGTGATAACACTAAAAAGAACTACTAAACTAGATAAATATATCAATCCACCATGAACGCAGTGGGAGTATGGTTTGTCCATTACCCATTGCAGGACATTATGGTCTATAAGGTAGATTGATGACCAATAATCCTTCGTGGACTGTATAGGATCCTGATCATAGAGGTTGGTTTAAAAGCCATAACCCTGTGAATGGAGTATGATACTCCAATTCATTGAAACTCTTGTAGAACCACCGAGTATCTCAGCCCAGTGGGAGTAATTGGAACTACACGGAGAAGAGTCGAATGAATAGGAAAGTTTAACTTTCAACGCAAAGTCGAGTAATTTAGGGGTGATTCCTAAAAGGTAGAGAGTTAACCGGACCGTGATCTCTCTTATCACTCGCCTTGCTTGATTTTGTCGAAAAGTGAGAAATAGGGTGATTCCTAAGACTTCCTTGCCGAACAACGGAATCTGAATTCATTCGAGCAATGTAGGGTTTTAGCTAAGAACAAATAATGGATTCGTTAAAACGCAGAAAATAGGGGTGATTCCTAAGACTTTTTGCCGACTAACGGTATCTTAATTTATTCGAGAAGAACCATTGGCAGGATGCCTGCCATAGCTTATATCCTTTGGGGATTAAAGAAAACCTTTAGGTCTTTTCAAAGTCATATATTTTAATATGTGGACTTGACCAGAATGTTGATAAGTCTTTCGTAGACTGGGCATCAATATTAGTAAAGTAGTATGTAGATTAGTGTTTGTGAATGGTAACACTGAAACAGTTGGGAACAACATGGGTGTGTTATCTGAAGTCAGAATCTGACATGCCATCAGGATTCATTCTAAAGGATTTGATTCGCTCAAATTTGCGAGAATCGATCATTGGCAATCCCATTCTTTCACCTGGTTAAGATATTCTTGTTAGGAAATCTACGTGGGAACGCAGCGGAATTTAAAATTTTATTTCCTTTTAACCAGGATCGACTTCGTTTAAGCAATAAACAAATAAGCTAAAGACGGTGGTTACCTTGGTTGATCTAAAAGATCGACGCTTTGACCGTCTAAGGAGAGTAGTTCTGCATAGAGCCGCCCAAGTGTTCGGCCTCTACCGCTAGTCCACACGAACAGCCCGCCGGAATCCCATCATGGATTGCTATTGGAAAACTCCGGTTGCTAGACCGGCCTTTTTCCCCTCTCTCCAACTCTCTATAGGATGCTCTCTATTTTACACAAGAACTATTAGTTCTTGGAATTGTGATGTACAAAAGAGCTTGACACCCACTTCCTTTTTATAGGGAGAGTGGCGCCCCAAAGAAGAGTAGAAAGGAAGAAAACCTTTCTCCAATAAAATAAGGAAAATATATTTGATTGATTTATCTCATTTATTACAATATCTCATATTAAATAAATCTAGGATATTGTCAATATCTTATATTGAATATTCCCAAGATATTGTCAATATCTAATATTGACCATCTTTATTTTATTACCATAAATCAATTTACACATGTGTATATATCACATATATATAACACATATAAATCTATTAATACCCAAATAGTCAAACATGTCAACTTGATCAATTGGCTTTTACGTGTGTCAATTACACACAAAAACTTAGGCGCCAATTATATATTGGATATATATATATATATATATATATATATTAATATCTTATATTAATATTTAGTAATACTATTAATTAAATTGCACAATCCAAGTGTATCTTATACACTTCAATGTATACCCCATATAGCCAAATATTGGCTTCCGGAATATTCTTTAATTAATATAATATTATTAATATCTTGTATTTATTTTATTCATAATAAATAAATACCACCATATTAATTTACCACTATAACCTTTATAGTCGTGAGATAAACTTTCCTTATTTGGTTATCATCTATAACCACATTTTAATCCGGCTAGATGTTCTTATGTGTGTGACCCGATAGGCTTCCGAATATGTTGGCCGTAGACACAAAGTGCAAATTACAAAAATGCCCTTCATGCCTAACGATCACGGGATAGCGTCTAGCAACACACCGTGACCCCCAATCATCGGAAGAGTCAAATGCAATGACTACTACCTTTCATGTGAAACAGCTACATCGTGTAACTTACAATCCTATCATTTGTAATAATATCCATACGGTCGTACGTCGAGTGTCAAACATTAACGACCGTATCTTATAATCTGGATATCAAGCTCTCTCGAAGTAACTCGTTTACTCCCACTTTGCAAAGATTCACGAGAGTAAGACATTCCTTATAAGAAGGCCATTTCGGATATTCGATCCCAATCATAGGATACGCGATTCCCGGACGACCAATCATGTATACTCCGCATGCTTCAGTATCATACCCAATCACTACCGCATGATCGCCCCGTGGTTAGAGGAAACCTCAATAGTGTCAAAGCATGACAATCCACACCGTGATGCCATGAAGACTCCGGTCTTAAGGATAATTACACAACCGTCACATAGTGTGACACTTATCGTGTAAGTGGGTCGATCCTAACGTCGCATTCTCTAATACACGTCCACGTCATACCCAAGTGTCTCTACACTTCGATAGATTTAGATCTATCTCGCCTCTTAAAGACGTAAGACATCTAATACGTGCTAGTCTGTTTATACTATCAATGTCCTGCTTTAATAGTACATCGGCCTAGAGACATTTAAGTATCAAACTTATTAAAGTGATTAGAGATCTCATCAACCATAATCGCCTATCATGGTTTCTCTATCACGCTTAATACTAAGGACGTTATCATATAACAATTCATAATTGGTTCTTTAAAAGAACATATATATAACAAATGAAAAAGCCATTTAATATATGTATAAACATAAAGAAATAGTAGGAATGATCCGACCCGGTCGGATCCGGTCCAACCCGATTGGGTTTAGGACACTATTTCAACAATCTCCCACTTGGCCTAAAACCAATCACTTTCATACACACAAGACCAAGTTGAAACACAAGAATCTCATGCAATACTCTTAAACCACCACTAGCCATAAACGGATCGCTATCCGTGGGGACTCAGACTATCTTCATATCATGCTCCATATGATCAAAGGAACCGGCTCAACACACACACGAATCTCTGACGAGACCCTGGTCCTTGCTTCAAGCAATGAATCCACTTACTATATCAGCTATATAGAAAAGGTGGAAGAACCACACAAGGTTCAGGAATGAACCTTCTAGATCCATGTACTGCTCCCTCTGCGCCTCTAAGGCACTACTGTGTTTTGGCCTAGTTGTAGAATTTACAGTGACCCATATGCTAGAACATTTCCAGCCCACTGTATCACTTAATCAAAGTGACTGCAAACCCAGATCATAGCTCCCACTCGCCTTCATAAGACTCAGGATATACGTCTGTATATCTACGTTTATTTAATTCAAAGTTTCGATAAACCAGGAATTCTTCCTTAACTTGTTTAAGGATATTCTCGACATTCACCAGATTTACTTTCATACTTGCTCATGACTATTCATGAACTATGAACATCCGGCATTCCTTTTATGATGGTTCCTATCGCAGGAGCGAAGGAAACCTTCCATAAACATCATCTTTCACCTTATCTTTAGGACCAATGTCCTAACATAGATAGATCTCGCGATCTATGCTAAACTTCTTTCAGCATCACATCTATATAGGTAAACTATAATCTAACAGCAGTTCAATCTATCACTATAGATTCTTATTTCTAAAAATAAGAACTACTAATCCAAGTGCTTTTGTAAAAAACCTTGAACTACCAAACATTAATTGACTGTGACATGGGGTGATAATTCTCGAGAGAGATATATAATACCTTACTCAAAAATCATAACACACTCCCACTATCCATCTCGCACATTGGGCATATCCTTCTTTTGACTAAATCAAACGCCTTTGATTATCAAACAAAGAAATCGTCTAGAGAAACTTGTTGAGTCCATAAATGGATCTCGTGGGCTTACATATCATGTTATCGTCTATGAACATCGAGCTTTCTACCCAACGTCTTCAACACTATCATATAGCCATGATACGAAGTTATAACAAGCATCATCTGAATAGAACCGGGCACAGCTGGCAGCATAAAGATAATTACAAGGTTTACACCTCATACCCTTCAGCCGTCACTATAGCCTTATGGTAATCATATTAGTATCCATGTCAGCCTTCCAGGGACACTCCCCCTAGGTAAGACAGACTAGGTTCGCAACCTGGTTGTCACTGATGGAATCTAATTCAGATATTATGGCTCATAGCCATATCTCTCAATCTTGCCTTTCAAACATTCTTTCATAAGTCGTGAGATATTCATTCTTCAAGAT
Source organism: Gentiana macrophylla (assembly GCA_026214975.1). Taxonomy (NCBI): domain Eukaryota; kingdom Viridiplantae; phylum Streptophyta; class Magnoliopsida; order Gentianales; family Gentianaceae; genus Gentiana; species Gentiana macrophylla. The sequence goes on from CM047814.1 coordinate 70,776,569, forward strand.
GAACGTACCTGCAGCCCTTTCAGGCTTGAGGTTATCTACAGACTTACAGAACTTTTGTGTGCACTGAGCAGTGTTTTACACCTCATCGCTATGTGGCGTCTGCTCATGTCCCATTGGTTGAATATATCTTTGTGGTTCTCAAACTACATTTGAGATCTAAATCTACTCCCACTGTTTCTTTTGGAAGAAACACTTCCTCTAGAAGACAGCATGTTTGGAGACAAACACATTTTGCTCCGCGGACGAGTAAATAATATCTAGCGTACTTGCTAAGATATTCCACCAAGTTGTATATGCCGTACTAGGCTCCAAGCCTTTCTGACTTTGCCTATGACAACTTCAAATCATCGGTTAGGATAGATTTGACATTATCCTCTCCCATATCTAATATGGAATCTATTCAACCTTTATCTTTGGAACTCGGTTAAGTATAAGGGCACTATCCCGAAACGGGTAAGGGATACTTCGCATGGCTTGCGTCTCACATTTATCATATAAAGTGTTGTTTCTATTTTGGGAACACAATCCAATTGCGTATCCCAAAGATGGTATCCTTGAAGGGAGAATCTTATTCCTTTTCAGACGACTTCTGAAACACCCTTCAGGTATTAATTACTTCAATCCGATTGAATATTAATTCCTAAGTAGCTCGTCAGTCTCATATTCGTACTAGCTCGAACTTTTCAGGCTTTCCGAATTGTCGTACTTCAATAAGTACACTTGACTATTTTAACAATAGTTATAGAGATTAACAAACAATTATTTGTAGCATTAATTGTCATAAGCCAACAAACATCGGTATGTTTAGGCTTTAGACAATTTTCTAGATTTTTATAACCTTTTCATAAAAGGGTATTTTAGTCATCTTTAGATAAGATACGCATAACCCACATGATTCATAATCATATGGTTTAACATCATCAGAATGACGTTTGATTACACGCTTCTCTTCCAGAGAATCGACATCTAGAACAACTACAAATATCAAGGATAATAGCCATACAAATATTTAGTTGAGATCTCATCACATATATCAACTATATAGTGACTTCAATCTAGTATGTTAGATTCAATGACCTTCCAACTTTATTGGAATAACATTTATTCTTTACAATTGAATATGTCTACTAAATCCAAACAAATAACCGAAAGTATGTCCTCATAAGAACCGAACATAATAACATTTATTTAGTTCCCTTATCGCTTTACTAGATCCGAATATGGTAAGTATTACAACATTTGTTTCACCTTCCATATCTCAGATTTTAATCTTTCTAATTTAATCACACTCGTAAGATATCATATATCTAAGAGTCGACTTGAACTTAGACAAATTTATCTCAACTCACTTGCCTATAATAGAAACTTCAATAAGTTATCTATTTAAGCACATGCCCTAAATTTCCTTTTAATCCTTCAAGCACTTGTAAATATTTCTTGGTGTAGTCTTCATAAGACTTAAGAAAGATCACAAGAGCTATGTCTTTGATTTTTTCATAAAGAAAATCTAAAGTTTATTAAATAGTTTATTCATCCTTTTGAATCGTATTCAAAACATTGACTATTTAATTAACCTTTAAGCAATGATAGAATTAAGTCGATACTTAAATCTTATAATTTTGAAAACAACCTTTCCAAAATTAGATGTGGTCATTCTTATCCAACGTTTGAATTAATTGTCATCGTATGACTGAATGATCATCTTGGATCGTATCCAATATATGACTAATTCGTTGAAACTTATTTCAAATGATTTAATCATATCATGAGCTTCCGCTTTCATTAATAATTAAAGTCTCGGAGCACTGCATCAATTATGTAATCTCCTTGTCTCTAACTACTATAACGGGATGGCTCATGTCATTGCTTATTTTTAAAGGATTAAAATTACTTAACCATATTTGAGAACGTTTCTCAAAAGGTAATACCATAATTTGGTTTTACTAATCGAGAATTAAACATAAATATAAAGTTTGCTAAAAACTACAACATAAAAATGAAAATAAATGAGTGTTGTTGTTTATACACGCAAAATCAAAAATGGTCTTTTGGTTTATGATTTTGCTCCCACTAGTCAACTACTTCCAATTGACTTTCAAGAATTATTAATTTCTTTAGTGGACAAGATCCCACTAAACTACCCCGACCCCCGCTTTGGCTGGTGGGCCGAAAATAGCATAATAGGTAGACAACATCCCTTGTCAATCGTATCTTATACGACTCTTGTTGTTTGACTAGTCAACTCTTTGACAATTTTCATCTTATGAAGTAGTCAAACCCTTGCCTCTAAAATCCAAACGACCCCGCTTTGGCTGGTGGCCGAGAGAATTCTTAGTCAAGTCATAACCCCAATATTCGTGAGATCTCATACGATCATATCTCGATAATGACGATATACCCGAGGTAGGTCAACCCCCTGCTTTGGCTGATGAGTTGGATCCGAACAAGGGCTCTTCACCGTCATTATAATATGGGGAGACAATTTCAACTTGATTCTTTTGAGGTGGAAGTATTTACGTAAATTAATTCACTTAATTAATTTTAATCATGGTCTCATCATAAATATGTCTATCTCTATAAACATACATTTATCTAGATCGTGCCTAGTCATGCATCTATCGTATCATATAAAATAAATACAAGCACAAAATAAATAAATGCGTAAAGTAACCGGTATGATCATGGACTTTTCTAGAGTGCGGTTTCAATACAAACCGATGAAAACCGCTGGGTCACAATCTAAGGGTAGCTACAACCGCCAATAGGATCTTTAATGCACCATTCTCCAATGGGATCTTTATTTTCGTCTTTCTTTGGTCTCCATCTTCTGCTCCATTCTTGTTACATTTAATTCTATCTAATAAAATAAATACACCCGCCGCACACGGGGGAGCTAACGGGAATGGGATAAATGCAGAAAATAAACTAGGTCACGTTCTTCATAACGGCCTAGGACAATTTTTAAACCAACAGAAAAATTAAATCATTCACATCTATCCTATCGGTCGAGTCCATGATCAATCGGGGTCCATATAATCATATTATATCTACTATCTCTAATCCATACAATAAAATCTTATGAAAAAGATAAAATTAAATTTTAACTACTTGCGTCTTAATTAATCAATTAACATTTAATCTATTAAATAATTTTATCCAATCAATTAACTAATTAACATTTAATTAATTAAATGATTTAATCGAAATAAAATTAACGATTAATTTTAAACGATATTAATTTTAATTTTAATTAATCGGAACTATTCCAAAAATAAATCAAAATTAAAATTAAGTCTCTTTTGTTTCTTTCCTTTTGATTCGTAATCAAAAGGGATGCCTTTGGTTTCCTAAACCAAATTTGGCTTATGTCTGGCCACTTTCCAAAATCAAAATTTTGGAAGTGGCCTAGGCCTAGGCCTTTTACAAATCAAATATTTGAAAAGAGCCTAGGCCTATTCCAAATCAAATATTTGGAAAGGCCAAATAATTTTGGTTTAGGCCTGGCCACTTTCCAAAATCAAAATTTTGGAAGTGGCCTAGGCCTAAGCCTTTTCCCAAATCAAATATTTGGAAAGGGCCTAGGCCTATTCCAAACAAAGTTTGGAAAGACCATTATTATTTTAATGCCATGTGGCATCCCAATGGCCAAACTATTTGAACCATTGGTTAGCCACATGACACAACTAAACAAAGGAGATTTTAATCACAACTATGAACCATATTGAATCACAAAATACACAAAACAAAAATTTGGAGATCCGCCAGCATTGACCGGTCAACCGACTGCCGGCAGCAGGTTGCCCTGCTGCCGCCGCCGCCGCCCAGCCGCCGCCGGTGGTGGTGCCGCCGCCAGTCGGCCGAGCACCACCCGATCCCCCTCTTCTCTTTTTTTTTTTTTTTTTTTTCTTTTCGTGTATCAATTTTGTAAATCAAAAATCTTTCATCTTTTAATTACGTGATTTAAAGGATAAAATTAACTACGCATTATAAACTGCTTATTGCTTAAGCTCGAAGCTCTCTCTGATACCACTGTTAGGAAATCTACGTGGGAACGCAGCGGAATTTAAAATTTTATTTCCTTTTAACCAGGATCGACTTCGTTTAAGCAATAAACAAATAAGCTAAAGACGGTGGTTACCTTGGTTGATCTAAAAGATCGACGCTTTGACCGTCTAAGGAGAGTAGTTCTGCATAGAGCCGCCCAAGTGTTCGGCCTCTACCGCTAGTCCACACGAACACCACTTGAATCCCATCATGGATTGCTATTGGAAAACTCCGGTTGCTAGACCGGCCTTTTCCCCTCTCTCTCAACTCTCTATAGGGATGTTCTCTATTTTACACAAGAACTATTAGTTCTTGGAATTGTGATGTACAAAAGAGCTTGACACCCACTTCCTTTTTATAGGGAGAGTGGCGCCCCAAAGAAGAGTAGAAAGGAAGAAAACCTTTCTCCAATAAAATAAGGAAAATATATTTGATTGATTTATCTCATTTATTACAATATCTCATATTAAATAAATCTAGGATATTGTCAATATCTTATATTGAATATTCCCAAGATATTGTCAATATCTAATATTGACCATCTTTATTTTATTACCATAAATCAATTTACACATGTGTATATATCACATATATATAACACATATAAATCTATTAATACCCAAATAGTCAAACATGTCAACTTGATCAATTGGCTTTTACGTGTGTCAATTACACACAAAAACTTAGGCGCCAATTATATATTGGATATATATATATATATATATATATATATATATATATATATATATATATATATATATATATATATATATATATATATATTAATATCTTATATTAATATTTGGTAATACTATTAATTAAATTCATGCACAATCCAAGTGTATCTTATACACTTCAATGTATACTTTATACCCATATAGCCAAATATTGGCTTCCGAATATTCTTTAATTAATATAATATTATTAATATCTTGTATTTATTTTATTCATAATAAATAAATACCACCATATTAATTTACCACTATAACCTTTATAGTCGTGAGATAAACTTTCCTTATTTGGTTATCATCTATAACCACATTTTAATCCGGCTAGATGTTCTTATGTGTGTGACCCGATAGGCTTCCGAATATGTTGGCCGTAGACACAAAGTGCAAATTACAAAAATGCCCTTCATGCCTAACGATCACGGGATAGCGTCTAGCAACACACCGTGACCCCCAATCATCGGAAGAGTCAAATGCAATGACTACTACCTTTCATGTGAAACAGTTACCGTGTAACTTACAATCCTATCGCTGTAATAATATCCATACGGTCGTACGTCGAGTGTCAAACATTAACGACCGTATCTTATAATCTGGATATCAAGCTCTCTCGAAGTAACTCGTTTACTCCCACTTTGCAAAGATTCACGAGAGTAAGACATTCCTTATAAGAAGGCCATTTCGATATTCGATCCCAATCATAGGATACGCGATTCCCGGACGACCAATCATGTATACTCCGCGATGCTTCAAAGATCATACCCAATCACTACCGCATGATCGCCCGTGGTTAGAGGAAACCTCAATAGTGTCAAAGCATGACAATCCACACCGTGATGCCATGAAGACTCGGTCTTAAGGATAATTACACAACCGTCACATAGTGTGACACTTATCCGTAAGTGTGGGTCGATCCCAACGTCGCATTCTCTAATACACGCCCACGTCATGGTCCAAGTGTCTCTACACTTCGATAGATTTAGATCTATCTCTACGCCTTAAAGACAGAAGACATCTAATACGTGCTAGTCTGCTTTATACTATCAATGTCCTGTTTAATAGTACATCGCCTAGAGACATTTAAGTATCAAACTTATTAAAGTGATTAGAGATCTCATCAACCATAATCGCCTATCATGGTTTCTCTATCACGATTTTTAATACTAAGGACGTTATCATATAACAATTCATAATTGGTTCTTTAAAAGAACATATATATAACAACAGAAAAGCCATTTAATATATGTATAAACATAAAGAAATAGTAGGAATGATCCGACCCGGTCGGATCCGGTCCAACCCGATTGGGTTTAGGACACTATTTCAAAAATTCTTGCATTCAATGATGTAGTCTACCCTACCTCTCAGGAATGGTTATCTAAACCTAAGGATGAATACGAAATGGGATGTTTAGTGAGATCCTCAAGTCTTTTCGGGAGAGTGAGGAATAATATGCTTGTATATTCAGGTGCAAACTTGAATATAAGTGATAACACTGATTCTGGCTTTAGGTCAGATTGAGGATGATCGTTAAATCGATCTCGGTCTCATTGTTTACTCATGTGATAACGTATTATCCAGTACCATCTCATTGTGAAAACATTGAAGAAGTAGCTCATAAGGATTTTGCAGTCGCTAGAGGTCATAAGCATATTGAAATCGTACCACCGGATTAGATGGAAGGGCGACGTTTCGATCCCAAAGATTGACTCAAGCCACCAACCTACCTGATCAGTGTACCAAGTCACATGGTATTCAGATTCTAAGTACGCGCCGGGTCACTGACCTACCCTGCGGCGGCACACTCCGGTCGTGATTCGAAGGATGAATGACTATGATGCGCTTGGAAGGTATGATTTTTAGGGATATGTCTCACTTGCTTTGAGCAAGTGGGAGAATGTTGTAGATATATATATAAAGGGTGTCTAAAACAATTAATCCACTTGTCTTTCGTGCAAGTGGGAGATTGTTGGGCGTAGTGCCCGAAAGACAATTATGTAATTGTTTTAGGACAGAATTAATAATTTATCTTATTATATGCATGTATGCTTATAATTAAGACACTACTAAAAACCCTAAGTACCTCGTTTATGTAATCAGATAACTCAGTGTATGGCTATACACAAGAGGATTGAGTTTGTGAGATGTACTTAAAATTAACTTAGTCCGTAGCGTTTATTAATCTGAGTACGGGTCTCATGATTAATTTTCTATTAGTGCGCCCAGAACACTTTAGGTGTGACAGTCTTATCCGGATCATCGGTAATAAATTACCTAGTGGGGCATTTATATATGATGATAATCATATAGGGCTGGACCGATTTGATTTGAATTCTCGATATAATTCCGTAATCGAGAAGTCTTATCGAATCACAAGATGATCATATATGGATTAATCTTAATCCTGAGGCGATCACAGACAACTGCTTAGACTAGGGTAGAGTTTGATGTGTTAGTAAGGATCACTTCGAAGTATGTGGTCAAACACTTCTCGTTGGCTCAATTCTGGGATGAGTGAGTAGTATGTGCCTTCACAGATATGGAATCCATTCCTTCCCTCGGGAAGTAGAGAGACAGTCCCCTTATTTGTTAGCCCTGAGAAAATGATCGATTGGCCGAGTTCATATTTAGACTAATTAGCTACTAGTCGGATATGTGAACTAATTGATCACTGGGGGTTAATGGTAAATAAGGATAAGATATTCTGAGTCGGGTTCACGGAGACTTCCCACTCAGAATGGACATTTTATAGAGGATTTATCCGTATGTAATGATTATATTAGTGGATGCTTTCGACTAATAAATTGAGTGTAAGTTATCTATATTCGATAGAGTTCAGTTTCGGGTTTATGGTGTTATAATCCCGGAATTAATAGATTGAATATTGTTATTCGGTCTGACGGATAATATTATTTAATTTATTGTAGCTACTGAATATGGGTCCATGGTCCCCGACGTGGCTCCTAATATAGCATATAGGTTCTCATCGTTGCACCTTAGTTATAATTAAATAGTGGATTGGGCTATTTAATTTGATATGTGGATTAATTGTTTAGTTGGACTAAATAATTAAATACACGGAAAAGACATTTTTCGTGGACTCGGCCAAAATTAGTGTGTTGACCTTTTGACCTAATTGGTCAAATATAGAAAAATGCGTGTGAACCTTTTTAATTAAAAGGTGGCGCCATTTTAATGTTAATAATTAGAAAGAAATTTGTTTTCTTGGATAATTATTTGACATGTGATTTATCTTTTATTTGTTAATTGATAATTCATGGAATATTAGATAATAATATGATTTATCCTAATTTGTTTGGGATAATTATTTTATTTATCTTTTATTTGGAAAAATGATTAATGTAATAATTATCTCTTAATTATTTAATCCTTGGAGGTTAAGTTTTACTCTCCTATATAAAGAGAGTTCTTCCAAGCCTTTTGACACACATCAAAATACACGCCATATTGACTAGTACTTGGATTGATATTTTCGACCAAGTGTTTCTGGTTTCGAGTTGGAATAATCTTCGGGATTATTCCGGTAGCATATCAAGGAGGTCCGGCGGCGGGAAACACCATCCACCTGGTGTTGCTGGGAGACACACGTTGGAAGACTGTGGCTTCTCATCTTGCGTGGATACTACTTTTGTTCTTGGAGTTAAGCACCATAAAAAGGTAAAAATCCAAACTTCCTTGTAGTTTGATCTTTAATTTATGTTCTTTGTTTCGTTTAGATCTAGATCCGATACTTTCGCTGCGTAATCGGGTCAATCCATGATTGATCCGACGATAAAGAGATCATGCAGAGAAAAAGGATATAACATATCTTTATGTACCAACTGAAGATCAGCTGGCAGATATCTTTACAAAGCCGTTGGACAAAGACAGATTTGCAAAAATAAGAACTGAATTGGGGATAATCAAAGTCAGTTGAAATCAGTTAAGCCAGAAATTAGTCAAGGGGATTAATCTTTGTTATGTTGGGTGCGCTCACTTAACAGATTAGTCATTGACATCAACAAATTCAAACTGATCAACTAAAACTGAAACTGACAGACTTTTACTGAAACTGAAAGTTATATCTACAAACTGACTTCAATCTCAGTTTCTATCCCAGTCAACTTAAGTCAAAGGTTGACAAGATAAAACCGACAGCGGTTATATCGCATTTAATTACTGCAGTTCTTTTTGTCAGAATATTGCGTGTGCACCCAACGATTGTCAGAACAGTGCATACATTGGTTACCCAAACCATCATGGAATTTGAAAAGTTGTACTACTCAACCGCCAGTATATCCTACCTATTTATTCATCCCTCGTTCACATTACTTTCAATCAAATCTCGAATTCCTCCTCTTTCCTAAAAACAGAATCAGACTCTTCGCAATCCTCTCCTCTCAAAAATCAATTTTTGTGTTCACACCTAAATATGGCCACTTCAGACAAATCAAAACAACAAAGACTAATAACAGAGCTAGATGAATTTTCATTCGAAATGTATGAAGCCTTGTGTCAAAACACTCTGTTAGCAAGTCACATCTGTGCAAAGATTGAAAAACAACCAGGATTAAGAAATATTCTGGAAGTTACATTCAAAGAAAAATGTGACTTGGAAGGTATTTTGCAATTTTGGCAAAATATGCGCTTGGTAAGAGACTCTCTAATGACAACAATTCGTGGAGATCGAATTGCTATCAACGAAAAAGTCATGATGTCACTTTTTGGCTTCGCAAATTCTTTTGTGACATCAACAGATTTGTCTACACTACCATTGGATAGGACTACATTTCTAAAGAGGCTAAATTTTTCTACGGTACCAATCGAAGTTGGTATTCATGTTGACAAAATCAAGCCAGAATTTGGACACCTCAAATAGATGGCTCGAAGAAGCATATCATTGGAAAATCCAAAGGAATCAGTACACTGTCTGAAGAAAACATCTATCTAATGAACATTATCTAGGATGAAATAGAATTCAATTGGGCAGGTAATATAGTCAACCAGATAAAGAAGCAACATTTAGCCAAATTAGACAGCATACAAAGAGCTCAAGCTGAAGGTCAGACAACTGTTGGTAGATTTCGACTGAAGAAAACACTCAGTGGAATCATTCAATTTTATCTGGAAAGACATAAGGAAGGGAAGCAAGCACGGCAAGCTGAAACTACAAAAGAAATAACAAAGAAAATACAGAACAACTTCCCAACTCAAGGCGAGTCGTAAAACGTGTCTCAAAGCAGAAATCGAACACCAAGGAACCAAGCGAAAGGTAGACTCAGCACAAGAAAGATCTGTTGCAAGATGTTTATACCTAGCAACCTCAAGTATGACAGCACCAACTGAAGGGGAACAACAACAACAACAACAACAACAGCTGACAACTGAAGACACAGGGAGAACAACTCTTGCTGATATTACTTCTCAATCACAACATCAATCAGTTCAGCAATCAGCCCCAGTTTTTGAAGCTGATAAAATTGTCAGACTAATGAAAATGAAGCTTAAACCAGAGGATTCTCGTGATGCTAATCTACAGACTGAAGAAAAGTTACTCTTGGAGAAATTGGAAATCAGAGATCTTTATGCTCTATTTCCTATATCAGAGTTTCTTGAAAATTGTTTCAAAAGGTTTACTGAACTAGCTCAAAGGAGAGAATCAACCACATCATCTGCTCCTAAAGACAGTTCAAAGAAAAAGGATGATGATGAAGATGATCATACAAGAAAAGAAGCTGATGTGACTACAGTTTTGCCTTCAGATATTCAACCTCAACCTCTAGCTACGCAAACTGTAAGTCAGCAAGAAGAGTTACCAGTTGGAAATCAGACAACTGACACTCAGCAAGCAGCTGATAAAACTGATAATCGACAATTGATGATTATTGAAGACATCACTCACCCCAAGGATCAACCTGAAACGACATATGATCCTTCTGACATCCTAACTAAGGATGAGTTGGCCAAAGTTCATGAAAACTTGAAGATTGTGCTCAGTCACAAGGATGCACAAAATGGCCTTCTATCAAATATTTCTGGATATCTCGATTATAGAACCAGAACTGATGTCTTAGTTCATGCATGACTAGAGATGATCCACAAATCCAGTTCAAGTTCTGCTTTAGATATTCTATTACTAAAACAGAAACTAGAAGACTCAACCGCAGTAGATAGGGAAACTCATGCTCAAGCTTATTGGCACATGAATCAGCATATCTACGGGTTAGAAACTCAGCTTAAGGAAGTAATTACTTCTCAGCAACGTATATCAGCCGACCAACATGCAACCCATGCCTTGGTAGATCAACTATATGATGCCAAAAAGGGGGAAGCTGAAGAAGAAAAGCTGAAGTTACTTAAAGGGATGAAGCGACTTGAAGAAGAATTGCAAAGATACAAATCATATCCTAAGTTCTTAAGGAAAGAACTAACTGATGAGCAGCTCATTGAGAAATACAGTCAATCTGGAGAAAAGAGAGCTACTCTTACAAAGGATCTGTGGATGAAGTTTATCAACGATCACAATCCTATTAAAGCCAAGTACAAGGATAGGACATTTGAAGAATCCTTGAACTACTTTTTATCTGATATATTCTCAAAGCAGAAAATGGCACAATACAAGAAGAATCAGAGGATTGATGACAAATTGAAGATTAAAGACAAGACTGAACAAATGAAAGCTGATGTAGTCGAATTGGAAAAATACTACTTGAAAGAATCAGACATACCAAAGCTACTTCTATGGAGAAGATGGAAAGAAGGAAGTCAAGTTGACTACAAAAAGACATTTTCCAAGGAAGACTCCAAGCTAGAAAATGAATAACATCTGTATGACAAAGAAAAGAAGTTTATTTCAGTTAAGAAAAAGCTTAGTCTTTAATCTCAGTTGTTTGGACTAAATGAAACTATTCCAGTTTTTGATCATTCTAATGAAATCCAGTTTTCCAGTTTTACATTGTTTTGATCTTTAAGCTTTTCTTTTAGGGAGAGTTTTGGCATCATCAAAAAGGGGGAAATTGTTGGAAATAAAATTTATGTTTTGATGATAATTCATCATAATTATTCAAAGTATTATTTTAACCTCATTGATGAAGTGTTGAAGCTAGTTGTTATAGTGAAAAGCTAAAAGATGTCTAGAACTGAATGTTTAGGTTTTACTAGAGTCTGATATTTGTATATGTTACATCAGACAAGCACTGTAATAGTTAGTGTGTCGTAAAACTAAAAACTAGAAATCATTCTGAAAACTGGAAATCATCAAGATAAACTAACTGACTCAGAATACACCTAGATGAAACTGAAGAAGATAAGTTCACTGAGGGACACAGACTCAGTTGGCTTATCTGGAAATTGAAGAACTGAGAGTCACAGACTTAGTTATTAAAGATCGAAGAACTGAGGGTTCAAACTCAGTTATGAAGACTACGTCGAGACTGTAAAGTTAGACTTCAGGCAAGATTGTGGTGACCTGAACTGACTTTATGGATCTTGTATGAAGACCTATGAATCATAAGGACAATGAATTCTTAGATGATAATGAGTCATGGTGTACTCTGATTAAATCAATTATAATCGATGAAAAATTGAGATCGATATTTGAAGAAGAGTAAAATCTTAGTTAATGCTCCAAGTCAGTCAAGAAATTGACAAGTGATAAACTCAGTATAAAACTGATAAGGATACTCAGTTTTATAAGTCAGTCATCCGATAAACTGATAAGTACAGTCGAACGTTGTAAAGGAAGAAATTTCATTGGATGAAATACTGACACAGCAGAACGGTCAGAAATATATCCGTTACAAGATAGACGTTGATACAATTCGAATTCAAGACAAGTGAATGTTGGACCTCACACTATAAATAGAGGACTTTGCACCAATGATTAATAAATATAAGAACGAAGATAGAGATTTAACAAGAATTAACGTGTGCATTAATCATTCGAATTGCTATCATCTTTACGCTATAAAAAGATCAAATCAAGAAATTCTTCAAGTGTTCAAGCTACCAAGAATTTATCAAGAATCAGACACTTTGAAGAACCACAAACAAGAATCAATTTATTGATTCTCAACCCAACTTTGATTCTACATCAAAGTTTTAGACTGTGAAGCAAACCGGGAAGGTTTTCTCAATGACAGTTGTGGCTAGCAGTCGGGCAGACTGTGTTTGTGGTGGTAGCTGGTGAAGATGCAATTCAACCCTCTAAGGACCAGTGTTCAAGCAATTGAAGAACAGCAATTCTACCTGTTCTACAACTGTTTAGATAGTGAAGCTAGGGATTAGCCAAGGACTATTGTTTAGGACTTTTTGTAACAAGTTCACCTCAAGAAGTTCTTGTGGAATTTTACTCCGCACCACAGGGGAAGAGAGGACGTACAAGATTACACCACCTAGAACCTCAATAATATTTGCCTTATTTACTTTACGCATTTATTTATTTACTCAGCATCTACTTACAACATTTTGATAATTGATTGTTATAAACTTCACTATTCACAAACTGACATTCATCAGAATTCAGTTTACAACACTCAGTTTTCATAAAAGAACGACAATATCAAGAAAAATGCTTGAATTATATCCGCTGCCGGTTGACTCAGTTTTGATTAAGTCAGTTTGACTTAAACTCAGCTCAGTCAGCTCAACTCCACACAAGTTTCCAACTGGACCGTAATTTGTTTAAAATCCAGCTTAGGGAAAGTTTCTAGTGACAAGTTTATTCACCCCCCCCTCTAAACTTGTGTTAGCATTTCCAAGGGACCAACAGCTGTCATGGATGAACTCACCCTGCTGAATGTGATCTATACAAAAGAATAGATCAATACAAGAATCTTAGAAGCCTTACCTGCAAAAGAGGTTTGGGAGATGAAGGTTACTGCCATAGAAGAATCCCGGAGTCTACATGAAGAAGACACCTTCAATCTGCTTTCAGATCTCAAAGCATATGAATTCAGTAAGAAACTTATTCCTGAGACTAAAAAAGAAGAACCAAAGACTACTGCACTGGCAGCTGCACATAAAGAAGAATCATCAGGTGGTCAAGATGATCTACTGGATGAGATGCAAGAGCAAATTGCCATACTGAGCAAGAAAATTAGAATGATGAAAACAGGAAGGGGTTTTCCAAGGAATTTCACAAAGTAATCAAGTTAAAAGAAGAAGGAAGAATCCAAGAAAGATAATGATTACTTGTGTTTTCATTGCAAGAAACCGTGACACTTCAAACCTGATCATCTCCGATCTAAAACAGAAAAGGAACTCGATTATCTATGCTTCAACCGCAAGAAACCTGGAAATTTCGGACTGATTGTCGGACCTCTTCAAGAATAAGAATCGAAGAAAGACACCTGGCAAGAAAGCAATGGTTGCTGATGATGAATCAGGCAATGAAGTTGAATCAGAAAAAGGAAATGAATCTGATGATACTGCACTTGTTGCTGATATGGATGATTTTTCTTTAATGGCTAATATGGAAGAGACTGAGGAGGTATACAATTTTGTATCTATAAATACTCATGCTGAAAGTGATTGTGAATCAACTTGTGGTTCAAATCCTAAAAATTCTGACAATGAAGAAAATTTGGATGCCATCCTTAATCGACTGAGGAAAATACAGTTTGGTTATGAGATTGTGAAGGCTGAAAAAGAAGCTCTTCAAGCAAAAGTTGAAAGGTTAAAAGCTGAATTAAGAATTCTCAAAGGAAAGGAAAAAGATTTTGAGCAAAATCAGCATAAGTCTTCCGTACATTCAGTCGCTGCTAAATCTGCTGAACAATCTAGTTCCACCACTGCATTCAAATCTGGAAAGCCTTACGGTGATAGAACAGGCCTTGGATTTGGAACTCAACAATCTACTAAGAGTGGATCCAGCAAGGTCACTGAACCTAGTACCAGAATTGGTCCTAAGTTTGTACCTGCACAAGATCCAACTGCCAAAAAGGTTACTGAGGCAGTTTAGCCTACTGAGAGGACTTCAAAGTAGCAAAATCAGAAGTCAAAAAGGTCAACAGTACCTAACAAAAAGGGTAAATCCAGAAGTAGGACTGGTGGACCTTCTAGACCTGCTACTAAGTCTACTGGACCATAAAAAGGCAAAAATCAGAAATATTCCAAGGATAAGAACCCTAAACCTAAAAATGTTAATCATTCTAGCGATACTTATCTCAGGGGAAAGGTAGATTGTTCCCTACTGATGATGATTGGAACATACCTACCCCAACTTCTAGAAACAACAGTCATAACCATAATGCAAGGGTAAAACCTCAGCAATGGAATCAGCAAAGGACTCAGCAGAGGACTTATTCAAGACCTCAGTAGGGACCTCAGTAGACTTCATATTATAGGGCTGCCCCTAATAGACAGCAAACTCATGGTTATGCTAGTGCTTCTAACAATAGAAATCACTTCAAACAACATTATGTACCAAAAGGCCAGAAAGCATATGTGAATCCTAAACAACCAAATGTTAGATCTTATGAAAATGTAGGATACATATATGAACAAAACTGCAATACTTTTCAAAGAAGACCTTATGGAAATTTGCAAAGGGTCATGCTTACCACTGACCACTATGGACCCAAACAATTTTGGGTACCTAAAATACATTAACTTTGTTTTGTAGGGTGTCTAGTACTTTGACAGTGGATGTTCCAGACATATGACAAAGAATAAGCACTGTTTGACAAATTATGTGGCAAATGATGGTCCAAGAGTCAATTTTGGTAACAAGAACACACTATGTTACACAAGAGGATATGGTACACTGGTGAGGAATGGATTAATTATCAGGAATGTTGCACTTGTGGAAGGACTAAACTACAACCTACTGAGCACTGGACAATTTTGTGACATGGGCTACAAGGTCACTTTTGACAAAGGCAACTGTATTGTCATTAGTGAAAGAGGTGAACAAGTTGTGTTGGCTGGAAGAAGACAACAAAACATGTATGTTGTGGATTGGTCTATTGCTGTTCCAGAAACCTGCCTGATTGTCCATACCAAGTCATAACTGAATTGGCTGTGGCATAAGAAGTTGAATCATCTCAACTTTGATGATATCAATCAACTGGTGAAAAAGAAGTTGGTGATTGGCTTACCTGAGATCTCATTCAAAAAGGATGCTATATGTGATGCTTGTCAGCAAGGTAAACAAACCAAGTCAAGCTTCAAGTCAAAGACTAAGCAATCAACAAAAAGAGTTTTGGAGCTAAAGTTTGATAATAGTGAAGATCAGATCAGACAAGGGTACTGAGTTTCTCAATAAAGTCATAAGAGAATATTATGAGCAAAATGGTGTGCTGCATCAATTAGCTGCTGCTGGTACACCTTAGAAAAATGGGGTTGCTGAGAGAAGAAACAGGACCTTGAAAGAAGCAGGAAGGACTATGATTTGTGAAGCATTATTACCTTAAAGATATTAGGCTGAAGCAATAAATACAACATGCTATACACAAAATAGGACCTCAGTGAACAAGAAGCTGCTGAAGACACCTTATGAGATATGGAATGGAAGAAAACCAAATATATCTTATTTCCATCCACTTGGAAGCAAGTGTTTTATTTTGAATCATAAGGAGCAATTGAAGACATTCCAACCAAAATCAGATGAATGAATCTTTTTGGGATACTCTTACATCGACAAGACATTCGAGTCTTGAATAAAAGGACATTGAAACATGAAGAATCAATACATGATGTATTTGATGAACCAAAGTTCACTGGAATGGAAGATGAAGTTTCAGAACATGCTGAAAATATCAAAGTGGCTGATCTAGAATGTGTTGATGTTTTGGAAAGGATAAATGACTTAAAAATTTCTGACTATGCCCCTACTGAAAAACCTGCTGGTAACACTACTGATACAACAACTGAAGCAGTTCAAGGATATGATGAACCTCTTACTGAAGCAACAACAGAGCCTACTGAAGATGAAGCTCCAGTAAATCAAACAAACCATGATTTACAATGGTTGAAAGATCACCCTGCTGATCAAGTAATTGGCAACATACAGCAAGGTGCAAGGACTAGAATACAAAATGGAGCCTAAAGTTGTTGAAGAAGCTATATCTGATCCAGATTGGATAATTGCTATGCAAGAAGAATTGAATGAGTTCGAAAGAAACAAAGTTTGGACACTAGTGGAAAGGCCTAGTCATGCAAATGTAATTGGAACTAAATGGGTATACAGAAACAAATTGGATGAATCTGGTACCATTGTAAGGAATAAGGCCAAACTAGTGGCAAAATTCTATTCTCAAGCTGAAGGAATAGATTTTGATGAGACATATGCCCCAGTTGCAAGATTGGAGGCTATAAGATTATTCTTGGCACATGTTGCTTATAAAAACTTCAAAGTATACCAGATGGATGTCAAATGTGCATTCTTGAATGGCATTCTGGAAGAAGAGGTTTATGTTCAGCAACCTCCTGGTTTTGAAGTTAAAGATCAAGAAGATAAAGTGTACAGACTTAACAAGGCACTTTATGGTTTGAAGCAAGCACCAAGAGCATGGTATGAAACCCTATCTTAATTCTTGGTGGACAATGGTTTTACCAATAGTACCATTGGGAAGACTCTTTTCAGAATCAATGAAGGAGACAGCACCCGACTGGTAAAGATTTATGTTGATGACATAATTTTTGGTTCTGAAAATGAATTGCTATGTGAAAAGTTTGCTAATCTCATGAAAAGCAAGTTCCAAATGAGTATGATGGGAGATATGAACTACTTCTTGGGATTACAAGTCAAACAAATGAAAGATGGAATCTTCATTCATCAAACTAAATATACCAAGGAGTAGCTGAAGAAGTTTGGCATAGAAAATAGCACCAAAGTATCAACTCCTATGAGTACCAACAACAGACTGGATGAAGATAAAAAAGGAAAAGATGTTGATCAGACTTTATACAGAAGGATGATAGGCAGTCTGTTGTACCTCACTGCCAGCGGACCTGATATATCCTTTGCTGTAGGTGTTTGTGCAAGATTTCAGTCAAAGCCTAAGGAAAGTCACTTAGCTGCAGTCAAAAGGATTCTCAAGTATTTAAAATAGACTTTAAGAGTAAGGATATGGTATTCAAAATATGGAAGCTTCAAAGTTATATCCTACTCAGATTCTGATTATGCAGGATGCAAGATTGATATAAAAAGCACCACATGAACCTGTCAGTTGATGGGAAATAGACTGGTTTCCTGGTTCAGTAAGAAACAGAATCAATATCAACTTCCACTGCTGAAGCTAAATATATTGCTGCAGGAAGTTGCTGTGCACAAATACTATGGTTAAGACAACAATTAAGGGATTATGGAATTGAAGAAAGAGAAATTCCTATAATGTGTGACAACACAAGTGCAATTGCAATCACAGAAAATCTTGTTTTGCACTCAAGAACCAAGCACATTGATGTAAGACATCATTTTATAAGAGAACATGTTGAAAAGAAAGATGTGGTGGTTCTTTATATCCCTACTGAAGATCAACTTGCTGATATATTTACAAAACCATTGGATAGTGAAAGATTTGCTAAGTTAAGAACTGAACTTGACATCATAAAAGTTGACTGAGATACTCATAATCAGCAGTGTACTGGGATTCACCAAGGGGATTAGTCTTTTCTATTTTGGGTGAGCTCACTTAGCAGATTAGTCATTGGTATCAACAATTCCATGTACTTGAATCAATTTGGACAATTGAACAAATGAAGTTGCCAAGGGGATTCGTCTTTGTCCTGTTGGGTGAACTCACTTGACAGATCAGTCATTGGTATTAAACTTCATCTTGTATTATTAGTTGGACAAAACAAGAGTATAAGAAGATCAGTAGAGTAACTCTGTCAGCAGGCTGTTGAGCCTTTCTTGTCAGTAGGCTGCTGACCCAAGTCTACTGAAGATCAAGCCTACTGAGTTATACGTTACAAGACAGTCAAACTTCAATGAAAGTCAACAGTAATTGGATATTATTCCTATCCTTTATAATTGCGGTTACAATATCCAACGGTTACAACTCTTTGTGGAATAAGTTAGTGGGACACGTGGCAACATCACATTTATTCCAACCTTACTCGTGGTTAAATGCTACAGTACGTGTACAGTACTTTCCTGACAGTTACCACCCACTTTCTTCCTTTATATATACAGACATATACTCAGATGATAAATACAGACTTTCAGATCGATTTTCTCTGAAAATACACCGTGTGAACACAGATTTACAAAGCTTTCTCTTCATCTTTCTCAAATTTCTAATGGCGGAAAAAGGTGATGTTCACATTGGAACGAGCCAAAGTGTTAGAGGGTTCGTTGTTGATGCTAACAAGACTGAGCTAGCTATCAGTATTGGTAAAAGAATCAGAAGATATGAAGGATTAGAGGATGTTCTGAATCTGAGATTGGAAAGCATCTCTTATACAAATGTTACCAATTTCTGGAGGAATATAGTGATTAGAGATGATAGAGAGGCATTTACTACCACTGTTAATACCCAGGAGATTGAAATCTCTTCAAACCTGCTGAGGGAAGCATTCGGTTTTGGACCTGGAAATGGTGCTCCTACCAATCTTGAATCAATAAAGCTGTCTAGATTGGAGTTTGTTGATGCAATAAAGACCAACAAATCCATAAAATCATCACTGAGTATCAATGTGAAGCATATCAAAATGGAGTGTAATTTGCTGAGCAAGATTATTGCTAAAAACATTGTTGGATTTAGTGGAAGCCTTGACACATTGTCTGGACCCAAGATTGATATGCAGATAATTATTTGCAAGAGTATGAAGTTTGATTGGGCCAGATTCTAGGTCCAATACATGAAGAAGGTGATAACAGAGGATAGAGATGGGACATGGAAGTCCAAGACACTGCCTTTGGGTTTGATGGTGCCGGCCCTACTGACCCATTTGAATATTGTTGATGTTGCACCTACAAAAATCAACAAGTCCGGATATAAGCCGGAAATCAGTTATCTCATCCCTGGTTTGGATGATGATGAAGATGTTAGGTGTAGTGCCCGAAAGACAATTTGTGTAATTGTTTTTAATAATGAATGACAGAATTTATTACTTGCTTTGTGCTTGTAAAGTAATACACTGCTGCAAACCCTAAGTATATCTGTATGTAACCACTTAACTCAGTGTATGGATTACACGTGAGGATTGAGTTAGTGGAGATAAGCTTAAACTGTTAGTCCGTGGTGAACTTAATCGAGTTTAGGGTCTCTTGATTAAAACACCAATAATGCGCCGAAACACCTTAAGGTGTGATAGTCTTATCCGGACTGTCGGTAGAGGGTACCTACGTCGGGCATTTATATATGATGGCATTCATATAGGATCGGACCGATTTAATCTGAATTTCTCGATATAATTCCGTAATCGAGGAATCTTATTAAATCATTAGATGATCATATATGGATCAACCTTAATCCCGAGGTGATCACGAGTGTTTGCTTGTCTCGGGTAGTGTTTGATGTGTTAGTTACGGTTCACTTAGATATGTGTTCCAAGCCACTTCTCATTGGCACTATCTCCTGATGAGTGAGTAGTTCTGATTTTCACAGACATGGAATCCATTCCTTCCTGCGGGAAGTAGAGAGACAGTCCCCTTATTTGTTAGCCCTAAGAAAGTGATCGATCCCGGGAGTTCACATTTGACTAATTAGCTACTAGTCAGATATGTGTACTAATTGATCATCAGGGGGTTGATGGTAAATAAGGATAAGATATTCTGAGTCGGGTTCACGGAGACTTCCCACTCGGAATGGACAGTCTATGGAGGGTTAATCCGTATGTAGTGATTATATCAATGGACGCTTATTCACTCTATGGGTTGAGTATAAGTATACATCTATAATTGGTAGAGTTCTGTTTCGGGTTTATGGTGGCGTAATCCCGGAATTAATAATTAATGTACTTATTCTGCTCGATGAATAATTAATTATTGAGCTACTCTTTAGTTATAGGTCCATGGTCCCGATGTGGCTTCGTAATTCGAATGATATTCTTGTTATTTGGGCCTCAGTGATAATTAATTGGCTGAGCTAATTAATTGATATGCATGGATATTATTTAGTTAGGCTAAATAATATAATACACATAAAAGACATTTTATGTGGGCTTTTAACCCTAATAAGTGGCGCCTATTTGTCTCCTTTTAGCACAAGAATTAATTTTCTTGTGTTATGGAAAATAAAAGATATTCTTGTTATGTGATTGGTTGGATGACTTGTTATTTGATTTCCTATTGGTCAATACATGTCACAATTATTCATTAAGGAAAATATCTTTTTATTTTATTTAATTAATTATTTGTTTAATTAATTAAAACTTGGAGACCAAGGATTTACTCTCCTATAAAAGGAGAGTTATTCCAAGTGTAGATGGCATGGTAAATTTCGACCACATCACCATAAAAGGAGAGAAAATTTGTTCTTTCTTGTCTAGGGTTTTAAGTAGAAGAAAAACTTTGAGTTTTTCTTGGTGTTGCATATCAAGGAGGTTCGTGTATCAAGAAGGGTGTCCACCAACCGCCGTTTGGAGAACACATCGGAAGATCAAGGCTTCTCTTCCCATTATTGGTAACATGATCTTAAACCCCCTTGTAGTAACTTAAGTCCTTTAATTATGAATTGTGTCATATAAATCGTGATCCATCCGCTGCGCGTAGATCTAACTCGTTTAGATCTAAGAACCTCCATCCTTCAGAAGATTCGAATACTAAAAGAACAGAGAGTGACAGTGATGGAGATGATAATGATGGTGGTGGGCAGGCCAAACAAGTTACACAACCTGCTCCAACAATGAAAACTACATAGAAAAGAAAGGCTGCTGATACAAGGAAGATAACTGAGCTTTTGAAGCCTAAGAAAACAAGGCAGCAATTAGTAGACCCTACAGAATCTCACAAGTTCCAGCTTGAAGTTTGAGGTCACTGAGCTCTCTTTGAAACTACAAAGAAAATCACTTTGAAATTTTGAAAGAACAACAAAGAGAAGATAGTGTTAGGAAATCACTAGTTTAACGCAGCGGAATTTAAAATTTGATATCCTTTAACTAGACCGTTATTCTTTTAATGCAATAAACATGTTAAGTAGTTTGACAGTTATACCTTGATGATCTATAAGATCGTCGCTTTGACCGTAAACGGAGATTAGTACAGTGCGCAAGCCGTCCACGCGTCCGGCCACTATCGCTTATCCACACGAACTCCTCGCCGGAATCCTCCTTGGATTGCTATTAGAAAAACTCCGGTTGCTAGACCGGCCTTTTTCCTCCCTCACAAACTTACTATAGGTTGCTCTCTATTTTACACAAGAACTATAAGCTCTTGCAATTGTGATGTACAAAAGAGCTTGGCACCCACCTATTATTTATAGTAGAAGGTGGCGCCCCATATGTGTGTAGGAGAAGAAAACATTTTCCCAATAAAATAAGGAAAATCAATTACGTTGATTTATCTCTTTTATTATAATTAATTTTGCCAATATCTTATATTGAATATAATTATCTTATTACCATAAATATATTTTTCCAAAATCAATTAATATCTTATATTAATATTATGGTAATCATATTAATTAAAGTGCACAATCCAAGTGTATCTCATACCCTAGGAAGTGGCGCCCCAAATGCCAATTAATTGGCTTCCGGAATATCCTTTAATTAATATATTTTGTATATAATTAATATCATGTATTATATTTATTCATAATAATATAAATACCACTATATTAATTTACCACTATAATTTTTATAGTCTAGAGATAAACTTTCCTTATTTGGTTATCAACTATAACCGCATTTTAATCCGGCTCGATGTTCATATGTGTGTGACCCGATAGGCTTCCAAATATGTTGGCCGAAGACACAAAGTGCAATTTACTAAAATACCCTTCATGCCTAACGATCACGGGATAGTGTCTAGCAAAACACCTTGACCCCCAATCATCGGAAGAGTCAAAAGCAATGACTACTACCTTTCATGTGAAGCAGTTACCGTGTAACTTACAATCCTATCGCTGTAATAATATCCATACGATCGTCTCTCGAGTGTCAATACATTAACGATCGTATCTTATAATCTGGATACCAAGCTCTCTCGGGATAACACATTTACTCCCACTTTGCAAAGATTCTCGAGAGCTAGACATTCCTTATAAGAAGGCCATTTCGTATATTCGATCGCAATCATAGGATACGCGATTCCCGGACGACCAATCATGTATACTCCACATGCTTCAATATCATACCCAATCACTACCGCATTATCGCCCCATGGCTAGGGGAAATCTCAATAGTATCAAAGCATGACAATCCACACCATGATGCCATGAAGACTCCGGTCAAAAGGATAATTACACAACCGCCACATAGTGTGACACTTAATGTAAGTGGGTCAGTCTAACATACGCATTCTCTAATACATGTCCACGTCATACCCAAGTGTCTACACTTCGATAGACGAGATCTATCCCTACCTTCTATAAGATAGAAGACATCCAATACGTGCTAGTCTGGTTATACTATCAATGTCCCATTTGATAGTACATGTGACTAGAGACATTTAAGTATCAAACTTATTAAGGTGATTAGCAATCTCATCAACCATAATCACTATCATGGTTTCTCTATCACAGTTTGATACTAAGGACGTTATATTATATGTACAACAAATAATATGAAGATAAACAATATATAATAACATAAGTGCTTTTATTAATCATAATAAAGTTATTACATTAACTAAATAGACTGTATATGACCCGACCAGGTCGGATCCGGTCCAACCCTATTGGGTTAGGACACCTTTCCAACAGATAGAAGAAAGAGAAAGGCTGCTAGCAAAGAGCAGTTGGAAAAAGAACTTTTTGAAGTTGAAGAACAACTTGCAAAAATAAGGAAACAGGTTGTCAAGAAGAAAGCTCATGGTAAAGGAAAAAAGCTAAGATTTATGGAGGAACAAAGGGAAGTAGAAGAAGAGGTTGTTGAGCCTACTGAGGATGCTAATGTTGTTGTTGAGCAACAGACTGAGGAACCACAACACACTGCTGTACCTGACCTTGTTGTGGAATTTGTTGAACCTGTTCAAGACCCTTCTGTGGATGCTACAACTCAGGGGGAAGAACAAACTGCTGCAGACCCTACTGATAAGCCTATAAGTCAGGGGGAACCCAGTGTGGAACAGTTGGAGGTAGTAGGAACAAATGTACAACCTGATGAACCTACTGACCTGTTTGTATCTGCTATAGATACATTGACTCACCTTGTTGAAGCCTTTGGGGGACAACAAGCTGAGAAATCTGACTTAATAAGGCCCACAATGCCTTTTGAGAGAAAAGAAAAGAAGTCCAAGAAAGACAAAGTAGATCCCAACATCAAGAAAATTGAATATTATATATCTTGGAAGTTTGGTTTCTACAAAAGACCAAAACCATATGCAGAACCAATGACTGATTTTGAAGAATGGTCATTTAACCAGCTGGGAGTGGAGAGCTTACTTGGATTGATTGATACAACTGTACTACAAGTAAGGCTACTGGATATTATTGAGAGGGAAAATCAAGGAGGAAGCTTTTTGTTCAGAGAACCACAGAATGCACCTGACAATGATGATTCATCATCAACTGATTCTGATGATGATCACCCTTCTTTTCCTGGCCAACCTACTGGCACTGCATTGGACAGATCTACTAGGATGTAGGACAAGGATCTAAAGATACAACAGCAGATCACTCTGCTAATGATGGCAAGTCTGCTGAGGGCCAGCAAACTGATTATATAGATGAAGAAATGGTGGATCTGACTATGGATGACCTGGAAGCTCTAATTAATGATGGGATAACTCTTGGAGATAACAGGCTGATCAGTATGTCTGACACCTTTTTGGTTATGGAGTCTGTTTTGAATTCTGAGATTCAGCAGACTGACTTACTAAATGAAGACCTGGGAGGTGTTTATAATGAAGATTTGGAAAGCCAGCTTGCTATAGCAACATCCCTGGAAGAGGCCATAATATTTACTCTTGATGATGTTGTTGTGTTTGAAGAAGATGATGAAAGTTCTGAGGACTCAGCTCAGTATCAGGAGTGGTTTGACACTCAAGGAACATTATCACAAGTTGCAGATCAATTAAAAAGGGTTGCTGATGCTAGATGAATTTTAGAGGAAAACTTGGCTATATTTCCTCTTATCTCTATTGAAGAGGTGGTCTAGGCTGCTGACTTGCAAATAGCACCTGAATATAGGTTGGAACAGGAGGTTCAGGCTGCTGAGGATCAAACAACACCTGGACAAAGGTTGGAACCATTGCTGGGATTGGAGGAATCCCCTGCACATGTTGTGCAAGCTATTGAAGCTAAGGCTACTGAAGGAAAAGATATTCAGCAGACTGTTGTTGATGAGGATGAACAACTGTTGGATTATGACATCAGTGATGAGAAGTTCCAAATTCCTGAGGAAGAACAAGTTGCTGATGAACCTCAACATGCACATGTACCAATCTTTGAGGAGGCACATATTTTGGAACCTCAATCTGCACAAGACCCTGTTTTAGAAGACATCTTTGGAGATGTGATTGAAGAAGGTCCTAAACCTGCTGAATGGGATAGGACAAGAGCCATGATTGTCAGCACACCAAGGGCAAACTACAATGTTGAAGAACCTGCTGATGATGCTGCTGGACATATGGCTGGGGGTATGGATGGTGCAGTACCAGCACAGGTCTTAGAAGAGTTGAGAGCTGTAAGAAATGATATTACACAGTTAAGGACTCAACTGAAGAAACAAGAACAAGATTTGAAGACCTGATGAATCTGGTGGAAAATAGAGGATGAACTACTGAGACAGTTGCTTCCAACATCACTTCCAATCAATATGCTCTTGCTGACCTAACCAAAGATGTGAGAGGTATAAAATAAGGCAATGCACACAGAGATAAATATTTGAATGAACAGTTTGCCTCAATTCACAAAAATCTTGACAAGCTTGCTGAGACACCCAAGCCTATTATGGTTCACCCTACTGGAACACCTCAATCTGCTGCATTGGATCCTAAGGTTACTGAGAGGATCAATCTGCTGGAGCAAACTATGGAAGGAAGAATCACTGCAGTTGACACAAGGACAGAGATTATGGAATGTCAACTTTCTAACTTAGTGATCACACAAGAGAGTGTTCATGCTCTACTGTCTCGGTTTGTTGATGATGTCAATAAGGGGGAAGAGGGCCTTACAGCAGAAGCAAAGGAGGCTGCAAGAATTTTTGCAAAGAAGAGATGAGAGAGTGATATTAATGAGTTCAGGAAACCTACACCTGGCAGGATTCAGTTAACTGATGACCTCCTACAAGAATATAGGAAGCTATACAATGGAAGGAAGAAACCCTATGAAGGCATGGGATTTCAGGAAGGACTCAATTCCTTCTTGGGACTGAAACTTTGGGAAATAAGGGTCAAGGCATTGAGAGCTTCTTATAGAGGTGGAAGAGGTGGAAGAGGTGGAAGAATTGGAAGAGTGGGAAGTAAGCAGTCAGCAAGGGACTCACTGGAAGAATTCAAACATTTTTACATGGGATAGGGCTTCAGTGTTCATAATATAAGATTAACTCTACCAGAAGCCTGGAAGTGGTGGAAAGAGCTGAACCATTGGGTTTACTTTACCCCAATTGAAAACAAATGGATGCTGGATGTTGTCAGAAAAGGAGTTCTATAAGAAGAGAGAAAGAGACAAAGACAGAAACTAGATCAGCACACTTACATAATTTATTTCATTCTGCTGATCCTAGTTTGTAATAAGTTTGAACAAGTTTGTTTATAATGAGAAATGGCTAAATTTGTTCTATTTTGTTTTTATCTTTTTGCTTTGCTGTAAGGAGGGTATTGGCATCATCACCAAAAAGGGGGAAATTGTTGGACTTATTTTAAGTTTTACTGATGAGTGCCAGACTAGCTGTTATAGAGCAAAGGCAAAAAGATGTCTAGATCAAATGTATAGGTTTATTAGAGTTTGATCTTTGTATAGGTTTGATCAAACAAGCATTGTAATTAGGTCAGCTGACTTTATCAGCAGACCTGTCTAGGTCAGTAAGGTAACTAGGTCAGTAGACTAGTTAGGAACCTGCTGAAGAATGAAGGCTGAGGGTTCAAACTCAGTTATTGAAGGCTAAGAGATCAAACTTAGTACTTAAAGTCAAGGATATGGAATTAGAATTTAAGGAAGTCTGTGAGGACCTAAACTGATTACATATACCTTGTGTACAAGGTCTAAGTTCCCTATGTTAAGTGGTGTTTGGAACTTAGTTATGATCAAAATGGTGTACTCTAACTTCATAATAAAAAGTTAGATGAAAAGCAGTCAGCTGAAGTGTTTCATAGACACAGCAGACTTAAGACAGCTGACTGACATGAACATCAGCAGACAAAAATAAGTCAGATATTTGCTGAGTATAAATCTCGATTTAATCAAAGGTTACATTGGAAGATTACAAGGATAAAGATGGATTACAAGCCTTGATATTTTCAAAAAATCAATGGCCAAGATGAAAAGAATGTTGGAAAGATTCAGAGGATTAACCAATGGACATAAGTCAAAGGGTGGATGTTCGGTAAAAACTAGTTTTACAATTTATAACCGAAACACCCCAAGTATAAGATTCGTAGTATAGGATGTTAACGGGTCATCCTAAGGGAGTGGAATGTTTATCGGATCAAGGAACAATTATTCTATCGATTATGTCACGACTATTAACTAAACTAGGGTTTAAACTAATTATGAACAGTAAAAATGACGATGAACAGTAACTTCGATGAATAGTAAATTGGAATCAAATTAATACGAACTATTCGATTTATCAAGTAATTAAAAGGAAACGGCAAGGCAACAGGAATCCACCAATCAACCAACCCAACCCCAACTAGACGGCAAGCTAAAGATATAATTTTTAGTAACGATCAATCACGAATTCGATTAAATTTCTCTAAGCGAATTCTAGGGTTTCGTTTTCTGTTTCAAGTAAAACAAAACGACATGCAAAACACGATCACGAGATTATTTCTAATACTCTTACTCAAATAATTATAAACGATCTCTCGAATTATAATTAAGTGCATCAATTGAAAAGATCACAACTTTGAACAATATTCTCATTCAAATCAAACGATAGTTTCATCGATCTCTCGATTCAATAAAACATAAACAATATAACAATATCTAATTGATGAAAAATCATAAATTTAACTCACTAAGATATAGCTAAAAATCCTCTAGTTGGTGTGGTTGTTGATTGGCTTCCTCCGTTGTCCCACCGCACGATGCTTTGCCTTCAATCATCTTCGAACTCCCAAGCAAGATTGAAAGAAAGAAACTCATGTTTTTGTGTGATGTGGTGCTTTTTTCTGTGTGTAAAATTCTGTGTGTTCTTCTCTGCTCGAATGGTGCTGCTTATATAGGAGTTTCGCCGACATAAGGAAGGATCTAGAAAAACGCGTCGATTTTGCAGCTTCGGGCTCGGTCAACCGACTTAAGACACTCGGTCGACCGAAGAGCATGGCTCGGTCGACCGAGCCTACCTATTCTACGCGTTTTCACACCTTCTTTGCTTCAGTATACCGTTGTTCCCACTTCACTCTTTCGATCCGATCCGATTTATCCTCTCTTCAATGCTCCGATTTTCTTCTTTATTTTGAAATCACTTGATTGAATGAGATTAATCTTCTCCATTAATAATATCCCCAAGCATATCTTTTAATTTTCTGCAAAATTGTTGTTACACCAAGTCATCGAATAATAATAATGATAAAATGTGTAACAAAAATAACATTTAAACTCAATATTTCCCCATAATTAAATTATAACCCCTCAATAACCATTATAGAAATTTAACGGTTAAAACATGCTTTTCTCATTTATTTCCCTTAAAAATAAGGTAAATTGTTTAGGGATTAAGCCCGAAAATATAGTAAAATTTACCCTAAATAAAGGGATGATGAAACGAAATCGACAAAAACCAAGCGACGATTAATCGATTACTATGTATAGAGACAGAAAGCAAGTCAAGATGGAGACAAATCTGAAACGGCTATGTTTAAATTTCAAACATAGGTCACAGGATTCTCACCTATAAATAGAAGACTCCTAATTCAGCTACAAGTGATGAAAAGTAATAATCTATTCCAAGCTATCAAGTTTCTTATCAAGAAAATCACCCTACTAACATCACTGAGCTTAAAGTTACTGATCTAGAAAACTCTTCAAGTGTAACCTGCTATCAAGTTACATCAAGTACACACACTTGAAGACATCAAGCTGTTGATCATTTCATCCTGATCAAGCTGCTGATAACTGAATCATTCACTTGATTCAACCTTTCTTTTACAAGAAACCTGCTGAAGACAGAGAAGCACTTAGGTGTCAAGAACTGTTGTTTGTGGTGGAGCTGGTGAAGAGGCAATCCTACCCTGCAAGGACCAGTGGAATACTTTGGAGCATCAATCCTACCTGTTTCAAGTGTTCAGTTTGTGAAGCCATAGTTATTGGTGAAGGACAGACAGCTTAGGGATTTTTGTAACTGCAATCTCAAAGATCTCTAGTGAATTTCCTCCAACATCACAGGAGAAGAGTGAACTGACAGGATTACACCACCTGGAACCACTATAAAAATTGCCTACTTACTTTCTGCATTTACTTTATGCATTTAGTATACTGATCACATCAACTTACTGAAACTAGCAACTGAAACACACATTTACACTACTGAGTATCTAATATTTAGTATCATTTTTATAACAACAAATAACAAGGCTTAATTTGAATATATTCCACTGCAACAAATCCAAGAATAATCGTTGTCGTCGAGACTACTTGAGTGGTCGGCGAGACTCTTCGAAGCGATCAAAGCCAGCTCACGACATTCTTGACTTTGTTAACTCCAAAAAGTTTTAAGTGTTAAGTTTATTCACCCCCCCCCCCTCTAAACTTAACCAAAGCCTTTTCAAGGGACCAACATACACCTCATCGCTATGTGGCTCCTGCTATGTTCCAATGGTTGAATATCTCTTTATGGTTCCCAAACTACCTTTGAGATCTTGATTTAATCCCACTATTTCTCTTAAAAGAAACACTTTCTCTAGAAGACAGGATGTTTGAAGACAAACATCTTTAGCTCCGCGGACAAGTAAATTATATCTAGCACACTTTCTAAGATATTCCACAAAGTTGCACAAGTCATACTAGGCTCCAACCCTTTTAGACATTGCATGCTTGGTAGAAGCATGACAACCCTAAATCACCGGTTAAGATGGATTTGATGTCATCGATTCCATATCTGATATGGAATTTATTCAACCTTTATTCTTTGAACTCGGTTAAGTATATGTATCGTATAAGGGCACTATCCCGAAACACGTAAGGGATACTTCACATGGCTTACCTCACACCTTTATCATATAATATGTTGTTTCCATTTTAGGAACATAATCTAATTGCGTATTCCAAAGATGGTATCCTTCAAGGGAGAATTGATTCTACTTCAAACGACTTCTGAAACACCCTTCAGGTATTAATTGCTTCAATCCAATTGAAGATTAATTCCTAAGTAGCTCATCAATCTCATATTCGTACTAGCTCAAACTTTTCGGGCTTTCCGAATTGTTGCACTTTACTAAGAACATTCGACTATTTCTATAAATAGTCATAGAGAGTAATAGACAATTATTTGTGCCATTTGATTGTCATAAGCCTACAAACATCGGTATGTCTAGGCTCTAGACAGTTTTTCTTGAATTTATAACCTTTTCTTAAAATGGTATTTTAGTCATCTTTAGATAAGATACGAACTACCCATATGATTCATAATCACATGGTTCAGACATCATCAGAATGACATTTGATTACACGTTTTTCTTCCAAAGAGACGACATTTAGAACAACCACAAATATCAAGGATAACAACCATTTAAATACTTAGTTGAGATTTCATCACTTATATCGTCTATATAGCGATCATAATCTAGTATGTTAGATCTAGTGACCGTTTAACTTTATCGGAACAGCTTTTATTCATTACAATTGAATATGTCTATTAAATCCAAACAGCTGAGCTCGTGTTCTTCATAAGAACCGGAACACAATAACATTTATTTAGTTTCTTTATCAGTTTACTAGACTCAGAATAAAAAGCTAAAAATGTCGCAACGCTTGCTTCACTTTTCCGTATCTTTGTGTATTCCGTATTTAAGCCTTCTAACTTAATCATACTAGTAAGATATCATATATCTAAGAGTTGACTTGAACTTAGATGGATTTATCTCAACAGACTTGCCTAGAATAAAGACTTCGATAAGATCTCTTATTTTAAGCACATGCCCTAAATTTCTTTTTATTCTTTTAAGCACTTGTAAATATTTCTTAGTGTAGTCTTCATAAGCTTAAGAAAGATCACAAGAGCTATGTCTTTAATTTCCTTTCATAAAGAAAATCTAAAGTTTATTAAATATTTTATTTAAACTTTTGAATCGTATTCAAAACATTAACTATTTAATTAACCCTTAAGCAATGATTAAAGAATTAATTCAATACTTAGATCTCACAATTTTGAAAACAACATTTCCCAAATTCGATGTGGTCTTCTTATTCCACGTTTGAATTAATTGTCATCGTATGACATAATGATCGTATCGGATCGTATCCAATATGTGATTAATTTGTTGAAACTTATTTCAAGTGATTTAATCATATCATGAGCTTCCGTTTTCATTAATAATTAAAGTCTTGTAGCACTTCATCAAATATGTAGTCTCCTTGTCTCCAACTACTATAACGAGGTTGCTCGTGTCATTGCTTAATTTAAATAGATTAAAATTACTTAACCATACTTGGGAACATTTCTCAAAAGGTAACAGTCATAATTTGGTTTACTAATCGAGAATAAGAACATAAATATAAAAGTTTGCTAAAACTTACAACATAAAAATAACGATAAAATAGTGTTGTTGTTTATACATGCAAAATAAAAAATGGTCTTATGGTTTATGATTTTGCTCCCACTAGTCAACTACTCCCAATCGACTTTCAAGAATTTTCTAAAATTCTTTAGTGGCCCAGATCTCATCTAGTTACCCCGATTCCCGACATGGGCCGATCAACCAGGATAATTTGACAAATAACTCTTTACCAATCACATTCTAGGTGACTCTTGGTGGTTGACTAGTCAACTCTTTGACGCTTCACATCATTGTGTGACAGCCAACCCATTGTCTCTAAAATCAGACGGTCCTAACGTGGGCCAATCACCGTAAGATTCTTAGTCGAGTCGTAACCCAAATATTCATGAGATCTCATAACGATCATATCTCGATAATAACAATATACTAGAGGTAGGTCAACTCCCGACGTGGGCCGATCAGTTGGATCCGAACAAGGGCTCTTTACCGTCATTATAATATTGGGAGACAAATATAACTCGATTTTTGTTGTGGGATTAATTTTAAATTAATTCACTTAATTAATTAATTACGGTGTCATCAAGTATATCTATCTCTATAGACATACATCCTATACATTCATCTAGATCGTGCCTAGTTATGCATCTATCGTATCATATAAAATAAATACAAGCATAAAATAAATAAATACGTAAAGTAACCGGTATGATCATGGACTTTTCCTAAGTGCGGTTTCGAATACAAACTGACGAAACCACGGGTCACAATCTAAGGGTAGCTGCAACCGCCAATAGGATCTTTAATGCGTCATCTCATATGAGATCTTTATTCGTATTTCTTTGGTCTCTGTCTTCTGCTCCATTCTTGTTACATAAATTCTATCTAATAAAATAAATACACCCACCGCACACGGGGTGAGCTAACGGGAATGGGATAAATGCATAAATAAACTAGGTCACGTTCTTCATAACGGCATAAAACAATTTTAAAACCAAGAGAAGAATAAATCATTCACATCTATCATATCGGTCGAGTCCATGATCAATCGGGCTCCATATAATTATATTATATTTACATAATATCTAATCCATACAATAACATCTTATGAAAAAGATAAAATTAAAAACTAACAACTTGCGTCTTAATTAACCGATTAATGTTTAATCTATTAAATAATTTTATCTAATCAGTTAACTAATTAACATTTAATTAATTGATTTTAATCGAAATAAAATTAACTGTTAATTTTAAACGATTTCAATTTTAATATTAATCAATTAGAACTATTCCAAAAATAAATCAAAATTAAAATTAAGTCTATTTTGTTTCTTTCCTTTTGATTCCTAATCAAAAATGATGTCTTTGTTTTCCTAAAAGGCACCAACTTTGGCCTCTTCCAAAATAAAAATTTGAAAAGCGCCTAGGCCTAGGTCTATTCCAAAATTAAATATTTTGAAAAAGGCCTAGGCCTATTCCAAACATAATTTGGAAGGGGCCTGGATTATTTAAAGGCAAATCATATTACCAAATAGTGCCATGTGGCATCCCAATTGTTCAAACTATTTGAACTATTAGTTAGCCACATGACACCAACTAAACAAAGAGATATTATCAATTACTACTATGAACTATATTGAATCACAAAAAAACACAAAACAATAACATCGGGGTTGCACCAAAATACAGACAGCCGACAGCAAAAGCCACCAGCGCTGCCGCCGATTTTCCGGTGGGGTGCCGCCGCCGATCGGCCGAGCACCCCAAGCTGTCGATTTGTTCCTTTTTTTTTCTTTTCATGTATCGTTTTGCGAATAAAAAATCTTTCATCTTTTAATTACGTGATTTAAACGATAAAATTAACTACGAAAATTTACATGCTTATTGCTTAAGCTCGAAACTCGCTCTGATACCACTGTTAGGAATGTACGCGGGAACGCAGCGGAATTTAAAATTTATTTCTTATCGACCAGAGATTGACTTCGTTTAGGCAATAATCAAATAAGTAGTAGACGGTGATTACCTTGCTTGATCTAAAAGATCGACGCTTTGACCGTCTAAGGAGAGTAGTGGTGCATGGAGCCGCCCAAGCGTTCGGCCTCTACCGCTAGTCCACACGAACAGCCCGCCGGAATCCACCATTGGATTGCTCCTAGAAAAATCCGGTTGCTAGACCAGCCTTTCCTCTCTCTCTAAATCTCTCTCTAAGAAGCTCTCTACTTTTCACAAGAAACTATTAGACTCTTGGAATTGTGATGTACCAAAGAGCTATCCAACCCCTCTCTTAAATAGAGTAAGTGGTGCCCAATGTCAATCCCAATCTAATTGGGAGAAGCTTCCTAGTAGATTGGGAAAAAAGAAAACCTTTTACTAGTAAAATATGGAAAATATCTTTGATTGAATTATCTCATTTAATTTAATATCCTATATTAAATATTTTCAAGATATTGTCAATATCTTATATGGACTATCTTTATCTTATTACCATATAAATCAATTAATATCCAATATTAATATATGGTAATCTTATTAATTAGATTGCACAATCCAAGTGTATCTTATATACATTAAATATGCGCCCCTTGTGCCAAAGAATTGGCATCTTGAATATTCTTTAATTAAGATAATACTATGATTAATTAATTTGCAAAATACATGTATATCATGTATACATATTTTCGACTTACATGTCTAATATATGTATATTTAATTAATCAACATAATTAATATCTTGTATTTAATTTATTCACAATAAATAAATACCACCATATTAATTTATCACTATAACACTTTATAGTCAAGATAAAACTTTCTTTATTTGGTTATCGCTATAACCGCATTTTAATCTGGCAAGATGATCTTATGTGTGACCCGATAGGCTTCCGAATATGTTGGCCGTAGACACAAAGTGCAAATTACGAAAATGCTCTTCATACCTAACGATTACGGAATAGCGTCTAGCAACACACAGTGACCCCCAATCATCGGAAGAGTCAAATGTAATGACTACTACCTTTCATGTGAAACAGTTACTGTGTAAATATAATCCTATCGCTGTAATAATATCCATACGGTCGTACGTCAAGTGTCAAACATCAATGACCATATCTTATAATCTAGATATCATGGTCTCTCGAAGTAATTCATTTACTTCCACTTTGCAAATATTCACGAGAGTAAGACAATCCTTATAAGAAGGCCCTTTCGGATATTCACCCCTACTAATAGGGTACGCGATTTCCAGACGAACAACATGAATCCTACGCATGCTTCAGTATCACACCCAATCACTACCACATGATCGCCCCATGGCTAAGGGAAACCTTAATAGTGTCAAAGCATGAGAATCCACACTGTGATGCCATGAAGACACTGGTCTTAGGATAATTACACAAACGCCACATAGTGTGACACTTAATAAAGTAAGTGGGTCATTCTAACGTACGTATTCTCTAATACACGTCCACGTATAGTCCAAGTGTCTCTACACTTTGATAGACGAGATCTATCCCTACCTTTATAAGATAGAAGACATCTAATACGTGCTAGTCTAATCATGATATCAATGTCCCATTTAATAGCACATACGACTAGAGACATTTAAAGTATCAAACCTTTTAAAGTGAGCAGAGATCACATCAACCATAATCACCATCATGATTTCTCTTTCACAGTTTGACACTAGGGACGTCATCATATAACAATATCGTAATTGTTCCGTTAAACGAACAAATATATAATAACAGAAAAGTCATTTCTTATATATATAAACATAAAGAAATAATAGAAATGATCCGACCCGGTCGGATCTGGTCCAACCCGATTGGGTTTAGGACACTATTTCAACAAGAAGTCCATATGATTATTGTGTTTACAGCAGTCAGTTAAAAGATGGATCATATATCTGTCTTGTGTTGTATGTGGATGACATGCTGATAGTTGCAAGGAAGAAGTCTGATGTTCAGAATCTGAAAGACCTTCTCCGTGCAGAGTTTGAAATCATTGATTTGGGTGCAGCCAAGAAAATTTTGGGGATGGATATCTGGAGAGATAGAAGTCAGAAGAAACTGATTTTATCTCAGCAGGGCTATATACAGAAGATTTTGTCAAAGTTTGGCATGTCAGCTGCTAAGCCAATAGATAATCCTATGGCATCAA
The DNA here is from genome assembly GCA_026214975.1 of Gentiana macrophylla. Classification (NCBI taxonomy): domain Eukaryota; kingdom Viridiplantae; phylum Streptophyta; class Magnoliopsida; order Gentianales; family Gentianaceae; genus Gentiana; species Gentiana macrophylla. The sequence goes on from CM047814.1 coordinate 70,812,428, forward strand.
ATGTTCATTTGTCAGTTTTTGCTTCACAATCAGTAGAGGAGAATGAGTACATGTCAAGAGTTCCTTATGCTAGTGAAATTGGCAGTCTGATGTATGCCATGGTGTGCACTAGGCCTGATCTGGCTCGGGCAGTCAGTGTTGTCAGCAAGTTTATGGCTCAACCTGGAAAGGAACATTGAAAAGCTGTGAAAAGAATGTTCAGGTACCATAGGGGTACAATTGATGTTGGTCTCATTTATGGAGGTGATACTCAGAGTTTGGTGATAGGATACTGTGATGCTGATTATGCAGGTGATGTGGACAGTAGAAAATCTATGACTGGTTATTTTTTCACATTAGGGAATTCAGTTGTCAGCTGGAAAGCAACTCTCCAGGCAACATTGGCTTTATCAACAACTGAAGCTGAGTATATGGCTCTTACCGAAGCAGCCAGTAAGGGTATCTGGTTGAAGGGACTAGTCAGTGATTTGGGACTACATCAGGATCAATCTGAGATTTATTGTGACAGTTTAAGTGTTGTCTAGATAAGCATCGGGTTCATCATAAGAGAACCAAGATGATATTTATTGATGTGAGATATCATTTTCTGAGAAATGAGAAGAAGGTTGTAGTGAAGAAGATCAACACCAAGGATAACCCTGTTGATATGTTCACTAAACCAGTTTAGCAGAGCAAGTTTCAGTTGTGTCTGGACTTGCTGAATATTCAAAGCTTATAAACTGAAATCTGGATACTCAGTTGAAGGCAGATCAACTTAGTGGATTCTGTGGAGAAGTCTGGTACAAGTACATCATGTAATTGACAAATGTATTTGGTACAAGTACATCTGATTATGCAATCTGGTCGATTGTGAATGAGAGTTCAAGTCAAGGTGGAGATTTGTCAGTTTTGGTGACTTGATCTGAGCAGATGATTACAAGTATGGAAGAGTCAGTTTTTGAGCTGAGTTTTCATCTGGTGGATAACAGTTGGAACTGGGGTCCACATCTGGGGCATTTATGACAATTCCGACAAAGATTTTATGGCGGTTAGGGTTAGGGAATTGTGCATATAAATACGAATTTTATAATCAATGAAATGTGTGTTAATTTTCACAAGTGTGTGGAAATACCTTGTAACTTTGTGCACAATATAATATCTCCTTTTCTGTCCGTAGAGTAGTCGGCACAACACCGGAAACCACGTTAATCACTGTGTTCTCTTTGTTTATATGTTTTGTCAAGTTTCGTAATACTTTATGTTTGCATTGCTACTGTTTTAATCTTTCATAAACTGCAAGTTTCTCATCCGTGTTTATGTGTTTTAACAAACCCAAATATCACTACCTATCACCGAGCAACCAGTGTCAGTCGCCAAATCATCATTATAGATTGAATTATTAATGCAAGATAATTAATTCAATCATTTAATCGATTGTCAACTAAAACAATAAGTACGTAATAGCTTATTAGTTTTAATCAAGGGGTAAATGATTTCGTTTTACCGGGTCAAATCCCATTCAACCCCGATCGGTTAAGTAAATAATCAAGGTTTAAATTAGCCTGGTTTGATTAAAACACTGAATCGGGTCTCCCAGATCTTAATGCTACTTGAATTCTAACTGCTATTACCATGACTATGGGCGTTTTTCGATTAGAGAATAATTAACAATTGTGTCTTAATTATCAAATTAAGGAGAGATTATCACTTGGTGGTTGTGAGTGACTATAAAATGAGTAAGTCAAGGTGGATGTAAATACTTTAGATGTAGCCATTATCTTATAGGAAATGATTTTATTCACCATTTTGTTGTGTCATTTAGTGGATTTAAATTCGTTCTTGGTGTTAGGAAAACAAACAACAGCAATACCACACATATCATAAATACCCACAAAGTTTTCTCAAATCACAAATAATGCAAAACGAAACACAACAACTATAACACCATAATTCTAATGTGGAAGATGTGAGAGAGTAAAAAAAAACGAGGCTGGGACCCCTCAGAAATCTCCACTACTAAGCAAAATGTGATACATAAGGGTTTCAAACACATCAAACAATTTGACTACTCCAAAGCATCAACAAAGAATGCACAATACAAAGAGTTGTTGAAAAATATCATGAAAAGACAGTAGCCAAGTCGCGGGATGATTCATAAAAATTGAACCATCCAAGCAAAAATTTCACCGTTCTTGTTGTGGAAGAAAGAGAAGCCCTCCAAATTTCGTCACAATCAGAGTTAATTTCAATTTCTAATCTTCGCTGAAAGGTTTCGGCTACAACACCCAAAAAACCAGCAAATTTGTTCTCTTTTTTGTTGTAAAACTAGGGAAGTTGATTTAGTCTATATTCCCTTTACCCAAAACTAATAACATATAACTAATTTTTTATTCTTTTACTTAGTGGGATCCACAAAGGAGTGACTCATCCAACCTTTAGTTATCAGTCTTTGTTATTTTCTATTTTTATTTTCTCTAGAATATTTCCAAAACATGAGATTTTACCCGCTCCTAAGTATGAAACAACTGTCCGCGGGTTCAACTCATGCATGCCCTCTACTATGAGTCAACCCTACGGATGATTATTTCAGATTGGAGCTTTGATTGGGGTCTTCGGGGCCAAGGTTATCAAATCATTATTGGTGAAAAGATTGGTTACCCCGCGGTCTGTTCAATGTTTCTCAGCAGCTCATTAATCGTCTCTGCAAAAGCCACATGGCCGGAGATGTAGCCAAATGGAGGGCTGAGGGGGGCTAAGCCCACCAAGTTGTTATTTTTGGAACACAAAAAACCTATATAATATGGTCCAACACAGTCATTTATCCTAATAAAGCCCACCTGACAATACATAGATAGTCACTAGCCTACCCAAAGATGAATTTCTGGCTCCGTCCTTGCGCACGGCAGTGCATTAGTGGTGTGCTCTGATTCTCAAATTATTAATTCAGATGTAAAAAAGGCAAGACTCAAGCTTGGGACGAAGTGGCAGTGATCAGTGCAGGTATTTTTCGTTCTAGGTAAGATGAGTTATGATTGTATATTTTGATGTATTAATTGTGATGATATTCGAATCAATGAAAACGTATGATACAATTCTCAATTAAGATAAAAACGGTTGATTGAATAACGAGCGCATTGAAATTGCGCTTCTTGAGTTTTCTTCTCCTCTCCAGAAAAAAAACTATCAGTTTTCTTCTTGTGCGCTTCTCCTTCCCGGCGCTGGTGCCGGCCTCCTTTTCGTTTTGTTTGTTTCTCCTTTGCTCTTGTTTTTCTCTGTTCTTTTTATGTGGTCCTCTTTCATCCTTCTTTCTCACAGCCCGGGAGTCAAATCTCCTTCTTCGATGGTTTCACCGGTATTTCTCCTTTGCTCTTGTTTTTCTCTGTTCTTTTTATGTGGTCCTCTTTCGTCCTTCTTTCTCACAGCCCGGGAGTCAAATCTCCTTCTTCGATGGTTTCACCGGTATTTCTCGCCGAAATTGGACTCCCCTTATTTTGATCTAGAACGGCAACGATTTGATTGGGGATAATTTTCCGGCGGTGATTCGTTGGATAGCCGAATTTTGGCCGGAGATGGTGTTTTAAAGTGGGATCGGCGGCTTGCGGTTTCCGGCAGCGGCTTCAGGAGAGGGGCGGCCCTGCATGTCGATGGGTGTTTATCCGTTATTCCCTTTACATGTTCAGATCTGTCCTTCTCTCTCCACCTTGTTCCGGCGAAGGCATCGGTTTTGATTGCTGGATTTGCAGAATTATTCTCTGCTCTTCTTATTTTTTTGTTATGCCGGTCGAAGTTTGGAAGCGATTTTTGGCATTTTGTGTTGTTGGATGGGGATTTGGGGCGACTATTATCCTTGTGTATCTGTAGTTTTTTATGGTTTGTTTGTTTATGTTGTTCGGATCAGGTCGGTGGATTAGTCGGATTCTCCGGTTTTTTTAGTTTTTAGCGTTGTTTAAGTATGATAAGAACAAGTTTGTCTATCGTATTATGGTAGTGGTAAGGTAATATCTCCATGTCTTTTTTTTACGTTGCTTATGAAAATTTCATTGAATCTTTTATTTTTTTCATGCTCTTCGTTTTGAGACTTGATTTGATATCATTACATCGTTTTTCGTGAGATTCACTGTCGAAATTCACTCAGTGAATCCTGAAAATCATCGAATTTCGAACAATAGTGAATTTTTACAGCAGATTTTCAGTAATCATATCGGAATATAGTGAATGCGGTCTTAAAATAAAAAGAATGAAAAAATAAAAAATTTGATGAAAGAATTTTCAAATTTGAAGTTCTATATGTAGAGATATCCGTGTTAAAAAAGATGGATGAGAGAGAAAGTGTGTTGATTTTTTTTTCTTATTTAAAAAAACGCGTCCGGGTTTATTAAAAAAATAGTTTTGTCTATTATGTAAAAAATTTAAATAACCGTTCTTCTTCTTAATTGATTAAATGTCTTTGTCCTTCCTTAAATCCTCAATTTTTATAATATATATGCAAAATCAAATTTTTTTTTGAAAAAAAGTAAACGGTCATAAGTTTTTGTTTTTTTTCTTTTTTTTTTTGTGGGGGTGGTCATTGCTTTTTCGGAAATTGACTTTCGTCCCTAAAATAAAAAATGGCCTTTTGAAGAAGTATTTTGTAAAGATGTACGGTAACTCATTCTTAAAAAAATTGTGATGCATAAATGATAAAAGTACGGAAGTCAATGGGTATGAACTTGAGAGATGAGCAAATCATTTTGTTTTAATCCGCTGAATAAGCTAATTCATTACTCAAATGCATGATTTTATTATTATTATTATTGCTAGTTGACTTGTTAGATTTATTACACCCAAGACAGATTTTATTCTAAAAGTTTTCTTGACTTGTCAAAGTTTTATTCTTGACCGGCCAATAATATAATATTGAAGTGGAGTAATGATATATGCACAAAGATTGTGTCACAAGAATGATCTGTACCGTTGATTATAATGAGCCTAAATAAATCATTATGTAAACTAACATAATCAACAGTGCAGAATACTGTTGTGGCATTCTCGTATCAATACTCAAGTGGAGTGTCCATGTATTATTTTTTACTATCTAATCGTGGGGTGTGATAAAGAAGTTTTTAGGTGATATCTATATTTGTGAAGAGTTTACAGCTAAATAAATTTGGACCATTCAGTTTGAATCAAATTTAGAAGTAAACAGTGTAGATCATACTACACGACTTCACTTCACATATGGCCGATGAACCCAAGAACTTCTCATGTGATGTGTACAAAATGTTAAATAAAAGTCTTTCTGCAGATCATACTACACTGCTTCACTTCACACGTGGCCGGTGAACCCAAGAACTTCTCATGTGATGTGTATAAAATGTTAAATAAAAGTTTCCGACGCCTGAAAAAATCTTAACTAACTTATCTTATTTTAGTTTTACCCTCTAACTTTTTCACTAATTGATCCTGACTTAATTTCAGACAGGTTATTGATTAGTTTACTTGCCGAATTTTAGCCAGCAAGTATCAAATGTTTTTTTCTAACCGATATTGAGTCAAGAGAATTCCCAACATTCTCATTCAAATTCAGCCAGAATAATGTACGTGTTTGTGTGAAAACACTCTCCCAGCATTGAATTCAGAACTCTCTGTAAATATTATTGAACATTTTTTGTCTCATTTACATTGTTTTAACTATTGCAAGTCCGGAGAACATTTGTTCAACGGAGCAACTCAATCTGCCCTGCAGCTCCCTCCCGATCAACCCCTTCCCCACCCCACCCCACCCCACCCCGCCACTTTGTGGCATGAATGTGTAGCAATTTGTTCCCAAATTTCTTGTTTGTTTTTTCTTAGTCTTTACAAAAAAAATGATCATACTTGCATGGAATTGTAGAGGAATTGGTAATTCAAAAGCATTAAAAAAAATTAAAAGCATTACGGAAATTGATTAATGAGTGTAGACCTGCTATTGTATTCTTATGTCAACCGAAAGCGCAATCATAACCAATGTATTGGAATAATTTATGGTAATCTAGGGTTACAACATGGTACATGTCATAATGTGTTAAGATCAAGCGCTTACCGTTGTACTAAAATCAATTGGTGTCAGTAAAGACGCTACTTTATTTCTTATACATTAAGAGTGTGGGCAATCTGTCCCAACACTCCCCATCAAGTGTTGGGATCTGGCCAACACTTGCACAAATTATTTTTTTTTTGAAATACTGTTCCAACCAGGGTTCAATCCCGTGACCTCTGGCTCTGATACCATGTTAAGATCAAGCGCTTACCGTTGTACTAAAACCAATTGGTGTCAGTAAAGACGCTACTTTATTTCTTATACATTAAGAGTGTGGGCAATCTGTCCCAACATAATGCAAACGGGAAAAACGGAGGTTTAACTCTTCTCCGGTCATATATTATGACTAGCCTTCATAATTTTTCCCCCAGACATTGATATGCGTAATTAAGATCCACGGCGTTTCATCGGATTTTATGGTCATCGGGCTGCATCTCAAAGGACACATTCTTGGGATTAATTAAGGAAACTCACTGAAACCCACATCCTTTCATGATGTGTGATGAGAATTTTACGAGATTCAATTCTCACACGAACAAGAAGGGGAGAATGATTGTTCTCTGCACAAGCAGCCATGCATGCCTTTAGGTCGACTCTGCCGGAATGCAATCTTACCCTAAGGGATGAAAGACCTAAATTTACGCGGAGGAATAAGCAAGAATTCGACTTGATCGAGCAATTGCTAATGTGCACTACAAGAATTGCATGCTGAAGAGACAACCTTTAAAGGGACGACAACGTCGTCCCTTTAAATACCTTTACTGCGACGACAAAGTCGTCCCTGTAAATGAATTCAAAAAGAGTCAAAGTTCTGGGAAGATTTTTTGGTGGGAAAATTTATAGGGACGACAATGTCGTCCTAATAAATAAAATATTGACCCCACCGTGCCAGCTTGGATTTTTACGTGGACAGAACTATTTAAAGAGACGACATTGTCGTCACATTAAACAATATGTTATAATTCGTTGTCTTAATATAAAAGAAATTATAAAATATGGGTTTGTAGGGATGATAATTGTCGTCCCTTTAAAGGCAGTTAAATTTTATTTATGTAAAACGTTGCGTTAATAAATACGATTCAGTTTTTTTATAAAATTCTTGTTTAAAGGGACAACATTGTCGTCCCATTAAACATTTTTCAGAAAATAATATGTTATATAAAAGAAATTATAAAATTTGGGTTTGTAGGGACGACAAATGTCATCCCTTTAAAGATAATTATTTTTTTTTAATATAAAACATTGTGTTAAAAAATAAGATTCAGTTTTTTTTAAAAATTTTGTTTTAAAGGACGACAATGTCGTCCCTTTAAATAAAAACAATTTTTTAATATACATATTCTAATAAACATTGCGTTAAAATATAAAATTCATAATTTTTTATAAAAATTCCTTTATCGAACGATAATACAAGTGATTCTAATAATACTCTTACTATCGATCGTCAGTTCGTTATTGAGGGATTATTTGAATCTCGGGGTTCGTTAATGAGAGATTGATCTCAATCCTGAGATCCGATATCGATTAAGCGATTTCAATCCAATATCTTTCTTTGTAAATAAATGTGATAGTACTATCTACTATAGATCGCCAGTTCGTTAGCGAGTGATTGATTTGAATCTCGGGGTTTGTCACCGAGCGATTGATCTCAATCCCGAGATCCGTTATCGATTAAGCGATATCAAACCGATATCTTTCCTTACAGATCATTCTGATAGTACTATCTACTATGGCTCGATCGATCGTTATCGAGCGAATGAGTTAGATCGTTATCGGTAAGGAGAGATCGATTTGAATCTCGGGGTTCGTTATCGAGCGAATGAGTTACATCGTTATCGATCATTTTTATAGTACTATCTATTATGTCTCGATGGATCGTTATCGAGCGAAGGAGTTAAGAGTCGGGGATCGTTATTAAGAGATCGATTTGAATCTCAGGGTTCTTTATCGAGCGAATGAGTTAGATTGTTATCGATCATTGTGATAGTACTATCTACTATGGCTCAATCGATCGTTATCGAGCGAATGAGTTAACAGTCGTGGTTCGTTATCGAGCGATCCATTTGAATCTCGGGGTTCGTTATCGAGCAATCGATTTGAATCTAAGGGTTCATTAACGAGCGAATGAGTGATTGTTATCGTTATCGATCATTATGATAGTAGTATCTATTATGGCTCGATCGATCGTTATCTAGCGAATGAATTAAGAGTCGGGTTCGTTATTGAACGATCGATTTGAATTTCAAGGTTCGTTATTGAGCGATCAATTTGAATCTAAGGGTTCGTTATCGAGCGAATGAGTTACATCGTTATCGATCATTGTGATAGTACTATCTACTATGTCTCGATGGATCGTTATCGAGCGAATGAGCTAAGAGTCGGGGATCGTTATTAAGAGATCAATTTGAATCTCGGTGTTCGTTATCAAGCGAATGAGTTAGATCGTTATCGATCATTGTGATAGTACTATCTACTATGGCTCAATCGATCGTTATCGAGCGAATGAGTTAACTGTCGTGGTTCATTATTGAGAGATCGATTTGAATCTCGGGGTTCGTTATCGAGCAATCGATTTGAATCTAAGGGTTCGTTATCGAGCGAATGAGTTAGATCGTTATCGTTATCGATCATTGTGATAGTAGTATCTACTATGGCTCGATTGATCGTTATCGAGCAAATGAGTTAAGAGTCGGGGTTCGTTATTGAACGATCGATTTGAATTTTGAGGTTCATTATCGAGCGATCGATTTGAATATAAGGGCTCATTATCGAGCGAATGAGTCACATCGTTATCGATCATTGTGATAGTACTATCTACTATGTCTCGATGGATCGTTATCAAGAGAAGGAGTTAAGAGTCGGGGATCATTCTTAAGAGATCGATTTGAATCTCGGGGTTCGTTATCGAGCGAATGAGTTGGATCTTTATTGATTATTGTGATAGTACTATCTACTATGGCTTGATCGATCAATATCGAGCGAATGAGTTAACAGTCGTGGTTCGTTATCGAGCGATCGATTTGAATCTTAGGGTTCGTTATCGAGCAATCGATTTGAATGTAAGGGTTCATTATCGAGCGAATGAGTTAGATCGTTATCATTATCGATCATTGTGATAGTAGTATCTACTATGGCTCGATCGATTGTTATCGAGCGAATGAGTTAAGAGTCAGGTTCATTATTGAACGATCGATTTGAATTTTGAGGTTCGTTATCGAGCGATCGATTTGAATTTAAGGGTTCATTATCGAGCGAATGAGTTACATCATTATCGATCATTGTGCTAGTACTATCTACTATGTCTCGATGGATCGTTATCAAGAGAAGGAGTTATAAGTCGGGGATCATTATTAAGAGATCGATTTGAATCTCGGGGTTCGTTATCGAGCGAATGAGTTGGATCTTTATCGATTATTGTGATAGTACTATCTACTATGGCTTGATCGATCAATATTGAGCGAATGAGTTAACAGTCGTGGTTCGTTATCGAGAGATCGATTTGAATCTCAAGGTTTGTTATCGAGTAATTGATTTGAATGTAAGGGTTCGTTATCGAGCGAATGAGTTAGATCGTTATCGTTATCGATCATTGTGATAGTAGTATCTACTATGGCTCGATCGATCGTTATTGAGCGAAGGAGTTAAGAGTCAGGTTCATTATTGAATGATCGATTTGAATTTCGAGGTTCGTTATCGAGCGAACGATTTGAATCTAAGGGTTCGTTATCGAGCGAATGAGTTACATCGTTATTGATCATTGTGATAGTACTGTCTACTATGTCTCGATGGATCGTTATCGAGCGAAGGAGTTAAGAGTCGGGGATCGTTATTAAGAGATCGATTTGAATCTCGGGTTTCGTTATCGAGCGAATGAGTTAGATCGTTATCGATCATTCTGATAGTACTATCTACTATGGCTCGATCGATCATTATCGAGCGAATGAGTTAACAGTCATGGTTCGTTATCGAGCGATGGATTTGAATCTTGGGGTTCGTTATCGAGCAATCGATTTGAATGTAAGGGTTCGTTATCAAGCGAATGAGTTAGATCGTTATCGTTATCGATCATTGTGATAGTAGTATTACTATGGCTCAATCGATCGTTATCGAGCGAATGAGTTAAGAGTCGGGGTTCGTTATTGAACGATCGATTTGAATTTCGAGGTTCGTTATCGAGCGATCGATTTGAATCTAAGGGTTCGTTATCGAGCGAATGAGTTACACCGTTATCGATCATTGTGATAGTACTATCTACTATGTCTCGATGGATCATTATCGAGCGATGGAGTTAAGAGTCGGGGATTGTTATTAAGAGATCGATTTGAATCTCGGGGTTCGTTATCGAGCGAATGAGTTAGATCGCTATCGATCATTTTGATAGTACAATCAACTATGGCTCGATCGATCGTTATCGAGCGAATGAGTTAGATCATTATCGGTAAGGAGAGATCGATTTTAATCTAAGGGTTCGTTATCGAGCGAATGAGTTACATCGTTATCGTTATCGAAGAAAATATTGTTATATATGTATTATGAACGAAAATATTGTTCTATATATAATATTAAGGATTTTAATCAAAAAAAATGTAATATTAGAGTTCATAAAATTATTATTTTTTATAAAAGTTTATTTAAAGGGATGACATTGTCGTCCCTTTTAACAAAAAATCAAAATTTTATGAATTTTGGGGGAAAATTTGGACGCCAAAACTTTTTTGGGTTTTAATGGGATGAAATGTCGTCCCAAAACATCCTGTGTCGTCCCATTAAATGTCCCATATAATTTAATAATTTTATATAATTTTAATAATTTAATAATTTTATATAATTTTAATGTCGTCCCAAAAAACCATATGTCGTCCCATTAAATGTTCTAGGTAAACCTAAATCGGGCAGACTCCTTCTCCTTCTTCATTTCAAAATTTCTTCACCTCCGCCGCCCCATTTCTGTGATTTTTGCAATTGATCAACCACCCACCCCTCCCCTCCTCCGGTCACCACCCGCCCATCCCCTCCTCCCCTCCTCCGGTCACCGCCCCTCCACTCTTCCTCCGGCAAGCAGCAGCAACAAAGTAACAAAGCCCACTCTTCCCCCGGCAGCCGCAGCAAAAACACCTCTCCGCCTCCCCTCTCCGCCGCCCCTCTCCTCCGCCACAGCTCCAGGTACGTACATTTTATTTTTATTTTTATTTTGATAATTAACTTGTAGTGATAATTTTGATAGTTAACTAGTAGTGATAATTTTGATTATTAACTAGTAGTGATAATTTTTTTATTAACTAGTAGTGATAATTATTATTGATAATTAACTAGTGCAGTGTGTAGTGAGTGTAGTGTGGTGATTTTTTTTGTAGTGTGTGTGTGTAGTGAATGGTGAATGGTGTGTAGTGAGTGTAGTGTTGTGTAGTGATAGTGGAGTGTAGTGAATGGTGAATGGTGTGTAGTGAGTGTAGTGTAGTGATAGTGTAGTGTAGTGTAGTGAATGGTGTGTAGTGAGTAGTGTGTAGTGATAATGTAGTCATTTTGTAGTTTTTGATGGATAAAGGGATAGTAGTGTGTGTGTTGAAATGATGGATAGTAGTGTTTATGATGGATAAAGGGATAGTAGTGTTTCTGATGGATAAAGGGATAGTATTGTGTGTGTGTGTAGTGAATGGTGTGTGTGTGAGTGTAGTATGAAACTTGTTTGAAAAAAAAGCTACTTAGAGTTATGAAACTATAGCCCACAAGAAGGTGTATGAAACTAAGGCTTGCTTTTTTGGTGGTAGATGATTTACTTCACAATGTTAGTGTATAAAGCGTGTGATTGACAAGTATATGTGTGTGATTGACTTGAAATTTTATTTCGTCAAGTAGTAGTGTATTAAGTAGTGTATGAATCTTGGCCATGTATATGTGTTGGAAAAGTGTTGAAGAACATGATGATATGTCTAGCATGATGATGAAGAACATAAACTAGTTTTGTCTAGCATGTATTGGTTTTGGAAAAGTGTTGGAAAACTGTTATGTATGTATGTGATTGAACATGATGAAGAAAGTCTAGCATTGAAGGTTTTCTTGTGCTAATTTGTTATAAATCAAAATTAGAAAATGAACTAACATTGAAGAACTAGGAGTGGTAAGTGTTAAGGACTTAGTTTTATGTCTTCGTGTGAAAGTGTAATCAATGTGTTCAATGAAATAGTATTAGTTTTTAATGAAAAAAAAGTATACTATATTAAGCAATTAATTAAAAAAAAGTATACTCAAGATGAAAAAAGTATACAAATGAAACTAAGTACTAACTTTTTCTTGTGCCTTAAGTGAGATACTAAATTTTTCTTGTGCCTTAATGAAAAAAAGTATACTAGGGTGTTTTCTTGAACATAATAACATTTATTTAGTTCTCTTATAAGTTTACTAGATTTAGAATATGGTAAGTGTTACAATGTTTGCTTCACCTTCCAATTCTGTATTTAATCTTTTTAATTCAATCACACTCGTAGGATATCATATATCCGAGAGTTGACTTGAACTTAGATAGATTTATCTCAATATACTTGCCTAGAATAGAGACTTCGATAAGTCCTCTATTTAAGCACTTGCCCTAACCTTCCATTTTAATCCTTTAAGCACTTGTAAATATTTCTTAGTATAGTCTTCATAAGACTTAAGAAAGATCACAAGAGCTATGTCTGTAATTTCCTATCATAAAGAAAATCTAAAGTTTATTAAATAGTCTATTCAACCTTTTGAATCGTATTCAAAACATTAACAATTTAATTAACCTTTGAGCAATGATCAAAATATTAAGTCGATATTTAAATCTTACAATTTTGAAAAGAACCTTTCCAAAATTTGATATGGTCATTCTTATCCAACGTTTGAATTAATTGTCATCATATGACTGAATGATCATATTGGATCGTATCCAATATATGATTAATTCGTTGAAACTTATTTCAAGTGATCTAATAATTTCACGAGCTTCGCTAATTAAAGTCTTTGAGCACTTTATTAAATATGTAGTCTCCTTGTCTCTAACTACTATTACGGGGTTGCTCGTGACATTGCTTACTTTAAAAGGATTAAAATTACTTAACCATACTTGAGAACGTTTCTCAAAAGGTAACAGTCATAATTTGGTTTTACTAATCGAGAATAATAACATAAATATAAAGTTTTCTTAAACTACAACATAAAAATAAAGATAAAAGAGTGTTGTTGTTTATACACGCAAAATCAAAGATGGTCTTTGGGATTATGATTTTGCTCCCACTAGACAACTACTTTCAATTGACTTTCAAGAATTATCCAAAATTCTTTAGTGGCTGGAATCCTATCTAGTTGATTCGATCCCCGATGTGGGCCGATCGACCGGGTCAATTTTGACGGGTAGGTACTTCTTACCAATCGCGTCCAACGCGACTTCCAGTGGTTTGACTAGTCAACTATTTGACAATTCACATCGTCTATGTGATAGTCAACCTTATGTCTCTAAAATCATACGGTCCTAACATGGGCCAATCACCGCAATATTCTTCGTCAAGTCGTAACCCAAGCATTCATGAGATCTCATAACGATCATATCTCGATAATGATGATATACGTGAGGTAGGTCAACTCCTGACGTGGGCCGATTAGTTGGATCCGAACAAGGGTTCTTCACCGTCACTATAATTATGGGAGACATATTGTAACTCGAATTTTGTTGTGGGAGTAATTTTAAATTAATTCACTTAATTAATTTCGAATTAATTCTCTTAATTAATTTTAATTATGGTCTCATCAAAATATATCTATCTCTATTGATATATATCCTACACATTCATCTAGATCGTGCCTAGTTATGCATCTATCATATAAAATAAATACAAGAACAAAATAAATAAATGCGCAAAGTAACCGGTATGATCATTGACTTTTCCTAGGTGCGGCGGGTCACAATCTAAGTGTAGCTGCAACCGCCAATAAGATCTTTAATGCACCATCTCCAATGGAATCTTTATTCTTCTTACTTTTGTCTCCATCTTCTGCTCCATTCTTGTTACATTTAATTCTATCTAATAAAATAAATACACCCGCCGCACGCGGGGGGAGCTAACGGGAATGGGATAAATACAGAAAATAAACTAGGTCACGTTCTTCATAACGGCCTAGGACAATTTTAAACCAACAGAAAAATTAAATCATTCACATTTATCCTATCGGTCGAGTCCATATAATCATATTATATCCACACAATATCTTATCCATACAATAATATCTTTATGAAAAAGATAAAATTTAAAACTACCAATTTGCGTCTTAATTAATCGATTAACGTCTAATCTATTAAATAATTTTATCCAATCAATTAACTAATTAACATTTAATTAATTAAATAATTTTATTCAAAATAAAATTAACGATTAATTTTAAACCGATTTCAATTTTAATTTTAATTAATTAGAATTATTCCAAAAATAAATCAAAATTCAAATTAGGTCTCTTTTGTTTCTTTCATTTTGATTCATAATCAAAAGGGATGTCTTTGGTTTCCTAAACCAAAAGGCATCTCCATTGGCCATTTCTAAAATTGAAAAGGGCCTAGGCCTTGGCATTTTCCAAAATCAAATATTTTGAAAAGGGCCTAGACCTATTCCAAACAAAATTTGGAAAGGCCAATATTTTGGTTGATATGCCTGGCCACTTTCCAAAATCAAAATTTTGAAAGTTGTCTAGGCTTGGCCTTTTCCCAAATCAAATATTTGGAAAGTGCCTAGGCCTATTCCAAACAAAGTTTGGAAATACCATTATTATTTTAATGTCATGTGGCATCCCAATGGCCCAAACTATTTGAACCATTAGTTAGTCATATGACACAACTAAACAAAGGAGATATTAATCACAACTATGAACCATATTGAATCACAAAATACACAAAACAAAAATTGGTAGATCCGCCAGCATTGACCGGTCAACCAACGCCGGCAGCAGGCTGCCCTGCCGCCGCCGCCAGTCGGCCGAGCACCACCCGATCTCATTTTTCTTTTTGTGTATCGTCTTGCGAATCAAACATCTTTCATCTTTTAATTACGTGATTTAAACAATAAAATTAACTACGTCAATTAACATGCTTATTGCTTAAGCTCGAAGCTCTCTCTGATACCACTGTTAGGAAATCAACGCAGAAGTGCAGCGGAATTAAAAATTTTGATTTCCTTTAACCCAAGATCGACTTAGTTTAAGGAACAAGCATAAAGAAGTAGACAAAAGAATACCTTGGTTGATCCAATTGGATCGACGCTTCGTCTATGGTTGTAGTTTCTACACGAAGCCGCCGAAGCGTTCAGCCTCTACCGGTGATCCACACGAACACCTCACCGGAATCACATCATGGATTGCTACCAAAAAAACTCGGCTGCTAGACCGACTTTTTCTCTCTCTAAGATCCCTCTCTAAGAAGCTCTCTATTTTTCACAAGAACTATTAGCTCGGGGAATTGTGTTGTACAAAAGAGCTAGTCAAGCCTCCTATAAATAAGGCATGGGGCGCCCGTCTGTGGTTCCCAATCTGATTTGGATTAGCTTCTCGTAGATAGATGAGAGAAAAAACATTTTCATAATAAAATAAGAAAAATCTCTTTTATTGATTTATCCCATTAATATTCAACATCTTATATTAAATATTTCCAATATACAATATCTTATATTGACTATATTTATCTTATTACCATAAATCTATTTTTCCAAAATCAATTAATAACTAATATTAATATTATAGTAATCTCATTAATTAAATTGCAGTATTTCGATGATTGGGGGTCACGGTGTGTTGCTAGTAATTGCATTATTTCGATGATTACTGCAATTTGACTCTTCCGATAATATCCATACGATCGTTATTTGAGTGTCAATACATTAACGATCGTATCTTATAATCTGGATATCATGCTCTCTCAGAATAACACATTTACTCCCACTTTGCAAAGATTCACGAGAGCTAGACATTCCTTATAAGAAGGCCATTTCGGATATTCAATCCCAGTCATAAGATACGTGATTCCTGGACGAACTAACATGTATACTCCGCATGCTTCAGTATCACACCCAATCACTACTGCATGATCGCCCCATGGATAGGGGAAATCTCAATAGTGTCAAAGCATGACAATCCACACCGTGATGCCATGAAGACTCTGGTCTTAAGGATAATTACACAACTGCCACATAGTGCGACACTTAATGTAAGTGGGTCAGTCTAACGTACGCATTTTCTAATACACGTCCACGTACAGTCCAAATGTCTCTACACTTCGATAGACGAGATCTATCCATGCCCTTAAAGACACAAGACATCTAATACGTGCTAGCTTGTTCGTACTATCAATGCCCTGTTTAATAGTACATCAGCCTAGAGACATTTAAGTATCAAACTTATTAAAGTGATCAGAGATCTCATCAACCATAATCGCCTATCATGGTTTCTCTGCCACAGTTTAATACTAAGGACGTTATCATATAACAATTCATAATTGGTTCTTTAAAAGAATAAATATATGACAACAGAAAAGCCATTTAATATTTGTATAAACATAAAGAAATAGTAGAAATGATTCGACCAGGTCGGATTCGGTCCCACCCGATTGGGTTTAGGACACTATTTCAACAACTACATGATGGACTTGACAAGTGTTACTACGTGTTGTTAATTAATATATTTCTTGAACTATTTTGGAGTCATAATATGCTGTTACTGCTATAATTTTCTTTTTCTATACTTTATGTTCAAAACAGAAAGTGGACGAAGTTTACTTAGTGATATATTGCAAGTAAAATTACATTGAATAACATATCATTGAATAACCATTACTACATGATTTATACAAGACGCTTCAAGTATGAAGTTCATGTCATAAGGACCGAGTGGTACGGCTTCTTTCTAATTCCTAGACAACACAATGGAAAGAATATTTTTTTCTCTCTGAATTCTATCCACGATATCCTTGCTAAAATCATTCTTGTAGTTGTGTTTTGATGCAAACTCTACTATTTTATCCTACAAAGAAAAAATGGACACAAGTTTGAAGCGTCTTGTATAAATCATGTAGTACATGACATGATATGGTGGAGTAATGAAAGTGAAGAATTTTTCACTGCAACATGAAGAATCGTAAGTACACAATATTGTACTTATGAAAGATATGTATTTGATACACATGACATTACAACAAACACAATGGTGATAGTTGAATTTTGTAAAATGTAGGACTGGCTGTGCATTTTATCTGATACACTACCTATTGAAGTTGTCTCAAGGCAAGAGCATTCCTCAAAACTCGACATGATGAAGAGTTGCAAAGGATAAAATGGATGGTTGTGAACTCAATTATGCTAGACAGCTTGCCCACGTTACTCTGCAAGTATTGAAGTTTTTCTGAATAAATTAACGACAAGTGTTGTGAATTTTTTAGGAGTGAAACAGGCATTTACGGACCATTATTCGTTTTGGGAATTTGGATTGTGTTGCTTCTGTTAGGAATACTATTACTAGACGAAGTGTTATGTGTTGCAATTGTTAATAAATTGGATTTGGTTGCTTTTTCTTTCATCATGTTTTAATGTGTACGTAGTAACCCCGTTATTCAAATCACCTCAATCGTATTAACACATAATGCAGTGCACGTAGGACAATGCAGTAACCCAATTATGCATGCATTAGAGAGATGTAGTAACAAAATAATGCAGCGACGCATGATGCAATAACCACTTGACGTAGTAAGACATAATGTTGTAACACAGTCACGTTTAATGGAAAATGAAAATTTATTAAGCTACCTCTAATTAGATGAGGAAACACCATTGGAAAAATACTAACATTTGTTCTGTATGAAATGGGGAATAAATTGTTAACGCGCTTTGAATAAAGTAAGCATATGCAGTAACCCTCGTGAGTAGTACCACATAATGTAGAGACACATTCACGTGTAATGGGTAATGAAAAAAAGTACAATACACGAAAAATGCACAAAGAAACAAGGGCTAGAAAATCAAGAATGAATACTAATCAAACAAAATGTAATTGTGACATACATCATCGTGGAAGTTTATTAAGTGGACTAAAACACAAACACACACAGACACAAAAAAAACTTAGAACCAGTACATTGCGAAGCAAGTATTATTAGCTGTAAACTGTCAAACCCAAATTCATTCTTCGGTTTAACGTAACATCATGAAGATAACAATCATTGGTATGTCACTACTTCTCTAGTGGCATGGAACATGTTCTGCAATTATGATACCCTTCATTTCCTCAATGGCCACAAATGATAGGACGTTTCAACTCCCCCCTTGATTTGAATCTCTTGTTGCGTGGCCTACCGGGCTGCCTCTTTGGAATTGGAGGCAACACTTCCATCCCATCCAATATATTCTCATGTAGACACGAATCTAGTATTGGATATATTGCAGCCTGATACGCGTTGGAATAACACTCTGTCCAATAGCCTGGATCAACAAATTGATATAACAGAAATCCAGTACACTAATAACAGCTAATCCATCAACACAGGAATAACCACATCATTGCCACTCATTACAAGTGCAAGTCCCAACCACTAAATTAATAGACGCTGATGGGCATGATAAAACCTCATAGGGAAATTGATTGGAGCTAATGACATTGAAGTTTCATCCAATTTCCATCAACTCGTACAAATTTGAGTCAATTTTAGGACAAAGCTTCGACGTCCCAGATGAACACGTCTCACGCCTATCTGCATTAATGATATCATTAGAAAAGATAAGAAATTGACATTCAGGGGAAAAGTCAAGAAATTAATTGCGCCGGCTATGAATATTACCTGCTCGTTGCTTCATGATTTTAATACGAATCACATCTATGTAATCATCAATCGAACATCGTCATCACAACACAACAGAGACTTATGTTTATCATCAAATGCATAAGAAAGCTTCATTTGTACATGCTTCAATTCAAACCACCGGTTTGAAATCCTATCATGAATTGAACGTAACGAATCATCAGAGTTGACTTTGAGAACACGTGTCTCCTCCTTGAACGAGCACATAACAATCAACATCGTTTCTAAGCAGACACCTACAAAAATAAAATTACAAACATCATACTTTACATTCCATATATGGCATGGACCTATGGAGCAACACGTGAAATAAATTCCCAAAAAAAAGATGGGGTATATTTAAAAAAGGAATTTTCACCATATGACATGAAGTAAAGCTATGGAGCAGTTACATGAACAAACAACAACAAAAAAATCCAAGAAACTTGCACGGTGAATAAAATAGTAAAGTTGTTACTACATACCTTCCAATATTGGGAGACACTTTGAATAAAAAAGTAAAGTTGTTACTGCAATAACCCCATTATACACGCACCATATGACGTAGTAACACATACCGACTCGACAAATCGTGAAAGACAGACGTAGATTCTTCCCATGAAGCACACAGACTAACGCGTAGTAACACGCAATGTAGTGACACCTTTAAAATTCCCTATTGCAGTAACACTTGTTATGTGATTGACATGAAGTTAATGTTTTTTGACTCAACAGTTGAAGATAATGTTGTTAGCAGATTTTCGGGTGTTACTGCATTGGGAATTCTTTAAGAACTAAAATACGGACTACGATTATTTAAGATAATACTTCACCATGTACATACTCCACGTGATGATCTGTTGAAGAACAAATTATGGCCTTTGCAATTCCATTTTACGGTTTCAAAATCATATAATAGCTCAATAAAACAAACAAAAAACTACACACGGTTTCAATTAAAGCCATGAAACTGAAAACAAAAAACAACGAGATCGATGAAAGACATGTTTAATCATACATACCTCTGGGATTGATATTTAGAAGAAAAAAACGATAACGTTTAATACCTTCGGTGGATGGAATAGGCAGATCACAATTTCATGAAAGTGTGATTAAAACCAAAAATAGAGCGCCAAAAAATAGGCTTGGAAGGGAGGATGTAGGAATTATAATTCTCGAACAGCCAAGATCATATTAGAATATTGTTCTTAATTTGTTGTATAGAAAGGAGAAGAGGAAAATGGAAGAAACTGGTTGTTTATGAATCTGGTAAATAAAGTGTGGAAAATCAGCAAAAAATCAGCACGGTTTGAGAGATATCATCTTCATATAATTCAATTCTTTTTTGGAAAATCAGCAGAAAATCTGCCTTTATCAGCGGTTTGTAGTTTTTAATTTACTATTCTCAGCGTTATTTTCGTCAAAGACCACCTACTTTACTAGCCTAATATTTGTGCCTAAGATTAAATTATTATTGAACGATTCCTTGTGTGATCGACCTTGCTCCGAAATTTAGTTGTACTGCAACAGATCTAGTTTGCTTGCTAGTGTAGTCGTGATTTTCACGATCATTCACTTCTTAATATATATATATATATAAACAAACCTTTAATATTGATCTTCCTTACCGGCATACTGATCCATGCATTGAACACTCAGTTTACTCCTGCTTAGGGATCAGGTGAAACTTTTTTGGTAAAATCTACACAATGGATCTTGGACTCTCATTCCACAGATCATATTGTGTGTTCTTTTTCTCAAATACATAATCATAAATCTGTTGTTAACATGAAAGGAGGATTACCTAATAGCAGTAATGTATATCTAACTCGTACTGGGCAAGTTATGATCAATTCTGGTCTAACTCTGCATAATGCTCTGTAAATTCCTCGTTTTAGATGCAATTTGTTGTTCTTACCAGAATTAACTAAATATTTAGATTTTGTGGCTATATTTACTGCTAACAATTGTGTTTTACATGACTACAAGAAGAACATACTTATTGGTTCAACTGAAAATCATAAAGGGCTATACATATTACATCATAAATCTGTTCCAAATAGTTTTAATTTACATTTTATCTTTAATTCTATAGATAATAAGTGTTTGTCTGATAGTGTAGATGAGAACCTTCTTTGGCACTACATATTAGGTCATCTACCAGACAAAATAATACAAGCTGTTAGTCTGGATTCTTCTGATGTAAAATTATGTAATCATGACTTGTATTTTGTTTGCTCTATGTCTAAAATTAAAAAGAAACCTTTTCCTTTGAGCACAACTGTTGTTATATCTATTTTTGATCTTATGCATATGGATATTTAGGGGCCTTTGCAGCATCCTAATGTGAATGGTCAACAATATTTTTTTGACTATTGTTGATGTTTTTTTCTGGGTTTACTTGGGTGTTCTTGATAAGACAAATGTCTCAAACTTCCGAGCTGGTTAAATCTTTTGTCAATTTTGTTTCCACCTAGTTTGGTAATATTATAAAAGATATCAGATCTGATAATGAAGCTGAATTTTGGATGAAATCCTTTATAAATAGAATGACAACATTCATCAGATCTCTTGCGTCAGTATGCCTGAACATAATGGTATTGTTGAAAGAAAACACCAGCATTTGCTTAATGTTGCTAGGAGCTTAAGATTTCAATGTAATTTTCTCATTGAGTATTGGGGTTTTTTATTGCATGCAATCAAACTTATAAATGTTACACCAACACCCTTGTAAAAATAATAACTCATTATTAAGCGTTGTATGCTTCTAAACCTGATTATAGTGTGTTTAAGGTGTTTGGTTGACTATTTTTCATGTACTCTTCAGCAATTTAGAACAAAGTTTGATTCCAAATGCAGAACTTGTGTTTATCTTGGGAATTCAAATACTTCCAAGGGATCTATTCTCTTGGATATCACCAACAAATGTATATTTATTGCTAGAAATACTCAATTCCATGACACTTATCTTCCCGTATTTGAGCAGGTTTAGGCAAAGCTAGGTACACTACTGATATTCCATATTGTAAAGTATTGAGAATTAGCTGAGTAGTCGAGCTAAGAAGTCCAGTGGAGAATCAGATGCAACTGAGGAGTCTAGAGGATGATCAACTACAGCAGATCAGGAAACTGCACATGTTCAGTTGACAGGATCAACAAGGACCAGAAATCCACCAAACTTCTATCAAGAAAGTGTTAATACTGTTCAGACCCCTCATCTGCTGAATCAAATCATGAGTCTGAACAAATTACCAGCTGAGTATGCCAAGTATGTTTGTGCCATTGATGCATTAACCGAGTCAAAGACATACAATCAAGCCATCAAACATGATGAATGGAAGGAGGAAATGCAAAAAGGAGATTGAGGCATTGTAAACTACCAACACCAGGGAAGTTGTCACTTCACCACCTGGAATGAAGCCTATTGCATGCAAATGGGTATATAAGATAAATACAACCTTGATGGATTAGTAGAAATGTACAAGGCCTAGCTAGTAGCAAAGAGGTACACTTAGACGTATGGAATTAACTATCTAGAGACTTTTTCCCAGTTGTAAAAATCACAACAATAAGGACTCTGTTGGCAGTAGAAGTACACAACAATTGGCATCTTCATCTGTTGGATATCAACACTGCTTTTCAACATGGATGTTTTCATGAAGAAGTTTACAAGCAGTTCGCTCAAGGTTTTAAATTTGACAAACAAAATCAGGTGTGCAGGCTAATAGAGTCAATATATGAACTGAAAAAGGAGGCAGACAATGGAATTTCAAATTGACAGAATCTCTAGAAAGTCAAGGATTTGTTCAATCAAAAAACGATCACATCTTATTTACAAAAGGATCTGGCCAGTCTTTCATTGCTCTCCTAGTGTATTTGGATGACTTTATAGCAGTCAGTACAGAGTTGAACAATATTCAACATGTCAAATATCACTTACACAAACAGTTTACCATCAAGGAACTTGACAAGCTTAGATATATTTCAGGAATTTAAGATGCAAGTTCAGTTGATGGAATTTCAAATTCACAAAGAAATATAAATTAAATATTTTTCAAGATTATGAGTTCTTGGGTGCCA
Source organism: Gentiana macrophylla (assembly GCA_026214975.1). Lineage (NCBI taxonomy): Eukaryota > Viridiplantae > Streptophyta > Magnoliopsida > Gentianales > Gentianaceae > Gentiana > Gentiana macrophylla. The sequence goes on from CM047814.1 coordinate 70,835,371, forward strand.
AGCCTCCCAAGACTCCAATGGAATCTAATAAGACATTGCAGCATGGAGATTCAGCTATGTCAGATGATAACACTGCAAATTGGTCACTGGTTGGCAATTTATCTAACTTTTACCATACCTGATATAGAATTTGAAGTTCAACAAATAAGCTTGTTTCTAGATACACCATTTGAAAATCACAGAAAAGCAGCTCACAGACTTTTGAGAGTTTTGAAAGGAAATACAGGTCAAGGGTTTTTCTTTCCATCCGAGAACAACACGACCTTAAACTAAACGATCCAACTCAGGCTATATAATGTTTTTAGGGAATGCTCCCATATTTTGGAAAGCTGAGAAACAAACAACCATTCCTAGAAGTTCTTCAAAAGTTTAATAAAGAGCAATGGCCAATGCCACTTGTGAAATTTGGTGGTTGTTTTACATTTTGCAAGATTTGAAAGTCAAAGAACATCAACACTAGATATATTTGCGAGATTATTCCGAACAGCCTAAGAATTTCCCAAATACAATAAACTTTGGGAAATTGTGTTCTCAACAGAACTCATGATCCAAGTTCTCACAATTGTATCACATTGCCTCCAAACTGAGAATTCAGTCGAATATACCTTTGGTTTTTTAATTGTTCCATCAACAAAACCATATTGGTTATTTTTAATTAAAGCCATCTCCATAGCCATTTTCCAATGATGGTAATGTTAGGAAATCAACGTAGGAACACGGCAGAATTTAAATTTTTGATTTTCTTTTAACCAAAATCGACTTTGTTTAAACAATGAACAAAGAGAAGGTAGATAAAGATGCACACCGGATTGATCCAATTGGATCATTGCTTTATCTATAGTTGATGGTCCAAGGCATCGAGCCGTCCAAGTGTCCGGCCTCTAGCGGTAATCCATACGAACAACCTCTGGAATCCTCGAAGGACTACTACCGGAAAAAGTCGACTGTTGTGTCGTCTTTTCTTCTTCCCACAACTCTTCCAAGAAAGTCTATCTTTTATTGTATGTAAATAAAAAGTATTGTGAAACAAAATAGCTGGCACAACCTACCCTTTTATAGAGTATGGTGCGCCCCATATCAGTAAGAATTACTTAGGGATTATTTCTTGAGTTGAGTAGGGAACAAGAAACTATTTTTGCAATAGAATAAGAATTTAATAAACCAATCAGCTATTAGATTGATTATCTCATTTAATATTTTCATTAATCTCATATGTGTTGTATATTTAATATCTTATACTAATCACTTCGCAATACATTATTATATCAATATCTAATATTAAGAGAATATCTTTATTAAATTACCAAATATACATCAATTACACATGTGCACATATATATATCATATATATACATGTCACACGCATATATATATATATATATATGTATGTATATATATAAAATTGTACATATATTAATATTAAATATTAATACATAATACCATAATAATATAATTAATATCTTGTACTTATTTATTGCTAATAAATAAATCATCATTCCGTTATCACTATAACCACAAATTAATTTTGGCTAGTGATGACGGTCAAATTATACCCGTAAAAGTCATCAACATTGTCCTTAAATCGAGATTAATAATATATATTTTATATTAAATCACATGTTTATATTTATTATTTAATGTTATGTGATTTATAAGATATAATTTGGTATTTATCCGTTTTTATTATATAATTTGGTATTTAACCGTTTTTATTATATAATTTGGTATTTATCTATTTTTATTTATATTTTGGTATTTATCCGTTTTTATTTAAATATGATTTACTTTGGGATAAATATCTATTTTGTAGATTGGGATAATTTTTGGAGGATAAATACAAATGGAAGAATTAAATCTCAAGATAAATCAAAGAAAATCTGGAGTGCATTGAAGATAAATATCGGATAAGCACGAAGAGAGGAGTAAGGAAGAGGTGGCGCCAAAGAAGGGGGCGCATTTTGCCCTAGAGCTTCCAGATCGACTTGGAATTATCCTAACGCGTTTTCATACTTCTTTTGGATTTAGGAAAACTATTTCAGATTGGTTTAGGCTTATCCTATGCAAATTTTTACTCCTATATATTTGTACATACATTACACACGAAAAACACACAACATACACCCAATTCATAATTAAATCTTCAGTTTTTCTTAGAGCAGTTTTTTACAAGTTCTGCAGTTATGTAAGTTCTTGTATTTATTTGTTCTTAGTTCTTTGTAATTAAGTCCCCAATTATTGTTTATCGTTTGAGGTTGTTCATTCTTCACCGAACGATGTAGATCTAAGGATACGATATGAGGCAGTGGGGATTCCTTGTCTATGAGGATCCACACGCCCAGATCTGTCATCCGGTGACCTATAGATGACTTTGGTATGATCGATAACCGTGTTTTAGTAGATCTATATAATTACTTTACGAACCTCTATTTTATCCGTTACGTATGTAGAAACGCTAAGATTTAGTTTTTCGCCGCGTCAATCTAGCCACGTCTTTATGGTGTGATTATCCACCTAGAATTTCTTATCTTAGTAGGTATGGCTATGGCTACGTTGCTCGTCTGTTTTAATTAGCGTATTATTAGGAAATACCAATATATGGCTCCTAGGTCGGCTCATGAATTGATATTCCGGGACTTTCAGTGAGATCTAGATCTGTTCTGTATTTGGGAATTGTCGACACCTAGTTATACGTACATCGTAGATTAACATGAGACCGTGCAGGTAATTGTTAATGGGACGGAGACTGATGCGATCGTCTAGGAAGTACGCCTAATCACATGAATGTTGCCTAGGTTAGGAATATGGTTAATATCGGCATCCCTAGTTTTGTAAGTGTGCAAGTTATATGAGATGGAGGCTGAAAAAGCGAAGTCACGTAATGTAGCATAGTGATCTAGATGGCCTACCCGGAGCTAGATCTAGTTTAGGGGATGACTCCCGTAGCCAATATAAAAGAAATACGAATCGGATTAATAGTTGTCGAGTCTAGCTTAATCATGTAGAATCTCTAATTCCAAACGATAACATAATAATTGGGGAGGTTAATTACGTTATGTGTTGTGTCGAGTCGTGTCATTTATCTTTCTTGTCTTCTGTTGGTCGTAGACCGCTTTATGTCTTTGATATGAATGATTAATTATTTGTATATAAATGATCCACAATTGGTTTCCTGTGGGATCGACCTTGATTCGCTATAGCTATACTAGGATGGACCTAGTCCTCTTGCTAGTATTGGTTTGTGGTGGTCAAGTACTTTATTATCACTTGATCTACGTCATCAAGTTTTTTTGGCGCCATTGCCGGGGAACCAACGGTCAATTTTATATATAAATAATTTTTATTCATGTTAAGTTTTCTGTTTTAGAGTCTGTTTTTTTTACGTTTTGAGTCCCTCTGGTTGTCTGCTCTGTGTAAAAATTCCGCAATTTTGAATACCGCTTCGCTTCAGCCGAGATCGCCTCTCGCGCCGCCAATGAGCCTGGTTCTGCTTTTACGGGACTTCGCGTGTCTGTTTATCTCTGTATGTTTAATCCGTAGGTCTGATAGCAGCATGGGAAACCATTTTAAAATCCGTCTACGGTCCGCTTTGTTTTTGTTTTTCTTCTGTTAGCAGAAACCAGGAAAGCAATAATCTGAGTCAGTAGTTTTTCGCGGGCGCTGAGAAAATAACCCAGCGACATGTGGAGCTACGAATCTAAGATGGGAAAAGAAATGGAAGCAACACCTTTAAAGCACCAAGATGGCTCCGAGAAAATAAATATTAAAAGGTTCGAATTATTCGTGGTACAATGTTGAAGGCAAGGTACTACCTTTTTTTCTTATGTTTTACTATCTTTTGGTTTTTTGAACATAAGGTAGTCTTTACATGAACCTGAATGAGAATCTTAGCCCGGAGTGAGTTTTAAGATTAATTTTATTAGTGTGGAAGGTTCTGCCCCAAATCTATCTCATCTAGAGGGTGTAAGGAAACATGTAGTAGTTGAAGGAAGCAGTGAATAAAGAGTTCTTCGTAGTTCTGTTAAAATCTCATTGTCCTATGCATGAGATTGCTTCTACTGGCCATGGGAGCAACAATTTGTGTAGTTTAAGCATTCGCAATCTAATGAAGACGTTGAGTTTTGAGAGAGCATAATGAAGAATCATTATAGAGGATATGATTAAAATGGGTCCCTAGGACTAAATCTCCTGAGAATTCACTAATTCCTAAAACTAGAGCAGAGGTAAGAGCTTTGTATAAATGGTATGGATAGATGTCATTTCCTAGGTCTCACTACCAAGGGAAGGATATTAATCCGCAAAAACGATGAGCCCACCTCTCATAGTGCTCAAAGTGTCAACATCTAGCGATCCAAGAAGGATGACTGACAAGGATAACTTTTGGGAAAGTCGAGCTGAGGACTTTAAACTCAGAATTACTTCTTTAAAACCCTTAGGATTTCTTTTTAGGATTTTAGGTTTTGTTTTCTTTGTGTCAAATAAGAGTAACGTGACATATGTTGAGGTTTTTTATTTTGCCGTGTTCCGATGGCCATTAGGCTAAGAATGTGTAAAACTTTTTTACTCAATATAGTCCACGTGAAATAGAGTTACTTAGGAGAGTCATGAAATTGCTAAAGAAAAGGAAATTTAGCAATCAACCTTAAGATGAAAGCATTAAGAGAGCTTGAGAATTATTGCAAATGTAACAGAGAATGATTGGTGCAAACAAGAACGTTTTTTTGTCTGATCAACATACAATTTATCTTTCTACCAGATGTTTTAAATTTCACACTTTTACGCCTATTCCGGCTTTTCGAGATGATGAGTTTCGTTCTTAATATCACACCAATCAAACCTTGTTGATGACGGTGATGACTTCTAAGTGCTACATTGGGTTATTAGTAATTTCGAGGAGAAGCTACATCTCCCTAAGTTGTTGATATCCAATCCAAACGTGAAGCGTCTGCGCCGAGTTTCTGATCCTATCTTTTACCAATAGGTCACATTGAATCTGTTATACCTTACCAAGTGTCTCTTTTACGCTGGATTAAATACCTTATCAATCCAGTAAACCTCGTGTTTTCACACATGGGGTAATGCTTTTTGATCTTTATCTTCTCCACCTGGTTTTACTCATATTTTTTGCGGTGGAGGATATAGATAAAGACTGACATCTTTAGTTGCTTGCTTATTTTTTCTTTCTATTTAGTATATTTTCCTTTGTATCGAGTCTGTTGTCAGTTTTATAAATCATAATGTTGTACTCAAAACAAGTCGGGTTTAATAATTCCAATGTTTCACAAATGTAATCGTTTTAAGGACTTAAAAATGTTTGAGGTTTCATGTATTCCTTTTACTGTCCCTTTGTTTCGATTATTATTTTTGATGAGCTAACGCCGTAACGAGTTTCAAGCTTTGTTGAAGACTTATTTTGCAGCGATAGAACTTCGTGTTCGATCTCCGGTTCGCTTCGTGTTCGATCTCCGGTTTTCTTAAATTCTCATTTTTCTTTGTCATTGGGGACAATGACATGTTTAAGTGGGGGTAGGAGACTTAGCTATGATGTACTATAATTAAAAATTGAATAAAACGGTGAAAATTTGAATAAATGCCATATTATTTATCTCGTACCCTTAGAATTGTGAGTTCCTAGCTAAGAATTGATAGGAAAGGAACCAAGTTGCATGAGTACGTGATCATTTTATACTTATGTGAATGTAAATTTAAGGATATTCATGCCGATTGTTGCAGGTAGTTATTTATTATTCGATTACTCAATCTTTGAATCGAGTTTTACCGTGCAAATTATAATAACTGAAGAATTATGTGTACATTGCGTAGATGATTTGTTATGTAGACTTAGTGTCGATATTTATCTGCTGATGTATTCCTATCTTCTGGCCATCAAAGCGGAGTAATAAGCTTGAGAATAATGTGTGTTTTGACAAAGCGTTAAACACTGGGCTTGTAGTAACATTACCAAAGTAGCCTCGCGCTTGTGGTAATATTCATGTTATTGACCAATCCGTGAAAGGGGATTCCTGCAATGCATAATTTACTTTTAAAGAAAGTTTCTTTCTTGAGATGCGTTAATGCTTGAAAATATGAAAATGTGAGAAAAAATTCAATTTTTAAGAGGCTTCGAGTATTTTTCTCGGTCTCCAAGTCCAAAAACCTTCTGGATGACGCTCTTGCTTATTGCACCATGTCTTTACCCATGCGAGGCTTAAGGAGTAGGAATGCTGATGTTGGTAGGTTGAGATTGCAAAGTTAGCATAAACTCTAATCTTGCCACGAATATTTAAAACTGAATGCACATGCACACATCACTTCGATTCATAACGAGTAGTGAATAACGGGTACCTTATGAGCATGAATGGTATGAGTTGACTCGAGTTTCTTGTGTAAGTATGATTTGACCATGGAAAATATTGTCTTGGGGAATGACTTATTGATGCTTTGTTCGAGACGATCAAAGCATAAGTGGGGGGGTAGTTGATGACGGTCGAATTATACCCGTAAAAGTCATCAACAGTGTCCTTAAATCGAGATTAATAATATATATTTTATATTAAATCACATGTTTATATTTATTATTTAATGTAATGTGATTTATAAGATATAATTTGGTATTTATGCGTTTTTATTATATAATTTGGTATTTATCCGTTTTAATTATATAATTTGGTATTTATCCGTTTTTATTATATAATTTGGTATTTATCTGTTTTTATTTATATTTTGGTATTTATCCGTTTTTATTTAAATATGATTTACTTTGGGATAAATATCTATTTTGTAGATTGGGATAATTTTTGGAGGATAAATACAAATGGAAGAATTAAATCTCAAGATAAATCAAAGAAAATCCGGAGTGCATTGAACATAAGATCGGATAAGCACGAAGAGAGGAGTAAGGAAAAGTTGGCGCCAAAGAAGGGGGCGCATAAAGGGGGGCGCATTTTGCCCTAGAGCTTCCGGATCGACTTGGAATTATCCTAACGCGTTTTCATACTTCTTTTGGATTTAGGAAAACTATTTCAGATCGGTTTAGGCTTATCCTATGCAAATTTTTACTCCTATATATTTGTACATACATTACACACGAAAAACACACAACATACACACAATTCATAATTAAATCTTCGATTTTTTGTTCAGAGTCCCCAATTTTTACAAGTTCACCGAACGATGCGAGATCTAAGGATACGATATAAGGCGTTATGTAAGTTCTTGTATTTATTTGTTCTCAAACCGTTCTTTGTAATTAAGTCCCCAATTATTGTTTATCGCTTTTTAGTTTTTCGAGGTTGTTCATTCTTCACCTACGAGCGATGCATTAGAAATACCTATAGGATACGATAGGCTCATAATTGATCTTCCGGGACTTTCACCTAGATCGATCTGCTCTCAGATTTGGGAATTGTCGACATGTAGTTTCCTTGTCTATTGAGGATCCACACGCCCAGATCAAGTTATATGAGATGGAGGCCTTCTTTCTGATATGAATGATTAATTATTTGTATATAAATGATCCACAATTGGTTCCGTTATGTGGATCGACCTTGATTCGCTTGTAGATAGCTTTATGTCTTGATATGAATGGACCTAGTCCTCTTGCTAGTATTGGTTTATGGTGGTCAAGTACTTTATTATCACTTGATCTACGTCATCAGCTAGTTATCCATATGTGTGTGACCCGATAGGTTTCGGAAAATGTTGGCCGTAAGCGCAAAATACATTTACTAAAATACCCATCACACCTAACGATAAAAATCACCGTCTAGCAACACGTCATGACCCACAATAATAGAAAAGAGTCAAGTGGTATGACCACAACCTTTCATGTGAAATGGTTACCATGCAAATATAGAATCCTATCGTTGTTATAATATTCATACAGATCGTATCTCGAGTGTCAAAGTATTAATGACTGTATCGTATAATCTGGATATCCTACTCTCTCAAAGTAACACATTACTTTTGCTTTGCAAAGACTTTCGAGAATAAGACATTCCTTATAAGAAGGCCCTTTTCGGATATTTTCTCCTACCTTTCCGGACGAGCAACATAAATCCTACGCATGCTGAGTATCATACACAATCACTTCCGCACGATCGCTCTGTGGCTAAGGGAAACCTCAATAGTGTCAAATATGACAATCCACACCGCGATGTTATGAAGATTTAGTTCTAAGGATAATTGCACAACCACCACATAGTGTGAAGCTTAATATAGTAAGTGGGTCAGTCTAATGAACGCATTATCTAATACATGTCCACGTACAGTCCAAGTGTCCCTACACTTCGACAGACGAGATATGTCTAAATCTTCATAAGACAGAACACGTCTAATACGTGCTAGTCTAACCATACTATTAATGTCTCATTTAATAGCTTATACGACTAGTGACATTTATGTATCAAACCTCTTGAAGTGATTCGATATCTCATCAACCATAATCACTATTATGATTTCTCTATCACAGTTTGACACTAGGGACGTTATCATATATACAATATCATAATTGATTTGTTTAAAGGAACAAATATATATATATAAGTAGAAATGTCATTTATTATATGTATAAACATAAAGACGTAGTAGAAATGATTCGACCCGGTTGGATCCGGTCCAACCCGATTGGGTTTAGGGTACTACATCAATAGGTAATTGTTGCCATTCATGAAAAGTTGAACTAGCATCAGAGAAGGATTCTCATTTGGATGAAGATAGAAGGGACTGGAGGGGATTAATTCTTTATTTTTAGCAAAGTCAAAGAACATCATCAACACGGGAGAATCTATCTGCAAGATTCTTCCAAACAACCTAAGCATTTCCCAAATACAATGAATTTTGGGAAATTGTGTTCTCAACATAATTCAAGATTCAGGTTGTCACAATTGTATCAGTCTACCTCCAAACTAAAAATTCTACTGAACTTTCCTCAGGTTTTTAAGTGTTCCATCAACAAAACCATACTTGTCTGCGTAGTTAAAACCATCTCCATAGCCATTTTCCAATGATGATAATTATTGCTATTCATAAAAGGTTGAAATAGCACCACTAGACGGGGATAATTCGCATGAAGATAAAAGGGACATGATGGACTTAATTATTTCTTCTTAGCTGCCATGGCTACAGGAACGTCTGCAAACCTCTGAAAATTTCTAGAAAACCTACAAAAAAAATGATCAAGAACTCAATTCTACTAAGAATTTTTCATAGAATACTCTATGAACACTGAAAAAATAAATGTGGAGAAAAATCTCAAGTTTACTTAGAGGTAGCACGAATTGATCTTGAAATTCTACGATACCATGTTTTCCTGTACCATCACTTGGCTCTACTCTTGGATTTGAATCCAGGTAGATAGTCATGCTTCTTGTAGCAATTATGCTCAATGTGGTCACTTAAAAACCACATAAGGTGCATTGGACTTTCTTAACTGTTTAATTCTTGAAATTGTTATTATTCAGATTTCTTGATTGACCGACCTTGTTGAATTGACTTGATCTAAATACCTGTTGATCATTCTTGTCACTTTTTCCTAGAGCAACCGTAGAATCTTGGCTTTTCAATTTGTTAGAAGCATAAGTTTTATGTATCTCAAACTTGATTACCATTGCAAATTCATCTTGTATCATTGGAAAATGGATTAGTAACATTGCTTGAGACACCACCGGCTCAAACTCTTCTCCAAACCCTTTCAAAAATCTCATCACATGTTCAGCCTCCATGTGATCTAGTAAGATTTTCATAGCATGATAGTGGCACGAAAGCTCATGAGTGTAAAAGGGATTGGGTCTAATGACCTTGATTTCTTCCCAGAGAGGCATGAGTTTTGTCAAATACTGATTCACAGAATCATCTCCTTATTTCACAAAATTTACTTCCTCACTAAGATCTTAATCAGATGATTCATTCATGACTCTCAGCTTGAGGGGGTGTTAATATATATAATGTGGATAAAGGAAGTGTTGGATGCAAGTATGATGTAACAAACTTAGAATTAACAATAGAGAGTATGATCAGTGTAGATGTTAATCAGCCTAGTCAGTTAGAATTAACTGTAGAAAGTATATATGATCTATAAATATTGTTGGTCCCAGAGAATGGTAAAATTATAGTCAGGGGGGGTGAATGACTATAGTGGAGTTTCAAAAACTTTTCTTGTATTTAAAAGCTTTTGGGCAGCGGATAAGTCCCTTCTTACTATGTTGTTTCAAAGTAGTTTGGACAAACACATATATAGATTATGATGTGGCAATTTAAATGAATGCAGTAAAGTAAATTGCAAAAAGTAAATTGACACAAGGCTTATAGTGGTTCAGGGTGGTGTAATCCCTTAGTCCACTCTTCTCCTATGATGATTGGAGGAATTCACTATTGTTTTTACGGATACAATAGTATGATTGTCCTTGGCTTCCCAAGCTTCACAATCTACAAGACTATCACTCCTTGACTGCAACAGATTCAGTGATTCAGTCTCTTTCACTGCTCCTTGAGATCAAATCCTTCAGCAGCTATCACAAGCACAACTCCATCTCAGATGACTTCTGATTCAGTTGCTTCAGTTTATTGTGAATAAGATTCACAAACTTGATTGATCAATCTCAGTGATAAATATGAAATTGTAGTTCTGATGTCTGAGTTGATCTCTAGATAAATCCTTGTAAGTTCAGAGAGAAAGCTTTTCAAATTGACAGAGTTTCTGCTTCCTTTTTGCTTTTCTTAATCGTTATTTTATCTGTCTGTCAATGCCTTCTATTTATAGCCTTGAGTATCCTTGATTTGAAATTCTGTCCGTTGGCTATATTTATGATGGGAATAATCTTTGATTTTATTCTTGATTCCCCCTTAATTTTATCCTCCTTGATTTCAGTGATCGGATTTTTTCCTTCAAATGTATAGTAGAAAATCCGTCCTTGATTGATCCTCTATTGATTGTGCATTAAATGCATGATCCTCTGAATCTTCATCATTTTTCAATTCCGTTCTGATAAGGATTACTTCGCCGTTCTTTGACCGGTCGAGTGATCCATCTGACTTTGCCGTTTAGATCTTTCTTCACCGTTATTGCCTTCACTTTGCCGAAAGTCAGTTTACTCTGCCGATTCACTGTTTCCTACATTACTTCAGTTTTAAGGAGAATCTTTGTACTTCACTGATCATTGACTTGGGTGAGATCAGTGTACACCATATTTTAACATTGAATTTCATCACTTGAAATATACTTAGACTTATTGTTCGGTAAAAACTAGTTTTAAAATTTATAAACCGAAACACCCAAGTATAAGGATCTGTAGTAAAGGATGTTAACGGGTCGTCCTAAGGGAATGGAATGTTTATAGAATTCAAGTATAAACCTATATCGATTATGTCACAATTATTAACTAAACTAAGGTTGAAACTAACTAAAAGATAAAACTATTAACTAACCTAAAACTGAAAACAAAAGCGAGCGAAAAAGCAGACAAAGTTGGACGAGCGTTCAATTTAATGAACGAACGTCTGGAAACGAAAATCATCGACGAGCGGCGTGCTGCTGTGCGGACGAACGTTCAACTACTGAACGAAAGGAAAAGTGCGAGAAATCGCAGGGAAAAACTTAAGGTTTAAACACTAGAACTTAACTAAAGATTAAACTAACGATTCGATTAATAAACAATAAAGGAAAACACAGCGAGGCAACTAGATTCCACCCATCAACCAACAATCCCAACTAGATGGTGATTTAAAGATATGGCATTTTTCCCAGTTAAGCACCAGATTTTTCTCAACACACCGTTGGAGTACCATATCTAGATTCTTTAAGATTTCATCAAAGCTATCGCCGTAGACTGAGAAGTCATCCATGAAGACCTCCATGCATTGCTCCACAAGTCCATCAAAAATGGCTAACATGTACCGTTGAAAAGTCGCGGGTGCGTTGCATAAGCCGAATGGCATTCTGCGAAAAGCAAAAGCACCAGATGGACACGTAAAGTTGTCTTCTCTTGGTCATTAGGATCAATGGCTATCCGGAAGTAGCCGAAATAGCCATCAAGGAAACAATAATACTTATGACCACTCGATCGTTCAATAAGTCGGTCAATGAAGGGTAGGGAAAGTGGTCCTTGGCGGTAACCTCATTAAGTCTACGATAGTCAATACTGACACTCAGAGTCACATCACGAGTCGTAAGGCAACTTCCTCCCTTTTTCATTCTTTTCAACCGTGATTCCGCCTTCTTCTTGGCACAACTTGAGTAGGTGACCCACTCGCTATCGGCGATTGCATAGATGATGCCCATGTCAAGCCACTTTATCACTTCTTTCTTGACAACCTCCTGCATATGCGGATTCAGCCTTCTCTCGAGGTTGTCTAACCTTTTAGCTCCTCCTCCGTTCGGATTTATGCATGCATACATCCGGGCTGATTCCTCGGATATCACCCACTTGCCATCCGAACGCAAGGATATTATTTTTAAGCACTTCTATCACCAGCTTCTTGCTCAGGTCGAGTTTCAAGAAATGATCAAAGGCAATTTATCTCCATCCTTAAGAAAGATATACTTAAGGTGTTTCGGAAGCGGTTTGAGCTCTAAATCAGTAGGTGGTTGCTCAATACTAGACTTTAACGGGCCACCTTTCTCTTTATGAGCTCGGAGTGGTTGACTAAAGAATAACTCATCTTCCCGAGGCTCAACCCCAGAAAGGTACTGGATCAAATCATCCATCGGAATCCTCCGGTCAACACTTGCTTCCTTTTTCTTGTGATCGATCATTTTTCTTAACTCTTCATCTTTAAGCTCTTCTGCCAGCTCTTCCCAATCATCTACTTCCCAATGAGTAGCTTCTCTCCAAAAGTCTACCTCGTCCCAACTACCCATCAGAGCTTCTTCTTCACCAGGGATGAGGTCTTCCTGACTCAGTTCTTTGAAATCATCGTTTGTTGCTGGGCATCTCCATGCTTCTAACTCAATAACAGGCTCAGTGTGAGTGAGTGAAGATGACTCGTCAATGACTACGGGCTGTAATGAATCAGAAGATGGTAATATGTGAGTCTCTCCCTAGCTTCAGTAATATGTGAGTCCGCAAACTTAAGACTTTTGTAGAGACTCCACTGCTCCTGTTTGTCCATTCTACCCATAGGGTTGAAGAATTTTGCCATATGGTTGAAATCTTCTTGTTTTTCAGTTGGCAAGTCTTCTGGTCCTTTTGCTGAAAGTGGTATGGCTGAACTTGGTTTGCTGTTGGATTGTTTTAGAAGTGCAAACTCTCTCTTGACATCATTGTAGAGTTTGGCCATATCAGTTCTCATCCTTTCATCCTGATAGATTAGCCAATCAGCCCATGCTTCATCTTGTGATAGATGAGGATAGAGTCATTCATGTACTCTGAAAAATTCTCTTACATGGTCCAGTACATCTGCTTCATATTCTGCTTTGCTTTTGTGACCGTGTAATGCGTTACGTCCACCAGTGTATCTGGAGGCTGCTGCTTTGCCCTCTGCTGGTATTTCCTCTGGTACTAAGTCTGTGTTGACTTGCTGATCCTCTTTGCCGGCTGGATCCAGGTCTTTGCTGATTGCCGGATCTGTCTCTGTCATCATCTCTTCTTTGCATAGGATGAGGAAATCCAGTGCAGGGTTCATTTAGGGCTCTTTCTCTTTCTTCTCTAGCCCTCCTTTGCTGTTCTTCTGCTTCATTTCTGATTCTTATTTCTCTGTCCCTTGCTCTCAGTTGTTCTTCAGTGAAGTTTGGGGGTCTAATAGTTGATCCTTCAGGCTTATCCTGATTTTCCCCCTTTTTGGCAGCATCATCCCTCTACTGGAGTAAGATGCTATTTGTTGCCTCTGTCGTTCCAATCAGAGAGTCCAGCTTTGATTCAATGGATGTGAATCTGTTATCATGACTAGTCAGTTTCTCAGTGACACTGTGTAGTCTTGTTCCAAATGCCACTGCCATGGATTCATTTTCCTGTGAGATGTGTTACCTGAGACCTGCAAGGTTGTTTGTGATGTTAATTGTTAAGGGTGATTTTATACGTTTTATAAGGATATATTTTATGATAATTTCCCTCATATTTGTATAATTTGCATAAGAAACGAGTGTTTAATGGAATTATTGAGTAAATGAGGTTTTTAACGAGTTATTCGCAAAAATTGGTTAATTTATGTGTTTTATTGATGATTTTATGTTTATTTGAATACTATTACACTTTGCGATGTTTTAGATGACGTGTAGATGCATAATTGCGGTTCAAAAGATGATTAAATGAAGATAAATATCAGATTTAATGGATGAAAAAGAGATAAGGATGGAATTGGCTAGAAGAAAAGAGATAGAGTTGAAGATTTCGAATTTGGATCCAAATTGATCAAGCGTCCAAGTCCCGTCGATCTGGATCAAGTCTGATTATTGGATGGTGTCCAGGTGAAGAAAGTTGATTCAGAGAGTTTGGACGCTGAGTGGACGGGCGTCTGAAGCAAGTCCAAGGCATCTGGACGGGCGTCCACAATTCCGGACGGGCGTCCTTAAACCGACTTAGCAGCAGCCGCCTCAGTTTTCTATAAATAGCAGCGCGTATTTCAACCCTAGGGATACATTATTGAGACCTATTGATACACAATCATTAGGAGAAAACCCTAGGCGGCCCCAGCCCCCTTAGGGGAGGCTGGGGTTGCGATTTTTCTTGTTCTTCTTCGTTTTTCTTCCGTTTTGTTGTGCTGAATGCTTGGAGGCTGGGCAATTGTTCAAACTATGTGAATCCGTTTCAGCAGGTTTTTATATTTTCAATCTAGATTTGTTTTGTGAATTTGATTAAAGTTGTATCTTTTCTATGCTTATGTGTTATGCAATCGATATCGAGAGATGAATTGTTATTGATGTTTACCGTATGACGAGAGTCGGTGTAAACCTAAGATCACCATAGGAAAGATGGGATTTTTAATCTTGATATAACGAGAGTTGATAGGTTAGATTTCTAGGTTGCTAGATTGAGAGATCTTACACCTTGGTTTGAGAGCGTCAATCTTATATATCGAGAGATGAGAGATTGATAGACGAATTATCTACGAGAGTAGGAATTCATACCTTTGATAGGTGAACCACATCTTTAATTAAATCATCACAAGACAACTTTAGAGAGGAAATTAAGGGTTGCGGGATCGGAGGAATATTTGTTTCTTCATTGTTTAATCACCATGATCATCGTTTTTATAGTTGTTTTTGTTTCCTAGTTTATAGTTTAGATTTCGTTTTTGCTTTTATCCTTCCTGGCTTTGGACTGACAATCCTCTGTCCAGTTTATCTTTTCGTTTTGTTATTTTAGGTTTTAATAATAAAGGTAACAATCTTAGGAAAATTAATGAACTAGATACCTCGATTCCCTGTGATCGACTCCGGTATTAATCACTATACTACGATCCCTACATTTGGGGAATACCGGATTTATAAATTTTATTACTTGTTGTTTTCATTACTTGTTGTTTTCATTAGATTAAACTTCACTACTGAGGAGTTGCAGGCAGCTCTAGGACGTCCATACACAATCCTGAATGATCCGATGCTGACAGATTTAGCGCTAGTACTGCAAGCTGAACATTTTCGGGGTGTTGATGTAGCTGGTGAGGACTGGGGTCTGTAGGATGAATATGATTTCCCTCCGGCGATTGACATGCTCCGCCTTTTTATCCGGGTGATAGATTGGTCGGAAATTTACGATGACTAGGTTGTTTCGTCGAGCTCACGACGTAAAACAAAAGCGCTCGGTGGGAGGCAACCCACTATTTCCTTTTGTTTTTATTTTTCTTTTCATTCTATGTATTTTCTTGGTTTTCATATTGTAATTTTGAAATTTTATTTAAGTTTAATGAGAAACGGCTTATTTGAATTTAAATTGCATGAAAATTTGATAATTTTGTTGAGAAACTGCTTTGGACGCCCGTCTGAGAGTCTCGACGTCCGCTCGCTTCGTGTATCTCTTGGACGGCCGTCCAACATTTTGGATGCCCGTCCGATTATTTCCCTCCGATCCTGTTCAGTTTTCAAATGTTTGGACGAGCGTCTGAAAAACAGGACGCCCGTCCCATTCATATAATTTTCAGGTGGGCGCCCGTCCACCGAGTTGGACGAAGCGTCCCCACACTGCCTATATATACCCCCTCCGTCCATGAACCCTCATTTTTCTGGATTTCAAACGCGAAAACCGACTATTTCCCCTCCTTTTGCCCTAGAATCTTCGATTCTAAACCATTTCAGGCGATTCCAGTTGCTATAGACCGCTCTTGCTCCCCTCTCTTCGATTTTCAAAGCCAGATTCCCAAACACACCATCTTTTTGGAGAATCAGAGCCCTCTTCAGTCCGACTTTTTGAGAAAAAAAAATCCGATTTTAGGAGCCGAATTGGTGTTGTTTGGACTGATTTTCATCTCGATCAGCATCTACTCACCTTACTTGGTAAGTTAGTAACAACTTTTCTAGATTTTATTCACGTTTTTGTGAGTTCGATCTTTGGGTCGGCTCGTTCACTTGAATATTACCTTAATTCGTTTTTTTTTTGGTTTTGTGGTTTCTTTCTACTCTGTTACTGTGCTGTGGTGTTGTGATGGATGATGCATGGGTTGTTTGGTGCTGCTGATGGTTGTGGTTTGGTTGTTTTGAAATCCCGATTTGGATGTTAAACGGGTGCCTTGTTTTGATTTGGGATTGTTTTGGATTAGTCTAGGATTGAATCATGGTCCATAAGAAGGCGGTAGTCAAGAGACATGGTAAGGATGTGGCCAGGAAGGCCGGAAAGAAGCGTAAAGAGTTTGACCACACCTTAGTTGATCCACACCGAGGTGTTAGCATTCGAGAGCAACCCCATAGGGCCACACAAACTAGGGCAACGTTGAGGGATGAGCCAACCTCGGAGTCTGAGACGGATGATGATATTCCATTGGTACGGATGCCTATGGCTCAGAGAGGTGGAGCATCGTCTAGGGTTGAGGAGGCTGTGGATGCTACTCGGGAAGAGGAACCGGTTGAACCTAGGGCTGCACAACCTCGGAAGAAAGCGAAGACCGTAGCCCCTATGCCTATGCCTCGTAGATTCGTGAACCCTAGAGCCCACGACGCTTATACCAAACATTACTTCTCGAGGACTATGTTGATTGAGAGGGCTACATTGGAGGCGAAGGTAGATCCGGGATTCGTCAAGTTATTAAATGACCGGAAATGGGATGCTTTGATGACTATCCCAAGTACCCCAGTCAACGACTCCCTAGTTCGGGAATTTTATGCTAATTGTTCGGAGACCGACTTGGAGACGGGAGTAGTTGTGGTTAGAGGGGTGGAAGTTCCTTTTACGCCGGATGCGATTAATCAAAAGTATAACTTGGCGGCTTTTGAGGGTTGGGATTATAAGGAGGAGATTGTTCATAGGCAGAGTGCGGGGCGAGATCCTTTGGAGGAGTTGAGGTTGAGAGTTTGCCCGGATGTGGCGTGGACATTGAGACCGGGAGGAGACCGGAAAGAGTTAGTTACCACTACCTGGACGGAGGACTGGAAAGTCCAGTGTAGGTTCATACAGAGTCGGTTGTTGCCAAAGAACAACCTGACACATTTTCATATCGGTGACCTAGGTATGCGGTATGCTTTGACATTTGGATTAAATGTGAATGTGGGGCAAGCTTTATATGACGAGATATCTATCAATCAGAAGGTTTATACGCGGAGCTTGATTGTCCCTCACCTAATACACAGTTTGTGTATTGATGCCGGTGTGCCTGAGTATAGAGCAGATCACAGACCGAAGAACCCGAGACCTATACAGAGAGAAAGGGGTAAGTCTTCGGGGCATTCTGAGACGGAGGCACCGTGTGAGCCTGGTTCTTCTTCGGCACCGCCTCGAGCATCCTCCCTTCCTACTTTATCTCCTGCGCAGTAAGGATGCGGTTGAGCATAGCCAACAGTTTACGGGAATGGATGGGTGATATTCGGGATACGCAGAACAACATTTTGACGATTCTTCGTGTATCTCTGCGAGGACCGGCAAACGAGGACGGCGAAGATCTTCACACCAAGCTGCGGGATTATGTTTTCCACGATGACATCGAGCGAGCGATTGACGATGTGCTTCGAGTTGAGGAGGAAGATTCTGAGGATGAGGAGGAGGAGGCACCGACTGCTACTGCTGCTACTACTCCACAGCCGGGACCTTCATCGACTACTTCTACGGCTGGTGTACCTCCCACTGATGAGTCTGCACCGGGGCAGCCCTGATCTTATTTTTCCATTTTCGATTTTGATTTGTCCTAGATACAATGATTGTATTATTTTGCTACTTTTCTTTACTTGATTCGTTGTACTTTTCATATTGCTACTGTTTATTTTTCCGATGAATCATGTAAGCCATAAGGCGTCCGTACTTTCTTTTGCCTATACTCTGTTTACACTTTTGGATGTATTCAATGTTTCATCTTTTGATTTTTCATCGTTTTTCATATATTCTTCCACTTTGGTATGAATCCCCATTTTCCCCGAGACTTTTCCGTGTTTGTCGAGTAGTGCAGGTAATTTTTAGCAGTTTTGTCGAGCTACATCGTATGGTTCCAAGTTCTAATTGTCACTACGTAGGCTCCGGCCTGACCGTCGATTCGAGTATCGACTGAAATCAGCTAAGTCCTTTCCCTTTTCTGTCTTTCTGCACAACATGAGGACATGTTGACCTTTAAGTGTGGGGGAGGGGAATGATTTGATATGTATCTATACAATTGCTTACGAGTCTATGCAAAATGAGCTCAAATTTTCAAAAAATTTCCACATTTTTGTTTTTGTTTTGTCCCGAGTAGGCAGTTCAATTCAATGTTCGTTATTTTTATAGTCATTGATGCTATATATCATATGTTTGATAAGTTAGTTGTTTCACCTGAGATCTATTTTTCACAAGCCATAGTGAACGATGAGCTAATTTATAAAGTTATACCCCTTTTTCGACGAGTGATTTCTGATTTTCTTATAAGTCATGTGCTTAGTGCTACGTATATATTTTGAGATTTATGATAGTTTGTATTTAGATCCGAAGTATGATATACTGTGAATATCTAAGGTTTGAATGTGATAAGTAACACGTAGCTTATTGTCAAATGAAAAAGTTGAGTTTATAATAAATAATTGGGTGTGTCGAAAGCTAGTCGATGATTTGAGTGCGGTAGGTCATATCTCGAATGTCCTATACCACTATGATGACTAAAAGCTCACGACAGTCAGAAAAAGCTGCCTTATGATTTGAGTAAGGTAGGGTATATCTTGAATATCCTATTCTGCTATGACAGGGCAAGAGCTCATTCTGATGTGTGTTTAAAAGTGAACTAGTTAAATCAACTAATGAATTGGTATGAAATGAATATAAGGCTAAGTTATCGTCTATCTTATCCCCAGTAGAAACTGATGGATATGCTATAGGGATTATCCTCTGAGTATTTCAGAAAGGCCCTAGATATATTCTATCATCCTTTTCGGGATATTCTACGTTTGTAGGGTGCATCTTATGAGTGTCATTTATTGCTAGTCTACGAGGGGGTATTAGCTAGTTTTGCTTTGAGTTTCTCGAGTTTGGATTTAGTGGAAGTTTTCTATGGCTTTGCACACACACAGTGGTGAACTTCTGATTTATTGGATCTCTGTTATATGTGCTGAGACGTCTATCTTTTTTTCCGAGCCTTAGTTTTCGTTTTGTTTTGCTCGGGACGAGCAAAAGCTAAGTGTGGGGGAGTTGTTAAGGGTGATTTTATACGTTTTATAAGGATATATTTTATGATAATTTCCCTCATATTTGTATAATTTGCATAAGAAACGAGTGTTTAATGGAATTATTGAGTAAATGAGGTTTTTAACGAGTTATTCACAAAATTGGTTAATTTATGTGTTTTATTGATGATTTTATGTTTATTTGAATACTATTACACTTTGCGATGTTTTTGATGATGTGTAGATGCATAATTGCGGTTCAAAAGATGATTAAATGAAGATAAATGTCGGATTTAATGGATGAAAAAGAGATAAGGATGGAATTGGCTAGAAGAAAAGAGATAGAGTTGAAGATTTCGAATTTGGATCCAAATGAGCTCAAGCGTCCAAGTCTCGTCGATCTGGGTCAAGGCGTCGAATATTGGATCAAGTCCCAGTGTGAAGAAAGTTGATTCAGAGAGTTTGGACGCTGAGTGGACGGGCGTCTGAAGCAAGTCCAAGACATCTGGACGGGCGTTCACAATTCCGGACGGGCGTCCTTAAACCGACTTAGCAACAGCCGCCTCAGTTTTCTATAAATAGCAGCGCGTATTTCAACCCTAAGGATACATTATTGAGTCCTATTGATACACAATCATTAGGAGAAAACCCTAGGCGGCCCCAGCCCCCTTAGGGGAGGCTGGGGTTGCGATTTTTCTTGTTCTTCTTCGTTTTTCTTCCGTTTTGCTTTTGTTGTGCTGAATGCTTGGAGGCTGGGCAATTGTTCAAACTATGTGAATCCATTTCAGCAGGTTTTTATATTTTCAATCTAGATTTGTTTTGTGAATTTGATTAAAGTTGTATCTTTTCTATGCTTATGTGTTATGCAATCGATATCGAGAGATGAATTGTTATTGATGTTTACCGTATGACGAGAGTCGGTGTAAACCTAAGATCACCATAGGAAAGATGGGATTTTTAATCTTGATATAACAAGAGTTGATAGGTTAGATTTCTAGGTTGCTAGATTGAGAGATCTTACACCTTGGTTTGAGAGCGTCAATCTTATATATCGAGAGATGAGAGATTGATAGGCGAATTATATACGAGAGTAGGAATTCATACCGTTGATAGGTGAACCACATCTTTAATTAAATCATCACAAGACAACTTTAGAGAGGAAATTAAGGGTTGCGGGATCGGAGGAATATTTGTTTCTTCATTGTTTAATCACCATGATCATCGTTTTTATAGTTGTTTTTGTTTCCTAGTTTATAGTTTAGATTTCGTTTTTGCTTTTATCCTTCCTGGCTTTGGACTGACAATCCTCTGTCCAGTTTATCTTTTCGTTTTGTTATTTTAGGTTTTAATAATAAAGTTAACAATCTTAGGAAAATTAATGAACTAGATACCTCAATTCCCTGTGATCGACTCCGGTATTAATCGCTATACTACGATCCCTACACTTGGGGAATACCGGATTTATAAATTTTATTACTTGTTGTTTTCATTAGATAAAATCCTTGACATTAATGTTGAGTTGTCTCAACATATCTCCTTGGCGTTGAACAACAATATTTTGTGCCTCAATGTATTCAGCAATGGCCTCAAATTTTCTCTCAATGGAGTAGCTTTTGTTATTGAATGCCGAGGTCATGGATCTAAGATGCATGGCTTGCTGCTCTAGTTCTTCTGCCAGTAGATCTGCTGCTTTTTCAAATGTTTCATTTGAAATACCATTGGCCAGCACAGTGAGATTGTGCCGGATGTCACCGGTTTACGGGTCCATTTGTTTGTCCTCTGTCTTGGTCCTGAGTAACATCTACATGGACATCCAAGTCTTCAAGAATTTGTGTAGATGATTATGCTGGTGTGGCTTGAGCTGCTTTTCCCCATTGCTCTGTGCTGGGAATTGTCTTGGCTGGAGTGGCGGTAGCTGAGCCAATGTCCACTATGGTTATGTTGTCAGCCGGATTTGCACCAGATAGTGGTTGAGTGGTTGCCTTAGCTGGTATTGTTGACTTGTGGGATCGCTGTAGGAAGGTGCTTAGAAGAATGTCATCATCAATTGCATCCGGTGTAGGAGTAACCTCTTCTCCTTGTGTGTTATGATGATCAGCATGATGGTCGTCATTATCATTGTCATCCTGATCATCTCCATCATCTTGATCAGTGTCATCATTATCATCTGTACCATCTTCTGAATCATCATTTTGGCTGTTAGAGATTTGCGGCAGTTTTGCCTTTTGCTGCATCTACCAAGTCCCAGATAGGAGATTCATCAAGTACACCAACCAGAGTGGTGATTCCCAGAAAATTAAATAGCCATGCTTCCTCAGCAAGCATGCGATCTGAATCTCGAATCTGATTTCTGGAATCGCCTTCTTTCCATTCAAGATATTCTGCAATTCGATCATCAATTTCGTTTGCAGAAAATTGTGCAGGTTCTTCTGGAGATTCCTCATCATCTCCAGTGTCTCCTGTGATTTCCTCATTTAGAGGTTGTTCATCCTCACTTTCATTTTCTTCTCCATGTTGTTCTGCCTCATCATCTTCTTCTTCTTCATCATCGATTAATTTTCCAAAGTCTGTCTTGTCCAAATTGTGTTGAACCCTTTGTTTCTTTCTTTGACTGGAGGGATGAGTTGTTGTTTTCTTTCTCTTCCCTCCCCCGACTTGTTTTTGCTGTTTAACATAGGTAAACATGACTTTGACTCATGCAGTTTGTGAAGTTGTACAACAGGGACTTTGAGACATTGCATCAGATAGTGTAACTGAATCCCATATGACTTTTTCACCCAGAATTGTCCTTTCTTCGTCTTTCCTTCTACTGTTCCCTTTGTGGCTGCTTTAACTTCACCTTGGATTTGTTCTTTGAGTCTTAAAAAGAAGTACTTTGCCCAATTGAACTCCAGATTGTTGTAGATGATTCACATTAACCGCATTCTGATTTCTATCATGGCATTATTTGCTCCCAACTTTCCTTCAATACTTTTGCCAATTAGGGCACTGAATTCACTAAATGGTTTCTTTAAAGCGGATCTAAGACAATTGACCTTCTTGGTCCCTGGGTTAGCCGTTTTGGCGATGGTTACCCAGAATCCATCCAGATCCTGTGTTACCAGGGACGCTTTGTATTGCCCTTTGTTTGAGAGTTTGAGGTATTTTTGAATTACCTTTTCCGTAATGAACACTTCTTTTCCGTTGACAGATGGAATGATCTTGTTTTCTTCCCACTCGTCACCTTCCTCGGTATGGAGCCCAGACATGTATTTTGCAGATTTCCAGAAGGAGATGAGACTTTCATAGCATACTTCGGTTATTGGAGGATTTAGGAATGTTGATAGTTTTAGGCTTTTGCATCCAGCTGCCAATCGTTTTGCTTCTTCATCATTTCCACACGAATTTAAGTAGTGTTCTTCTTGGAAGAATGATCCAGTGGCAATCGATTTTTCATACCTAGCTTGGGTGTTTGAGGAAGATGAAGCCATTTTTGGAGGTTAAGAGTTCTTGAGAGTGAAATATGAATTTGCAGAGGAATGTATGATATGTGAGGAAGTGTAAAACTTTCTAAAAGCTCTAAGTACCGTTTATATAGGGGGTTTTGGGTACTGTGAACGTGGTTTGAATGTGGAAGGATTTTATGACATAATGGCATGATTTTGTGTATGTAAATCGCGATATTCGAGTGAAGTGGGGGAGTGGATTGTGGTAAGTAATGATTAGAGCCCGGGAATCGAGGCGTTTGTAATTCGAAAAGAATAATATAATTACCTCCATAATTATAAATTGATCTCCACGTGTGTAATCATCCACAGAATAATCTTCCATAACTCCCTTGTTCCCCACGTGTCTAAAAGTAGATTATGTTCACACTTTAATTTACTCATGATTCCAATCTTTATTTCGGTGAAGTGCCTGGGCTGGCCACTTAGCCGGTGTAGTGACTCTTTCACTGAGCTGCTTTATTTGACTATTCCTAACAATCAGTTAAGTCACTTTGCTGGATACCAGTGCCTTACTTGCTACATCTCCTATAATGGTAAAGGTTTGAACAGCTGAAGAAGTTACTTAGCCAATTACTCCAGTTAGCCGCTCTTTTGTACTTAGTCGATTTCAATCATTCCTAACTCAGTTCTCAGCATGCCGAATCTTTCATGACTAAGTGGTTTAGTGAAGATGTCAGCCAATTGATCTTCAGTGGGTATTTATTTTAGAATGACATCTCCTTTTTCGACATGATCTCTGATAAAGTGATGTCTCACATCGATGTGTTTTGTTCTTGAATGCAATACTGGATTTTTGGTAATAGATATTGCACTTGTGTTGTCACACATGATTGGAATTGTTTTCTCCTCCACTCCATAGTCCCTTAGCTGTTGTATAATCCAAAGTACTTGTGCACAACAGCTGTCTGCTGCTATATATTATGTTTCTGCTGTTGATGTGGAGATGGAGTTTTGCTTTTTGCTGAACCATGAAACTAGTCTGCTGCCTAGCATTTGACAAGTTCCAGATGTGCTTTTTCTATCTATTTTGCATCCAGCATAGTCAGAGTATGATATCAACTTGAATCCTCCATCTTTTGGATACCAAATTCTTACATTGATAGTGTTTTTCAAGTATTTGATTATTCTTTTGGCTGCTAGAAGATGTGATTCTTTTGGTTGAGCTTGAAATCTTGCACATACTCCAACTGCAAATGCTATATCAGGTCTACTTGCAGTTAAGTATAGTAAGGATCCAATGATTCCTCTATACATTTTCTGATCAACACCCTTCCCAGTTTCATCTTTTCCAAGAATGACTCTTGCACACATTGGTGTATCTGCTGTGCCACTTGTGTTCATCCCATACTTGTGTATCAAGTCTTTTGTATACTTGGCTTGATTAATGAAAATTCCATCTTTCATTTGCTTTACTTGAAGGCCAAGAAAATAATTCGGTTCTCCCATCATGCTCATCCAAATTTGCTCTTCATCGATTTGCAAATTTCTCACATAGCTTTTCATCCTCAGATCCAAAGATGATATCATCAACATAGATTTGTATTAGCAATGTGCTTGTTCCTTCCTCTAGTTTGAATAGAGTCTTATCTATAGTTCCCTTGTTGAATCCATTCTTGATCAGAAATTGTGATAGTGTTTCATACCAGGCTCTAGGTGCCTGTTTGAGTCCATAAAGAGCTTTCTTTAGTTTGTATACTTTGTCTTCCTTTCCTTTGAGTTGGAAACCAGGGGGTTGTTCCACATATACTTCTTCTTCCAAAAGTCTATTTTGAAATGCACTTTTAACATCCATTTGATAGACTTTGAAATCTTTGTGTGCAGCAAAAGCTAGAAAGAGTCTAATTGCTTCCAGTCTTGCTACTGGTGCAAATGTTTCATCATAATCTATTCCTTCTGCTTGAGAATAGCCTTTTGCAACTAGCCTTGCTTTGTTTCTGACAACAATTCCTTGTTCATCCATCTTGTTTCTGAATACCCATTTTGTTCCAATGATGTTAGCCATATCTGGTCTGTCAACAAGTTCCCAGACTTCATTCCTTTCAAATTCATTTAGTTCTTCTTGCATAGCTGTGATCCAATTTGCATCTTGAATTGCATCATCTATTGTTTTGGGTTCCACTTCTGATAGAAAGCATGTTAGCAAATGTTCCAGTTGTCTTCTGGTTCTTACTCCTGTGTGAATATCTCCAATAACTTGTTCTTCAGGATGGTCTCTTAGCCAATTTAGGTCTGGTTGAAGTTGTTCTTCACTTGGTGCTTCTGTAGTTTCATGTTGTGTATGAGCTTCAAGTTCTGGTTCTTGTTCTGTTGTATTGCCTTGTGGCTCATCTTGATTTCCAAAATTGTGATGCAGAATAGTTGCTGGTACTGTTGTATTCACATACACTTGTCTTTGTGCTGCTTCTTCTTCTTGTTCTTGAAGACTTTCACCATTTGTATATGGTTCATCAAAGACTACATGTATTGATTCTTCAATCACCAATGTTCTTTTGTTGAGTACTCTGAAGGCTTTGCTGGTGTCTGAGTATCCCATGAAGATTGCTTCATCAGCCTTTTCATCAAAGGCATGCAGCTGATTCCTATTCAAAACAAAGCATTTTGATCCAAACATATGTAATTATGAGATATTAGGTTTTCTACCATTCCATATTTCATATGGAGTCTTTCCATGATGTTTGTTGATGATTGATAGGTTTTGACTTGAAAGAGCTTTTGATTTGTTTCCCTTTCTGACATGCATCACATAGACTTTCTTTCTTGAATGTGATCTCTGGCAGGCCTTCAACTAACTTGTTCTTTGATAATTTGTTGATGGTCTTGAAATTCAGGTGATTTAGTCTTCTATGCCATAACCAGCTAGTTGACTATTTGTTTTTGACAAACAAACATGTTTCTGCCTTGGCTGTTTTCCAGTCCACCACATACATGTTATCTTTTCTTCTTCCTGCAATTACTACTATGTTAGTTTGACTGTGAATGACTTTGCATCCTTCCTTGTTGAAATGCACATTGTATCCTTTGTCACAAAATTGACTGATGCTCATCAGATTGAAATTAAGTCCCTTGACATATGCCATATTTTGAATTTTCAGGTTGTTCTTGAGCATTGTGCCTTCCCCCTTCCTCTTGCTAGGGTTGTCTTTGCCTCCAAATGTGAATTTGGGTCCATCAAAAGCTTTAAAGTCAGTGAGCCATCTCTTGTTTCCTGTCGTGTGTCTGGAACATCCACTGTCTATATACCAGACATCTTGCAAAACAAATTAATTAAGTTTAGGTACCCAACACTGTTTGGGTCCATGCCTGTTAGTAGTCATGCCTCCTACTCCAAGTGTATATCCAAATGATCTTCTTTTTGGATAGTTAAAGTCATCAACTTCATATATATAAGGCATGGCAGAATTAGCTTCTAGTATTTCTACTGAAGTTATTTTGATACTTTTCTCTACTTTTGGTGCATTTGCATCCTTCTTCACTCTCCAATATGCAGTGGGAAACCTGACTTGCTTCATGTGTTTAGGAGTATACCTAGTTTGATTTTTCTTAACACATGAGGCATATTATGGAATGGCTTCTTCTTGTATTTTGGAGGTGCAACATTCCAATCATCCTCTGAAGGATAAAGTCTTTCTTTACCTTTCAGAAAGTCTTTTCTTTTGATTGACTTGATTGAAGATTTAGTCTGTTGTTTTACTGCACTGGGTTTTGACTTCACCGGTACAGGATGAGTGGTTGAGACCATGGTCTGTCCCTTTCTGAATTTTGGTTCAATGTTGATCCTGGATTCAGAATTGTGTTGACCATTGTTTCTACTCTCATCCTGACTGTTGTAGCCAAGACCAGATCTGGATCCAAACCTTTTTGAGGGTTTGTAAACTGGTTCATTTGTTGTCTTAACTGGTAGGGGATTTCCTCAACTGATCTGTCAACAACAGATGTATGAACTTTTGCTGTTTGTTGATCATTTGAGCAGATTTCCTTACTAGTTAGTTCAGCTTTTGCTTTATCCAGTTATTTCTTTAATCTTTTATTTTCCTTTCTTAGATCATTGCATTCCTTTTCCAGAATTTCATGATTCATTTCAATTTCATCAAATTTAGTCATGAGATTTTGGACTAGGTCTACTGGATCCAAAGGGAGAATAGAAGACTGTGAAGTGTTAGATGTGGATGCATTTGATGAAGAGTAAGAGCTAGATGTTACCTCAGTTTCATCTGATTCTTTTGCCATTAGAAATAGGCTTTTTTTCTCAATGTCTGAGCTATCACCTTCATCTTCATCTAATTCTTTGGTCATGAGGCATAGACATGCTTTTTCATTGTCTCGAGCTATCCTTCAGCATCATCATTATCTGAGTTATTATCAGATGATTCTTCATTCCTTTCACTGCTAGATTCAGCCTTGAGTGCTTTCTTGCCTTTCCTCTTTTCAGATGTTTTATATTTCATCTTTTCATCATCTTTATCATTGTCTTCAAGACAACCAGCCTTGAAGTGACCTTTCTTGTTGCAGTTGAAGCATCTGTATTCATCATCTTTCTTCTTCATGTCTTTGTTTGAGCTTGACCTCTTGTTTGATGATGAGTAGTTTCCTTTGAATGGCTTCTTTTTGCTATACCTGTCAAAGCGTTTAACTAATAAAGCTACCTGTTCTTTAAGTTCATGCGTCTCTTTGCTGATACAATCGACAAAGTTACTTTGCTGGGGTGTAATCAGTGCAGTGACTTTTTGTGTCTATGCCGGAGCACCATCTTCACCGTTCAGTTCGAATTCATGAGCCTTAAGTTGAGACATCAGTGTCAGAGTGTCAGTGCTTGCAAGTTTTATGGTTCCTCTTATTACTGATGTTATGATCTTCCATCTTTCAGGTAAGCCTCTAAAGATCTTTAAGCATACTTCTTTCTGGGGATATGTGTGTCCAAGCTGTTGCAGTTCACTGATGATGCTAGAGAATATGTTGTCCATTTGATCAATGGATTCACCAGTCTTCATTTTGAAATTTTGAAATTTCTACAACAAATGATAATTTGTTTTCTTTAATCGCTTGAGATCCTTCATTTATCAAAGCTAGCTTGTCCCACATTTCCTTTGCTGTTTTGCAATCTTTGATTCTCATGAACATGTTCCTATCTAGAGTCTTCAAAATCATATCTTTTGCAACAAAGTCTAGATTTGCTCTTCTCCTGTCATCCTTGGTCCAATCTTTCTTAGGTTTGTCTATCTTCTTTCCTTGATCTGCTCCTATGGATACCACAGTCATGATCATGATTGGTCCATTATTTATTACGTCCAGCATCTCCTCATGAGTTGCTGCAAGATGAGACAGCATTCTTATTTTATATTCATCAAAATTATTAACATTGAAAACAGGTACTTTTGACATAAAGTTTGAGGAATCCATAAGCACAAGTAATAGGTTTATATGTGAATGAACAGAAAACTCAGATTTGAAAACTAATTTGAAAATATGTGATCTCCTTGTTAC
This sequence comes from Gentiana macrophylla, assembly GCA_026214975.1. Classification (NCBI taxonomy): domain Eukaryota; kingdom Viridiplantae; phylum Streptophyta; class Magnoliopsida; order Gentianales; family Gentianaceae; genus Gentiana; species Gentiana macrophylla. The sequence continues at coordinate 70,864,036 of CM047814.1, forward strand.
CAGAAATTAGATCAGAACAGGTTTTGATACTAGGAACACTGCTCCGATACCAATTCTTGGTCCCAGAGAAGGGTAAAACTATAGTCAGAGGGAGGGTGAATGACTATAGTGGAGTTTCAAAAACTTTTCTTGTATTTAAAAGCTTTTGGGTAGCGGATAAGTCCCTTCTTACTATGTTGTTTCAAAGTAGTTTGGAAAAACATAGATATAGATTATGATGTGGCAATTTAAATGAATGCAGTAAAGTAAATTGCAGAAATTAAATTGACACAAGGCTTATAGTGGTTCAGGGTGGTGTAATCCCTTAGTCCACTCTTCTCCTGTGATGATTGGAGGAATTCACTATTGTTTTTATGGATACAATAGTATGATTGTCTTTGTCTTCCCAAGCTTCACAATCTACAAGACTATCACTCCTTGACTACAACAGCTTCAGTGATTCAGTCTCTTTCACTGCTCTATGAGATCAAATCCTTCAGCAGCTATCACAAGCACAACTCATTCTCAGATGACTTCAGATTCAGTTGCTTCAGTTTATTATGAATGAGATTCACAAACTTGATTGATCAATCTCAGTGATAAATATGAAATTGTAGTTCTGATGTTTGAGTTGATCTCTAGATAAATCCTTGTAAGTTCAGAGAGAAAGCTTTTCAAATTGACAGAGTTTCTGCTTCCTTTTTGCTTTTCTTAATCGTTATTTTATCTGTCTGTCAATGCCTTCTATTTATAGCCTTGAGTATCCTTGATTTGAAATTCCGTCCGTTGGCTATATTTATGAGGGGAATAATCCTTGATTTTATTCTTGATTCCCCATTAATTTTATCCTCCTTGATTTCAGTGATCGGATTTTTCCTTCAAATGTATAGCAGAAAATCCGTCATTGATTGATCCTCTATTGATTGTGCATTAAATGCATGATCCTCTGAATCTTCATCATTTTTCAATTCCGTTCTGATAAGGATTACTTCACCGTTCTTTGACCGGTCGAGTGATCCATCTGACTTTTCCGTTTAGATCTTTCTTCACTGTTATTGCCTTCACTTTGCCGAAAGTCAGTTTACTCTGCCGATTCACTGTTTCCTTAATTACTTCAGTTTTAAGGAGAATCTTTGTACTTCATTGATCATTGACTTAGGTGAGATCAGTGTACACCATATTTGAACATTGAATTTCATCACTTGAAATATACTTAGACTTATCCAAGGTCATCACAGACTTCCTTGGTTATAAGTCATGCCATTAAGTCTTCACTACATCTCTGCTGGTGCTTGGCTAGACTCACTTCGCCGAATGTCTGCTTTACTTTGCCGTCCTACCAACTAGTACAATACTTGTCTGAATTAACTTATACAATATGTCAGACTCTAAGTAAAGACTTATACAGAGAATTTCTAACTTATTTCAGGCCTGCTATAACAGCTAGTATGGCCATCATCAAAACATAATAAAATGTTCCTAACAAATACTTCTCTAGAGACCCCTTGTAACTTAAATTGATTATTTTTTTGATTCATGAGAATTTTATTCCGCTTTCTTTTATTTTCTGTTTAAATAATTTCAACAATTAAAGCCTTCACTACGCAGTTATTTTGGTCAAAGGCCACATATGTGTTTTAATCCTAACTTTCAAGTTGTGTTATTATTATTAAATTAAATCTATGTGGGATTGATCTTGATGGTGCTATACTGTAGCTGACTTAGTCCGCTTGCTATTAGGCTAGGATATACGCTAGTTTGAATGAGATCGCAAGCTGCACCTTCTGAATTCCCTGACAAGCGATGTTCATAAATTCAATGTTTATGCAGCCTTTGGAGATGGAAAATCAACAGTGGGGGGACTCGTTCAAAATCGAAACGAGAAAATGCTTAAAATTTCTTGAAAAGGAAAGAACAAGGATTTGTCACAGAAGTTAGTGAAGCTCTAACCATTACCACGCAAGTTTCTACGTTAGATTCTCTAACAATGTTAGCATTCCTGCTTCTCCAATCAGTCGAGATATTCACATATCTCCCGCCTATTCATTGTATTATAATGATTGTTGACGATGTTGGAATTGATGATGCTGGAACTTTTCTATCAATAAATTTGGGCCTAAAAACTCTAGAGATGATTAGTTAAGATCAAAAAGCAGGAATAAACTATAAAACAGGGGGTGTTTTTTGTGTAATTTAGACCGAGCCTGAGAATTCTTATTCTCAAGTTGCCTATGTATCTTGGAGTATTCAGGAATCAAGTCTGCCGTAGTTTTAAGGGTTGTTTTTATAGGGAACATTTTTGCCTTAGGTTATAATCGTATCGTGTCCTTCAATGACTTTAGTTGATAACCGACTGCGGATATGTACGCGTCAACCTCTATGATTTTAGGAGATAATCAAGCTAACATAAATAATAGGATCAGAGTAGTAATTATTGGGGATTCTTTCTATATCTATCACGTATATTATACATGTGGGATAAGATCGTAATAACTCTATCCGACCTGCGGAGAGCTTCAAGTTATGCACAGGACTGAGTTGCACTGTTATGGCTTTATTGTGCCCTGACGGACCTGTGGTGGAATATAAATGGTGCTCGGCAGACTAGGTAGACCTCCCTCCTGAGGATAACGGTCTCTAAAATGAGTATTACTTAGAGTTCCTAGCCTCTAACTATTCTTCTTCTTTCTCCTTATTTATTACTTTGCTATTTATAGGATGACATGTGGCCGATGCTAATCCGACCTCCGTCATAAGCCCCCCCAGAACTGGCTTAAGCTTCCCGAGCTGGTCAGCTCTGCCCTTGTGGAGCTCGGCCTCTGTCATTAAGGCTTAGACGGTTTGAACACTCTGTCATGCCAGGTGGCAATACTTTGTTATGACACTATCATAATGTTTCCGAGACTCGAGGCATTTCCCACCCACGTCTATTAAAGTGGAAAGGTTTCAGAGACTCGAGGTGTTTCCTACCCACGTCAATTGAAGGGGAACTGTTTTCGAGAACGTGTTGAGGTTTATAACCCAAGTCATATCAACCGTCTATCATTATCACTTCAAACGTCTCTTTTGAAATTACGCACTGGAGGATATATACCACTTTGCCGCTTTCCCTCATATTCACAAGTAAGCTTCTGCCTCTCCACTTTTATTCATGAGCCAGCATTTCCCTTTTACCTTCGCATATATTAATGAGGGATTCAACCTCATCGAGTTCCTTTGTAGAAGAACTGTTCATCTGAATTGGAGGTCGAGAGACCTAACACAACCCTAATCTGGCTTCATCTTCGCGTCCTACCTCTGAGACCTATGACCCTGCCCTTAGGCATAAAATCCAGAAATAAACCCATAGAATCCTAGGTAGCTTCGGGATGGAATCCATTCTCTCGGAGAGTAGTATAGATTATATCTATCAAGAATACTTGATGGATAGGAGTGTGTTTAGCCTGCGCTTCCCAATGATCCTCAGCCCTACTCATACCGACATCCGGAGGGTTTCTGTGCGGTCTATGAAGGCCAAATAAAGGGTGGATTAAGATTACCCTGGTGCCCCACCTTCTTGGAGGTGTTGCGGAATTATGGCATAAGCACTGCTGATATCGCTCCTAATGGAGTTAGGAGCAATATAGGGTTTGTCATCTTGTGCCGGATGGCTGGGGTTTGTTTCTCAGTGAACCTTTTCAGAGGGTTTCACCAAATCAGGAAGAATCCTGGGCCTGCGGGGTGGTACTAGTTTCTTCATAGTCCGGACATTCAGGCTTACATAGTCGATGGACCTTCTCCGCCTAAGGGGTGGCATACATGTTTCTTTTTCGTTCGGGATAGAGGAAGGGCCGAGCTGGGCCGATGAAGGTCGGACGGCGTGCAGAAGGACCCTCTCCCCAAACGTTACTGACTTTACCGAGATGCGAGATATTCTGGACTCTGACATCTTTATAGACGACAAAGAGTTGACAAGGCCTGACCTGGCCCCTATGTGCCTCTTAGATTTGAGGACCGGGCTACCTGTACGGTTTACTATCTGTGTTAATCTCTTTTCCTTGCTTTAAATTTTCATTGTGAACTAACCTCTTTTCCTTTTTTCCCTTGTTCTTTTGGCTGTGACATCCTTCGCTAACTTGCTGGAAGCTGCAGGAGATGAGTGGGTTGATGAAAGCATTTCCACTGAGAGGACGCATAACGAGGAGCAAGCCTCTAACCGAACTGCAGGTTCAGCTTTAAATGCCCCCATGATTCAATCACAGTTGGAGCAGCCAGGCCATTCCATGTCGCACTCCTCCACTTCAAAGGTGGACTTGACACCCCTTACCATCGAGATCCAAGATGATGATGGGGATGAAGAAAAAGGGACTCCTCTCTTATATAAGGGTCTATCTGGAGCCACTATGGTTGCTCGGGACCATAGGCCAAGAAAGAGAGGCTGATATGCAGCTTCACTAGATCCTACTCCCGAACCTGCCAACCAGTATGAGGAGGGGGAGTTTGAGGGAGAGCCGTATCCTGGCCCGATCTTGGAGATGACGGATGAAGAGTTGGCTGACGCAGGGCTGCAGGCCATTGATTATGTAGCTGACTCTGTTAAAACTTTCTCATTTTGCATCTGACTTTCATTTCTTTTAACAAATTATTTTTTCACTCTCGCAGGGGTCTCATGTTGGCCAAGAGACCTTCAAGATATTAAGTTCTACTTCTTCTTGTATAGAGAAGCTAAGGAAAAAGATTGCTAACCTGGAAGGGGAGACCTCTAAGCGTAGACATCTCGATGAGCAACTGCGGGCTATAGTTCAACTGCGGGCTATAGTTCAATAGTGGCCAAACACGCAGCTCGCCGTGCCATTCGTCAAGCATCTATGCTTGAATCCTCTCCTTCAGTGACTGGGCCGCCAAATCCAACTCCTGATTCTTAGCGCTGTTATGCTTTTGAAAATTTTCAAAAATGTAAAATATATATATATATATATATATATATATATATATATATATATATATATTCTGCTAGGCTCTTTTTGCCTTAGCCCATTTTGGGAATTTATAAAGAATGCTTTCTGAAGTAACTTGAATGTGGTAGAGGGGTACTCTGCCCCCCCAGTATGTCATGCTAGAACTTTTAGATCTTGGATGACATACTTATCTGACTTGTGTTTTATTTTTCTTGTTGGGTTGGATCTACGAATCTCGGCTTTCTGTCCGTACTGCAGACTTAATAAGTTTGTACTTTGCAATCTTTATTAATTTGGGTTGAGTCCGACCTGCGGAGCTCAGTTGGTTCGTCCTGAAAACATTAATGAGTTGGTCTTTTGCCAACTTTAAATTGGTTGAGCCCATACTACGGAGCTCAGTTCGTTCGTCCTGCGAACCTTAATAAGTTGGTCCTTTGCCAACTTTAAATTGGTTAAGCCAAGCCTGGGGAGCTCAGTTGGTTCGTCCTATGAACCTTAATGAGTTGGTCATTTGCCAACTTTATTAATTTTGTCTGAGTCCGATCTACGGATCTCATTTGGTCCATCCTGTGAACCTTAAGGTGTTGGTCCTTTGCCAACTTTAAATTGGTTGAGCCCGGCCTACGGAGCTCAGTTGGTTCTGTTAGGAAATCTACGCAGGAACGCAGTTCAATTCAAAATTTTATTTCCTTTTAACCAAGATCGACTTCGTTTAAGCAACAAACATAACAAGATATTAGACGGTGCTTACATTTCATGATCTAAAAGATCGACTCTTTGACCGTCTAAGGAGAGTAGTGGTGCACGGAGCCGCCCAAGCGTTCGGCCTCTACCGTTAGTCCACACGAACAACCCGTCGGAATCCCACCTTGGATTGCTACCAGAAAAACTCGGTTGCTAGACCGACTTTTTATCTCTCTCAAAACCCTTTAGAAGAAGCTCTCTATTTTTTACAAGAACTATTAGCTCTTGGAATCGTGATGTACAAAAGAGCTAGCCAAGTCTCCCTTTTATAAGGTGACATGCGCCCCTATGTAATACCAATCTAATTGGGAGAAGCTTCCTAGTAGATTGGGGAGAAAGAAAACATTTTCCTAATAAATAAGGAAAATACCTTTGATTGATTTATCTCATTTAATATTCTATATCTTATATTAAATATATTTCCAAGATATATATTGACAATATCTTATATTGAATATATCTTTATCTTATTACCATAAATCTATTTTTCTAAAAATCGATTAATATCCAATATTAATATTATGGTAATCTTATTAATTAAATTGCATAATCCAAGTGTATCTTATACACCCTAATAGTTGCCACCTTCAACCAACAAATTGACATCCGGAATATTTTTAATTAATATAATGCTATGATTAATTAATTTGCAAAATACATGTGTATCATATACATATACATTATATGTATAGTTAATTAATCAACATAATTAATATCTTATATTTAATTTATTCATAATAAGTAAATACCACCATATTAATTTATCACTATAAAACTTTATAGTCGAGATAAAACTTTCCTTTTTTGGCTATCACTATAACCGCATTTCAATCCGGCTAGATGTTCTTATGTGTGTGACCTGATAGGCTTTCAAATATGTTGGCCATAGGCAAAAAGTGCAAATTACAAAAATGTCATTCATACCTAACGATCACGGGATAACGTATAGCAACACACCGTGACCCCAATCATCGGAAGAGTCAAATACAATGACTACTACCTTTCATGTGAAACGGTTACCGTGTAAATAGAATCATATCGTTGTATTAATATCCATACGGTTGTACGTTGAGTGTCAAACATCGAAGACCGTGTATGATAATCTGGATATCATGCTCTCTCGAAGTAACTCATTTACCTCCACTTTGCAAAGATTCATGAGAGTAAGACATTCCTTATAAGAAGGTCCTTTCAGATATTCACCCCTACTGATAGGGTACGCGACTCCCGGACGACAAAACAGGTATACTCCGCATGCTTTAGTATCACACCCAATCACTACCGCATGATCGCCCTATGGCTAGAGGAAACCTCAATAGTGTCAAAGCATGACAATCCACACCGTGATGCCATGTAGACTCCGGTCCTAAGGATAATTACACAACCGTCACATAGTGTGACACTTAACAGTGTAAGTGGGTCAGTCTAACGTACGCATTCTCTAATACACGTCCACGTACAGTCCAAGTGTCTCTACACTTTGATAGACGAGATCTATCCCTGCCCTTAAAGACAGAAGACATCTAATACGTGCTAGCCTGTTTGTACTATCAATGCCCTGTTTAATAGTACATCAGCCTAGAGACATTTAAGTATCAAACTTATTAAAGTGATTAGAGATCTCATCAACCATAATCTCCTATCATGGTTTCTCTATCACAGTTTAATACTAAGAACGTTAACATATAACAATTCATAATTGGTTCTTTAAAAGAACAAATATATGACAACATAAAATCCATTTATTATATATGTATAATCATAAAGAAATAGTTGAAATGATCCGACCCGATCGGATCCGGTCCAACCCGATTGGGTTTAGGACACTATTTAAACAGGTTCGTCATGTGAACCTTAATGAGTTGGTCTTTTGCCAACTTTATAATGGTTGAGCCAAGCCTGCGGAGCTCAGTTGGTTCGTCCTGTGAACCTTAATGAGTTGGTCCTTTGCCAACTTTATTAATTTTGTATGAATCCGATCTACGGATCTCAGTTGGTCCGTCCTGTGAACCTTAATATGTTGGTCCTTTGCCAACATGAAATTGGTTGAGCCCAGCCTGCGGAGCTCAGTTGGTTCGTCCTGTGAGCCTTAATGAGTTGGTCATTTGCCAACTTTATTAATTTTGTCTGAGTCTGATCTACGGATCTTAGTTGGTCCGTCCTGCGAAACATAATGTGTTGGTCCTTTGCCAACTTTAAATTGGTTGATCCTGGCTTGCGGAGCTCAGTTGGTTTGTCCTGCAAACCTTAATGAGTTTGTCATTTGCCAACTTTAAATTGGTTGATACATATTACGTAAAGCGTGCGATCAAAGCATAACTGATAAATAGAGTACCAAATGTTGGTTATTGTAGCGTGACAACATGAATATCTCAAAGTTTCAAAAATAGAACGGGGCAAAAGTTTCAAAATAAACGTCAAATGAATCTTAAACGTCTAGAACTTGTCTCAAATCGACGTTATGTATATGCCCTTCCTTCTGATCATTACTGTCTAGCAGCTCTTTGCTGCTTCCATATCTACTTTGACTTCAACAAATCTATCTGGGATAGAAAATTTAAGGCTGACATGACCTGGGGAAATCACCGCTTGGAGATCAATTAGTGATGGTCGTCATATGATCGAGTTATATTCCGATAGTGATTTAACCATGATGTAGTTCACCGTAAGAGTTTTTCTCCTCAATCCATGGCCAAATGTTGTGATGAGCCTTATCATCCCCATGGGATGAACAAGAGGTCCAGAAAAGCTGACGGGGGTTAACTCTGAGTCTTTCAATACATAGATTGGAAAGCTGAATAATATAAAACGTTTACGGCACTCCCAGTGTCAATGCAGATTCTCTTTACAAAGTTCTTATGTATCACGGCCTCGATGACCAGGCCTTCAATGTTTTTTATCAAAGGAAGGGGATCCCTAGGACTATAAGTTACTGACCTCCCAATATGTCCCTTTATTTTTTCTAAGGTACTGGGACCGCCGATGATAATATTGAGGTATTAAAGGGATGGTTATCTTACTGCCGATCTGCATTTGGGGACCGATCTCTCCTTCTTTATGGCTCGTTCTGCCTTCCGCGGTCCTAATTGTAAGCTATGTGCCTGAAATCGCTACGAGTTCGGGGTCCTGAGATTAGTCCATGATAACTGAATAAATTTCCCTTCTCAAATCCCTGCATTCTTCTGAATCATGGCCCACGTACTTGTGGTAAGCACAAAATTTACTTTGGTCCTATTTTTCAAGAGGACCCCTCATGAGTGGTGGTGTTCGGGCTAAACCCTTTCATTCCATTATTGCGAGAACCTGCTCGCGAGGTCGATTTAAAAGGATATAATCTCTTTCTTGAAAAGCACCCATTTTCCTAGTCGGTCTGTCACTAGGTCGTCAGGCGATCCCAGACTGTCTTCCTCTTCCTGTCAAATTTGTCCTCTACTTTTTCTTTCCTGGACTCCCTTTTATCTGATTCTCTCTTTAACCTATTGGCCTCTTCACCTTGGCAATGTTTATATGCAATCTCCGTGCATTCCTCCATAGACTTGGGGAGTTTGTTGTTCAGCTTCGCGTGTAACCGCCTTTCTCGTAGTCCTACCACAAACGATGCAATTAGAAGGTGGTCATCTGCATCCTTCACCAGAACTGACTCCTCATAGAATCTCTTTTCGAACTAGATCACTGTTTCCTCTCTCTCTTTTCTTTAAGTATGAGGAGGTGAGTTGCATTCCTTAGGAACGGCTTGGCTGCAATGAAGGCGTTGATGAATGCCCTACCCAGTGCTTCAAAGCTATAGATAAATCTCAGCAGGAGCTTTCTGAACTACTCCCATGCACTTCCTGTGAGAAGCGTCAGGAAAGCCTTGCATTTCATCTCCTCCGGAGTGTTGTATAGACTCATATGTGTCATATATTGATAAAGGTGATATGGGGAATCCCTAGATCCATCATATGAGTCTATCTTGGGGACCTTGAACCCCGTCGGCTGAGGATATGCCTCGATATGAAAGAGAGCTCACTAGTCTTTCTCCCCATGATGGCGTCAAATTCTGCCTTAGCCGCTTCTAGGGATTGTATATCCATTGACTTCTTTCACCGGGTTGAAGCGGACGAGTAGTCATCCTGTTTGCTTTTCTCTGTATTGTGAGCAGTAGGAGTCCACTCCGGTTCTTCCTCCACCTCTAAGTCGTGCACAACTGCCTTGAGAATGGCATGTCGAGTCTCTGGATCCATGGCCATAAGATGGTCTACTATCTCTTGATGGGCTATGTTTAATGGGGCTCCGCCATTATGTTGATTTGCTCATTTTGCTGATTTTGCTCCTCAGTGGTAGTGCATGTGGTTTCCTCTCCGCCATTATTCTGGCCATCATTATTCTGGCCGCCTTGGGCGTTTTCTGCCGCCATTTGCGTATGAGTTTTTGGTGGCATGATGTTAACTTGTCTTAAACACAATCATCTGTATAGGCCTTCCTTCTAGCGTCAATTTGACGATGCTGGAACTTTTCTATCAATAAATTTGGGCCTAAAAACTCTAGAGACGATTGGTTAAGATCAAAAAGTGGGAATAAACTGTAAAACGGGGGGTGATTTTTGTGTAATCTAGACTGAGTCTGAGAATTCTTGTTCTCAATTTGCCTACGTATCCTAGAGTATTCAGGAATCAAATCTGTCGTAGTTTTAAGGGTTGTTTTTATAGGGAACATTTTTGCCCTAGGTTATAATCGTGTCGTGTCCTTCAAGGACTCTAGTTGATAACCGACTGCGGATATGTACGCTAACATAAATAATAGGATCAGAGTAGTAATTCTTGGGGATTCTTTCCACATCTATCACGTATATTATACACGTGGGATAAGATCGTAATCAGCTCTATCTGACCTGCGGAGAACTTCAAGCTATGCCCTGGCCTGCGGTGCGTTGTTTTGGCTGTACTGTGCCCTGACCGACCTGCGGTGGGCTATAAATGGTGCTCGGAAAACTAGGCAGACCTCCCTCCTGGGGATAACGGTCTCTAAACTGAGTATTAGCTAGGGTTCCTAGCCTCTAACTGTTCTTCTTCTTTCTCCTTATTTATTACTTTGCTATTATAGGATAACACATGGCCGATGCTAATCCGACATCCGTCAATTGTCGTCGCCTTTTATCTTGTTTTGCTAATTCTTTTGTCAAAATGCCAAAAAACATTCATGCCCATCATTTTGCTAGAATATAGTCTTTGCCTCGTAGACGGTAGGGAATAGGGTTCTTTCCCTCCCTCATTTAATTCTTGATGGCTTTGCGGATTAAAGCTAATAAAATGTTCACTTTAAACCCTAAAAAAGAAGTCATCGTCTATAAAATGTTAAAATATTGTCAAGAAAACGTTGACAAATTGATAAATATATATATATATATATATATATATATATATATATATATATATATATATATATATATGACACTAGCTGTTATCGGCACAGTCAATCTTACTTTAAGGTGACACAGTTAAATTTGAACTCTTCAGAGTCGAGTTTATGCACAAAACTCGACTTTGTAGTGTGCAAATTCCATATTTTTTCGAAACGTGGTGTCCGCGTAAATCAACCATGGTGCCATTTCGGTGGCCTATAAATATATACCTACATCTGTCTGCGTCTGTACAGCAAAATCATCCATCTCCTTGCGTATAGAAATACATATACTACTGCTATGGAGTACTACGTCCATTATGAACCGGCTGCTGTGATAATTGCATTATTTACGGTTTTTACTGTAATTATTACAGCATTTATAGCCAACAAGATGAAGCTGTCATCGGAGAAGAGAAATAAATCATATCCACCTGTTGTTGGCACAACCATGGACCTTCTTTGCAACCTCGATCGACTTCATGACTATTATACTGGGTTGGCCATGAAAAACAAGACATTCAGATTCATCGACTTTTTCCATTCTGTGGTTTTTACCACTGACCCTGTAAACGTTGAATACATTCTCAAAACAAATTTTCCCAACTATGGCAAGGTAATAATTCGATCCCTTTCCAAAGAAAGGCTAGCTAATACTATGTCCACAGCAAAGTCAAATAAAGCTGTTGGATTATCATGAAGCTCAACCTGGGGATTTTTTTTATTATTAAAACAATAAAGTTTTATTATTAAAAAAATTTCATTTTGTTGTTACAAGAATATAGTTTTAGATCTTGTTAATTCCAATCAAACAAATTTTTAGATTAAAAATATAGTTTTATAGTTCAATGACCCTACTGGAAAAAAAAAATTCATGCATCCGCCTTTGATGTCATGTTCCATTATATACACTAATTATTGCCAGTAATGTATATATATATATATATATATATATATATATATATATATATATATATATATATATATGTATGAGCATAGGGAAAGTTACACCACAATATTCTGAAAGACCTTCTTGGAGATGGGATTTTCACGGTGGACGGAGAGAAATGGCAACGCCAAAGGAAAACAGCGAGTCATGAATTTGCTACAAAAGTCCTAAGAGACTATAGCAGTGGAGTTTTCAGAGGCGTTGCATCAAAACTAGCTCTCCAAGTTTCACATGCTGCATCCGCAAATCAGATCATCGAGATCCAAGTAAGAACCGAGCCAAAATTGCAAAATTAGTCTCGTAATTTGACGTAACTATGGTTTTAGTCTTATTTTTACTCCGTTACATTTTTTTAATGTTGTAATTTACTACCTCCGTCCTATTATTAGTGTCCATATTTTATAATAAAAAATGTCCCATAAAAAGTGTCGATTTATATTACCAATGCATCATTTAATGTTTATTTTCCAAAGATACCCTTAGTCAAACATTTATTTATTGCACTCATTTCACATTCCAAAACAAACATTTATTATTTGTTGGGGGGTAAGTATGTCAATGTAGTATAAAACCACAACACATTAATTACATTTCTTAATATGTGTGAAAACTAAAAAGAGGACACTTAATTTGGGACGGAGGTAGTATTTATTTCTTTTTTATTTTGGCAATTTTTCAATATTCTGTCCTCCAGGATGCTGACTTGGAAAAATCTTTGAAATTAGGGAGAAAAATTCAATTTTAACGCAGAAATCGCAAAATTAGTCGTTTAACTACAGAAAAAAAAAATTATAATATCTTAATTATGCCAAGTTATAAGATTAATTTGGCAAATGTTTCCCATTTTTTTTGCCATGAAGGCATTTTCCACTAAAATTTGATTTCCCCCAAATTTAGCATTCTATAGGGAATTAAGGAGGACTAAAATTACAACAACAACAAGACGAAAAAAAAAAAAAAAAAAAGGTTATAAGACTAAAATTGTAACCAGAGCAAAAACATTACTCAATACGCTAACTAGCGAAGTCAGATGAAAGACTATTATATACGAGGACAATTCAAATTAAGAAAACAACATTATTATCCCCTGAATATGGCCTAGTGGTAAAGGGCTTGGATGTTGTAGTGACAATTTTGGTAGGAGAAATTTGAGTGTGGAGGTTCAAATCCCGTAAAGGGCGACTCTTTCGGTTTCTTGGTAAAAATGCACTGCGATTTCTGAAATGCTTAGGCTCACTGATTAACATCTTTACTCATTCTGTGGGATCGGGCGATTGGAGACCCTCAAGGTTAGAGTTTAACCTTTTTTTAAGAAAACAACATTATTTTGGATTCGATAGACAAATTTGAGAGATATCTAATAAAGTGAATTAAACGAAAAAAAAAAAAAAAAAAAAAAAAAAAAAAAACGATAATGAACAAGAGCAACAATATAAAATGAATGTTTTTTCGACCTAAGACGAGTTCTTAAAACTCTATCCTTAGTATGAATTGTTCGCCACTAATGCCCATGGATTAAAACAAGCATCTCATTAGATATAACTATTTTAGTATATTAAAGTGTGTGTACGCATGTACTAGCTCGAATTTGTTCATCTTAAAAAATCCAAACCGAGGATGATTTTAACTATATGAGTTGACCCTTCAAAAAATATATATATGAGTTGAAGGCACTATTTGAGCCAAATACTTCGGCCCAACGAGGAGACCATACTTTTGGAATTCGTACTATCTGACCATAGAAAGTCAACGTGTAACATCCAAGAACTTGGGTCTGTCGGCGCTAAATGAGTCATAAATGATCCGGTCAACTGTTTAACCATCGTTCTCGCTTGGTTTAAAAGGGCTAACCCGAGTTGACAAGACCTTTATGTCTCACACTTATACGAAAGCGAGCAAACTATTACTTTACAGTTATGGGACTTTATACAACGGATGTCCCCGGTTTCACTTAGCTCGCATCCACAATAAGGCTGTTTGTGGCCGCGAGCCAACATTTTGGAGTCACACTCTACGTGTTATCGGACACCAATATTTGCCGGACTGTAAGATCCCAAACTTTAATTAACAAATCACCACAGACAATATTTATGGAGTATTGCCGTAAATTCAACCCTCCCATATATAACTCTTATCCAAAAGTGTATTTTGGCCCCATAATGAACCTCTTGTGATTTTCTATGTTGTACGTTTAGATGCATACTACTAAGAAAATAAAAAGATTAACATTGAATATTTCTCATTAATTATAAAACAATACAATATTTCTTAACACATACTTGAGTCAGGTACTTAGGCTCATCGCCCCCGCATAGCCTATAATGGTCGCGCTCAAGGCACTGACATTAGTAAGAGGACTAGGCCAATGGCGGTATAGTACATGCAAGAAAATGTCGATCCCACGAGGACTAAGCAACAACGATAAACAAACCGGAATATCTAACGACTAGAAAACATATCAGTGGTCTCAGACCAAAGTGTCACTTAAAAGTTAAAACAAACCTACAACAAACAAGGAAGACAAAATCAAGTAATTCAAACTAGAGATTTAGAGAAAAGTTAACCAAACCATGCACAAATAACCTCTCAGTCTACTACGTACGTGATGTGTATGATTTAAGATTAACAACCTAATTCTAGTCAATTATGGTTACGAACCCTGAAAGTCATTCTAATCCATGAGCGGGCAGAAGAATGTATATGTTGCCTTAGTTGCCTACCGTGAACGGGTTAGGTCTAATTATTCAACACATATTAACCCTCTGTATAGGCTTCCAGACGAAGGTGGAAAACCTCACTAAGAAAACTACTGTGAACGAACTAGTTTTACCTTGCGATCTAAAATCCTACATCCGAGCTATTCCTTCCACTTGTGGCTACTTTAGAATAGTTTACAAAGGCATAAAGATAATTAGTCAGATTAAAAGCATGAAATTATAGCTGGAAATCAGAATATCGACCAGTTGTCTAATCTGCCGTTTAGACGATGGCACGACCTGCCACTGGGACGGCAGATGCAGATCATAAATCATGTTTTCTATTCACACATACAACATCACTAAACTTCATAGATTGGGTTCGAATTATTTCTACATGATTGGATTAACAAAACTTTAGTCTGGCATTGATTTAGATAAAAAGTGATAAAACATGTCATCAAAGGTATATGAAAGCATAATTAAACTAAGAACACAATACCTTGAAATTAAATCTTCAATGCAAGAAAACACTTCTCATATCGAGAGTTGAACCACAAGAAATTGCTCCAAGCATTGAATAAAATGCAAATTGCATTATAAACAAAAGTGTTTGGTACATAACCTATGATTACAATGTTTTATTCTTCCGTATATAATGTCTGAACCGACCTAGAAGCTAATTATTAGGAGCTGCCAAAAATGCGTTAAGACGACTTAGGGCTAATTTTGGGCCTTTTGGGCTGGCATCTAGATGTTAGAGTTGCCTACCATTGGGCCAGCAGCTTTTGGGCCCAATTCTTTAGATTTTCTTCCATTCACAACCAACATAATCCACTAAGTCATTAACTTCATATCTTGGCTCGAATTCTTTGAATTTAATTATCTCCCAAACCTTAACTCGATTTGATCTTTCCGCCGCTTTGCTTATTATCTCATTCCGGGAAATTTTCTCAATGCTCCGCCATCCTCGTTGTCTGCCAAAGACCAAAATACAACCAAAAGTATACTCTTTTCTCGACAAATAAAAAATAAAATGCAACATTGGACTATGAGCTACGAAATATCAAATTTACGCATTTAGCTCGCAATTCCTATGTACTCTTGATCATGAAAATAGGTTCATTATACAGGGTAAATCGATGGTAAAAAAATCATAAAGTTGATTCACATCAACTACTCCTACTTAGCTTTAATCGTTCGAGCAAAATTAAAGTGAAATAAACTCTCGAAATTAATCAAACTATTTGAAGACAACAAAACTCACGAAGTCAACACTAGATGCGAATCAATCAGTATTCATAAGCAATGCATTAAGCACTATCTTTGTTAAAATACAGATGAGAAGCTTGCAGTTTAAGAAAGATAAACAGAAGCAATTCGAACATAAAGTATGGCGGAATTGATAAAACACAGAAACAAAGAGAACACAGTGATTTAACGTGGTTTCCGGCGTTGTGCCGACTACACCACGGACAGAAAAAGAAGATATATTATTATGCACAAAGTTACAAGGTATTCCTCACAAAGTGAAAGACACACTCTTGCATTGATTACAACATTGGTATTTATAGGCACAAATCCAAAACCCTAACCGCTAAGAATATTTGTCGGAATTGTCATAAATACCCCAGATGTGGACTCCAGCTCCAACTGTTATCCACCAGACGAAAGTCAGCTTCAAACTGACTTTACAGACTTGTAATCAACTGCCCAGATGTAGAACTCAGCTATATTCAGCAAAACTCAGCACACCAGAACTAACTGCTGACTTCAGAAGAAACTCAGTTGCACTTCATCAAACTAATTTTCACAGAACTGAATATACTTAACTGAACTGACCATCATTCTCAATCTCAGTTTCTCAGATTAATTCAACCAGATTATTTATCAGTTTAGAGATCAAGTCACCAAAACTGACAAATCTCCACCTTGACTTGAACTCCTATTCACAGTTAACCAGATTGCATAACCAGATGTACTTGTACCAGATGCATTCGTCAATGCTAGGTGTGCAGTACTAGACTTCTCCTCAGAATCCACTCAGTTGATCTGCCCTCAATTGAGTATCCAGATTTCAGTTTACAAGCTTTGAATATTCAGCAAGTCTAGAAACAACTAAAACTTTCTCTGCTGAACTGGTTTAGTGAACATATCAGCAGGATTATCCTTGGTGCTGATCTTCTTCACTACAACCCTCTTCTCATTTCTCAGAAAATGATACCTCACATCAATATGCTTGGTTCTCTCATGATGAACCTGATCCTTAGCTAGACAAATTGCACTCAAACTGTCACAATAAATCTCAGCTTGATCCTGATGTAGTCCCAAATCACTGACTAGTCCCTTCAACCAGATACCCTTCTTGGCTGCTTCAGTAAGAGCAATAAACTCAACTTCAGTAGTTGATAAAGCCCCTGTTGCCTGAAGAGTTGCTTTCCAGCTGACAACTGAATTCCCCAATGTGATAACATAACCACTCATAGATTTTCTACTGTCCACATCACCTACATAATCAGCATCACAGTATCCTGTGATCAGTTCTTGAGTATCACATCCATAAATGGACCAACATCAGTTGTACCTCTAAGGTACCTGAACATTCTTTTCATAGCTTTCCAGTGTTCCTTTCCGGGTTGAGCCATAAACCTGCTGACAACACTGACTGCCTGAGCCAGATCAGGCCTAGTGCACTCTATTGCATACATCAGACTTCCAACTGCACTAGCATAGGGAACTCTAGATTCTCCTATGCTGACTGTGAAGCAAAAACTGACAAATGAACATTTGATGCCATAGGAGTATCTATTGGCTTAGCAGCTAACATGCCAAACTTTGACAAAATCTTCTGTATATAGCCCTGCTGAGATAAAAACAGTTTTTTCTAACTTCTTTCTCTCCAGATCTTCATCCCCAAAATTTTATTGGCTGCACCCAAATCCTTCATTTCAAACTCAGCACTGAGAAGGACTTTCAGATACTAAACATCAGACTTCTTTCTTTGCAGCTATCAGCATGTCATCCACATATAGCACAAGATAGATGATGATCCATCTTCCAACTGAATGTTGAAAACACAACAATCATAAGGACTTATGCTGTTAACCAACTGGATCATTTAACTGTCAAACTTTTTATACCACTGTCTTGGAGCTTGTTTCAGTCCATACAAGGACTTATTCAACTTACACATAAGATCTTCCTTACCAGGAACTTGGAAACCCTCTGGCTGAGTCATGTATATCTCTTTGTCTACCTCACCATGTAGAAAAGATGTCTTCATATCTAACTGCTCAAGTTCTAAGTCCTTTTGTGCCACCATTGCTAGTAACACTCTTATTGAAGTATGTCTGGCTATTGGTTAGAATATCTCATCAAAGTCCACCCCTGCTTTCTAACTGAACCCTCTTACAACCAAACGTGCTTTATACTTAACTCCTTCTGCCTCAGATATCCCTTCTTTTTCTTGAAGATTCATTTGCAAGTAACAACTCTCCTATCAGCTGGATGTTTATTAGATCCCAAGTCTGATTCTTCAGTAATGACTCCATTTTATCTCTCATGGTAGCAAGCCATTGAGATGCTTCAGAACATGTCACTGCTTTTCTATAAGTAGAAGGTTCAACTGTTAGGTGTAGTGCCCGAAAGACAATTATATAATTATTTTAGGACAGAATTAATAATTCATCTTATTATATGCATGTGTGCGTATAATTAAGACACTACTGAAAACCCTAAGTACCTCGTTTATGTAATCACATAACTCAGTGTATGGCTATACACAAGATGATTGAGTTAGTGAGACGTACTTAAAATTAACTTAGTCCGTAGCGTTGATTAATCTGAGTATGGGTCTCATGATTAATATGCTAATAATGAGCCCAGAACACTTTAGGTGTGACAGCCTTATCCGGATTGTCGGTAATAGGAGTACTAGTGGGGCATTTATATATGATGATAATCATATAGGTTTTGGACCGATTTGATTTGAGTTCTCGATATAATTCCGTGATCGAGAAGTCTTATCGAATCACAAGATGATCATATATGGATTAATCTCAATCCTGAGGTGATCACAGACAACTTCTTAGACTAGGGTAGAGTTTGATGTGTTAGTAAGGATCACTTCGTAATATGTGGTCCAACACTTCTCGTTGGCTCTATTCTGGGATGAGTGAGTAGTCTGTGCTATCACAGATATGGAATCCATTCCTTCCCTCGGGAAGTAGACAGACAGTTCCCTTATTTGTTAGCCCTAAGAAAATGAACGATCCTGGGAGTTCATGTTAGATTAATTAGCTACTACTCCGGTATGTGAACTAATTGATCACTAGGGGGTTAATGGTAAATAAGGATAATATGTTTCGAGAAGGGTTTACGGAAATATCCCGACTCGAAATGAACAGTCTATGGAGGATTCATCCGTGTGTAATGATTATATCAGTTGACGCTTATCAACTCATGGTTGAGTGTAAGTTATCTATATTCGGCATAGTTCAGCTTCGGGTTTATGGTGGTGTAATCCCGGAATTAAAAGATTGAATATAATTGTTCGGTCTGACGAATAATTTAATTTAATTTATTGTAGCTACTGAATATGGGTCCAGGTCCCCGGCGTGGCTCCTAATATAGCATATAGGTTTTCTCGTCGTTTCACTTCAATTATAATTAAATAGTTGGATTGGACTATGATATGTGGATTAATTGTTTAGTTGGACTAGATAATTAAATACACGGAAAAGAGTTTTTTCGTGGACTCGGCCCAATGTGTCAAAAATGCGTGTAGGCCTATTTTTTCTAGGGTGGGGCGCATTTTATGTTGATTAATTATTAGGAAATTAGTTTTCTTAATAAATAATAAGACATGTGATTAAATTATTTTTGTGTTAAATAATTTAAGGAAAAGAAAATCTTTTGTATACCTTATTAATTTGGGAATATTCTAGATTTATCTTTTTAAGGAAAAGGATTAATATGATTGATTTTGTATGAATTAATTAATCATTGGAGGACAAGGATTACTCTCCTATATAAAGAGAGTTCTCCCAAGCCTAAATCACATCACAAAATTTCGACTTTTGGGAGTATTGGAGCTTAGAATTTTTGGCTCCTATACTTGGGTTTTAGTTTTAGAAAAACTTCGGGTTTTTCTAAGGTAGCATATCGAGGAGGTCAGGCGGCTTGAATCACCATCCACTTGGTGTTGCTTGGAGATACACGTCGGAAGACGGTGACATCTCAATTCTTGGATCTCGGATCTCGGATTGTTCTAGACGTTTATTCACAATAAACCGGTAAACAATCTAACCCCCTCGTAGGTTTAGATCTATTTATTTATGTATTTTGGTTGTTAGATCTAGATCTTGTACTTTCCGCTGCGTAATCGGGTGGATCTATGATCCATCCGGCGATATTACATCCTACAAGTGGTATCAGAGCATTTGATCTAGCAATCAAAGTATTTAAATTTTAGATCTAAGGAGTGGAATAGCATGTGTAGATTGCTTTATTTTCTTTTTTTATGTATCGAAAATATCATTATTATGAATGCTTTGATATGTTGTGGTTGAAGAGATGGATTGGGGTTGGTATTGTTTACTCGTTAGATCTATTGTAAACTCATATAAATTCGTTTATATGAGTATAGGAAATTTTGTAATTTTAGTTTCCTAGAAGTAGATCTGTTTTGTCTTTATTCGTTTCTTTTATTTATTCTCGGAGATTGAACCGATGAAACGACAATCTCTCCATTCAGAATGAAGAATAACAGTTGATGATCAAGCCCTCAAAATTTGGTGTCGATCAGAGTCCGTCTCGATATCAGATTCCCGATCGGCCCCCGGAAGACACTTCTGCGCCGCAGTTATAAACTGTTGCAGCAGTTGGATCGGCGGCTTTCTGGGATCAATTGGGCCGTCAAAACTCAGATCAAACCGTACATATTCAAGTTGGAGTAGTGAAGAATAGGTCCATAAAGTTTCGGGACGATCAAAGTTCGTTTGGATGTCCGATCATCGATAAAACGCAGCAGTAGTAGATCAGAAAATTGTAAACCCTAGTTAGGGTTTGTTTATTTTTTTTAATAGGTTAGATACGGGGGTACCAGCGATCCATCTCGGTGTTTATTTTTTCCGTTATTTTTTCGTGTATGATCGAAATTATGTGATAGAACCGAAAAATTGCCACGACATGCATCATATCATGATTCCACTCCAATGCATACATGTAGCTAGTTTATTTCAAATAAATTAGGCATGTATAACTCGTATAATTAGTTTAAAGGCTTATTTAATTATTATGTGGTAGTTAATTAATTAAGTAACTAATTATTAAAAACCGAGGAACCGGGTTTTGTCAATCGTTACGATTTTAGTGATGGATTCTCGGTGAATCCCACTTAGATAAATCGTTGAGTTTTCGGTGAACCCACCTTAAACAGAAATGAGATTGCGCTTTTGTTGATAATTTAGAAATCGGAAAATCATTGTACACGGGTTCGGAAATAGTCTAACCATGGTTGGGCGAGTTCAAACGAGCTTCGGCTCAATCGAATCCCATCCACGTGTGATGTACGATACAGTAGTTCAACAAGACTTAGCATAGCCGATAAGCCTTCGGGCTAAACGGGGCTTGTCTTGCCGGATTAGCCTGAACTGTCACATATGTTCCAACGAATAAAACGGCGTAGGCTTGCCTACATAACTGACCCTGTTCGGAGTACTTTGATTTATTGTTTCTTATTGTCAAGACCGAAACAGCAATTAGTAAACCCACCACTTTTTTCAAAATATTGAGTGGGAGCGGGGAAGGCGACAACGAACCCCACGGCCTCTACTATAGATGCAAGCACGTGAGAGAAGGGAGACACCTCATGCCGCTTTGATTCCGGCCCCTTAAGGATGGTGTTCACCCCTATCAATATTCTAGGCTTGTCTCCGAAAGGATAGGATTTCGGGTACTCGTTGGGTCACTGTCCGACCCTAAAGGCGGCATACTCGGGGCGTACTTTGAGATCTGATATAGTAGGACACACTCTTTATGGATATTTTCGAAATATCTAGGCTGGAAAAATGAAGGTAATCAATGATTAAGGCCCAGAATGTCTGATTCTCGTGAGATGTTCGATTCTCGAAGCTTAATCATTGAGAGAGATTGTCTCAGTTTAACCGTGATCGTGCTGATACAGACCCTAAAGGTGGCGGTACGATGCGAGGTTAAATCCTTGGAATGGTAGGATAGACTTTATATAAGTTTATTATTCCTAAATTAAAAATCTAGTAGTGAAAATTTACTTTTTGAATTTAATTTTCTGTCGTTTCATTTACAGCTAAATCTCTAGGCTACTAAACTGTTAGTAATAGGACTTCATTAAAAATGTGGAGAGTATCAAGTACGTTGTAATTATCAAAAGAATGCAGTTAATTTTTCGGAAGAGATTTTTCCTTGAGCCTTTAAAAACTTAAGTGACATAATATAGGTATGTCACGGATGTCACTCGTGTTGAACGAGAGACAACCATACTTAGTTTACAAAATATGATATAGGACTATCAGACAAATTCATTTAATGAATTTTAAAAGTGTAATTACACAACAAATTTCTAATTGAAAATTTGGAAAATCATATACACAAGGCGTTGCTAGTTAGACGGTATTTGGAACCGATAAACTAGTGGGAGCCTTAGCATTATGATTTGTTGTTTTTCTGAATCATTAGAAATGTGTAATAGACTACACAGGAGTTTCTCCATTTATCGGAAAAACAAGAATAAAGCGTTACTAGTTAGACAGTATTTGGAAATGATAAACTAGTGGGAGCTTAGTTCTAGATGATGTTCTAATCTTTGAAAAATCATAAATACAAAGTGTCGCTAGTTAGACGGTATTTGGAACCGAAAAACTGGTGGGACCTTTGGTCTTATGATTTGACGATTAGAAAAATCGATAGTCCAAGCAAGTAACACTGAACATCCCACGGTTCAAGAGTAGTGTTTACTCAAACGAACTGCTAGTTCAAGACTATTTCCATCTAAGGAAAGTCGAGAATGGGAAAGAATGTTTATACGTGTTAGTCATCTAAACTAAGTAGTTTTAAGGATAAACCGAAAAATTAATTGGAAATTAGAGGATAAGGAAAGTGATTTCGGATCACTGACCAAAGCATCCTTAGCAATTTTCTCGAAAGCTAAAGTTCTTTGGAAGAACTAGGTAGCTTTGCATTAAACGATAAATAAAATAGACAACGGGCAGTTATTTCAGATAGACTAGTGGGAGTGATATAATGAAATGAATCTCGGATTCAATTCTTGAGTAT
Organism: Gentiana macrophylla; assembly: GCA_026214975.1. Taxonomy (NCBI): domain Eukaryota; kingdom Viridiplantae; phylum Streptophyta; class Magnoliopsida; order Gentianales; family Gentianaceae; genus Gentiana; species Gentiana macrophylla. Next base: position 70,887,033 of record CM047814.1, read on the forward strand.
CACAGAAAATTCATTTTCTGTTTTCGGATTCGTTGGAACGAACGTATTCATTTTCAATAGGATAATTTGTTTGTCTTATTGACGATGAATATAACATTCATAGCATGAACCCAAGACTCGGACTTTTGTTTGATAAAGTCGAACCACTAAGAAATGCTGAATAGGTTTATGTAACACATCTTAAACAATATAAACGCAAATGGTTTCCGTATTTAGCTAAACGCTTCTTTCTATTAATTAATGTATGTCCCATAAAGACAAGATCTGAAGACTGGCTTAGGGTGATTCCTACTTCCCAGTCAAAGGAACCCTGTCTCAAAGGAACAATGCCTAAGTTTCCTTTCAATCGGGAAAGGGTAATAGATTTAAAGAAGTTACATAGCTTGTTCATATCGACCTTCGGGGTCATATGAAAGATACAAGCTAGTGGGGGCTTCTGAGTGGTGACATATTATCTGATAACAAATCGAAACTCCGGTAAGTTTATCAAAAATATTTGGAGGAATCTCTGATTTCACCAGAGATAGAGTATTCCATACTCAGAAATAGGTTATTGCGTAGTCTTCGGGACTGATGCTTGGCCTGCCTCCCAGTGGAATGTTTTCACTAAGGGATACACCATGAATTTTCCTTACATAGTTATTGATGTGCTACGATACGCTGCTGAACTCATTTAAGATATTGGTTGCAAAATAACGGTTTACGTTGTAATGAAAAACCGAGAAGTCTACCTAAAAGATGCCTACGCATTTGTGGATAATGAGTGAATTCGGTTCACCCCACTTCCATAAATAGAGGCATTTAGCACCGAGTGCTTGAAGGTAGGACTGGAAATTTTGCATACACGTTCAGGTCGTGAAATATCTAAATGCATTGAGTAAAGGTTGGTTATAAAACTCGTAAAATCAGAGAATGACGGTTATACTGCAAACTCGGTCTGATAGAGTCTATAAATAACAACCTTAGATCTTGAAGTATTTGTACTCTAGATGTTACTAACTGATTTGTTCAGTCCACATCCAACACCGGCAGTTGGTGATAACACTAATAAAAACAACTAAACTAGATCAGTATATCGATCCCTCCCGAACGTAGTGGGAGTATGGTTTGTCCATTAACCATTGCAGGACCATACGTTCTACAGGGTAGATTGATGACCTATAGTCCTTCGTGGGCTGTGTAGGATCCTGATCATAGAGGTTGGTTTAAAAGCCATAACCCTGTGAATAGAGTTTGATACTCCAGTTTTGTTGAAACTCTTGTAAAACCACCTGAGTTTCTCAGGCCCAGCGGGAGTAATTGGAACTACACAGAGAAGAGTCGAATGAATAGGAAAGTTTAACTTTCAATGCAAAGCTGAGTAATTTAGGGGTGATTCCCTAATAGGTAGAGAGTTAACCAAACCGTGATCTCTCTTACCACTCAGTCTTGCTTGATTTCGTCAGAAAGCGGGAAATAGGGGTGATTCCCTAAGACTTCATTGCCGAACAACGCAATCTGAATTCATTCAGAACAGAAGGGTTTTAGCTAAGAACAAATGGCGGATTCGTTACAAAGCAGAAAATAGGGGTGATTCCCTCAGACCTTTTTACGAGACTAACGGTATCTTAATTTATTCAGAAAGAACCTTTGGCAGGATTCCTGCCATAACTTATATCCTTTGGGGATTAAAGCAAACCTCTAGGTCATTTCAGAGTCATATATTTTAATATGTGGACTTGACCAGAATGTTGATAAGTCTTTTGTAGACTTGGCATCAATATTAGTAAAGTAGTATGTAGATTGGTGTTTGTGAATGGTGACACTAAAACAGTTGGAAACAACATGGGTGTGTTATCCGAAGTCAGAGTCTGACATGCCATCGGGATTCATTCTAAAGGATTTGATTCGCTCATATTCTCGAGAATCGATCATTGGCAATCCCATCCATTCACCTGGTCAAGATATCCTTGCATTTATGCAACATTCAACGATGTAGTCTACTCTACCTCTCAGGAATGGTTATCCAAACCTGCGGATGAATACTAAATGGGATGTTTAGTGAATCCTCAAGTCTCTTCGGGAGAATGAGAAATAATATGCTGGTATATTCAGGTGCAAACTAGAATATAAGTGATCACACTGATTCTGACTTTAGGTCAGATTAAGGATGATCGTTAAGTCGATTTTGTCCTCAGTGTTGAATCAAAGGCATATTGAAATCGTACCACCGGAATAGATGGAAAGGCGATGTTTCGATCCCAAAGATTGACTCAAGATGCCAACCTACCTGATCAGTGTACCAAGTCACATGGTATTCGGATTATAAGTACGCGCAGGGTCACTGACCAACCCTGCAGCGGCACACTCCGGTCGTGTTTGGAAGGATGAATTACTAAGATGCGCTTGGAGGGTACAGATTAGAGGGATACGTCTTGCTTGTTTTGAGCAAGTGGGAGAATGTTGTAGATATAGATATAAAGGGTGTGCTCTAAAACAATTAATCCACTAGCCTTTCATGCAAGTGGAAGATTGTTAGGTGTAGTGCCCGAAAGACAATTATATGATTGTTTTAGGACAGAATTAATAATTCATCTAATTATATGCATGTGTGCATATAATTAAGACACTACTGAAAACCCTAAGTACCTCGTTTATGTAATCACATAACTCAGTGTATGGCTATACACAAGAGGATTAAGATAGTAAGATGTACTTAAAATTAACTTAGTCCGTAGCGTTGATTAATCTGAGTATGGGTCTCATGATTAACATGCTAATAATGCGCCCAGAACACTTTAGGTGTGACAGTCTTATCCGGACTGTCGGTAATAGGGTACCTAGTGGGGCATTTATATTTGATGATAATCATATAGGGCTGGACCGATTTGATTTGAGTTCTCGATATAATTCCGTGATCGAGAAGTCTTATCGAATCACAAGATGATCATATATGGATTAATCTCAATCTGAGGTGATCACGCATAACCGCTTTAGACTAGGGTAGAGTTTGATGTGTTAGTAAGGATCACTTCAGTAGTATGTGGTCCAACACTTCTCGTTGGCTCTATTCTCGATGAGTGAGTAGTCTGCGTGCTATCACAGATATGGAATCCATTCCTTCCTCGGGAAGTAGATGAGACGCCCCTTATTTGTTAGCCCTAAGAAAATGATCGATCCCGGGAGTTCATGCTAGACTAATTAGCTACTAGTCCGGTATGTGAACTAATTGATCACCAGGGGGTTAATGGTAAATAAGGATAATATGTTTCGAGAAGGGTTTACGGAAATATCCCGACTCGAAATGAAGAGTCTATGAAGGATTCATCCGTATGTAATGATTATATCAGTGGGCGCTTATCAACTCATGGTTGAGTGTAAGTTATCTATATTCGGCATAGTTCAGCTTCGGGTTTATGGTGGTGTAATCCCGGAATTAATAGATTGAATATAATTGTTCGGTCCGATTTAATAATTTTATTTAATTTATTGTAACAATCGAATATGGGTCCATGGTCCCCGACGTGGCTCTTAATATAGCATATAGGTTTTCTCATCGTTTCACCTCAATTATAATTAAATAGTTGGATTGGACTATTTAATTGATATGTGAATTAATTGTTTAGTTGGACTAGATAATTAAATACACGGAAAAGAGTTTTTTCGTGGACTCAGCCCAATGTGTCAAAAATGCGTGTAGGCCTATTTTTTCTAAGGTAGGGCGCATTTTATGTTGATTAATTATTAGGAAATTAGTTTTCTTAATAAATAATAAGACATGTGATTAAATTATTTATGTGTTAAATAATTTAAGGAAAAGAAAATCTTTTGTATATCCTTATTAATTTGGGAATACTCTAGATTTATCTTTTTAAGGAAAATGATTAATATGATTGATTTTGTATTAATTAATTAATCCTTGGAGGACAAGGATTACTCTCCTATATAAAGAGAGTTCTCCCAAGCCTAAATCACATCACAAAATTTTGACTTTTAGGAGTATTGGAGCTTAGAATTTTCGGCTCCTATACTTGGGTTTGAGTTTTAGAAAAACTTCGGGTTTTTCTAAGGTAGCATATCGAGGAGGTCAAGTGGCTTGAATCACCATCCACTTGGTGTTGCTTGGAGATACACGTCGGAAGATGGTGGCTTCTCAATTCTTGGATCTTGGATCTCGGATTGTTCTAGACGTTTATTCACAATAAACCGGTAAGTAATCGAACCCCCTCGTAGGTTTAGATCTATTTATTTATGTATTTTGGTTGTTAGATCTAGATCTTGTACTTTCCGTTGCGTAATCGGGTGGATCTATGATCCATCCGGCGATATTACATCCTACATCAACACCATCCACTTCTTCTGCAACTTGAAGTGCGTATCCAACCATATCATCAAACCCATACCTAATGGGAGGTACCCTAACATTGGATCTTCTAGCTCTGCTGACAGCTATACTCTGCTGACCCACGTTCTCAGTTTGACGCTCAACTGACATTTGCTCACCGATCGCTTGATTTAGCTCGTTCAAGAGCTGATTAGATGAAAACTGACTTGATCAGTTGATTGTTGCATTCTAACTGACTCAACCGGAAGCTTCACCTCATCGCCGCTTTTCTTTCGCCAAAGATCGGTTTCAGCCTCCAGTTATCCTCCCCACTGATGAACTGAGCATAGAATTTTCATCAAAAACTGTATCTCTGCTGAGAATAACTCTATTTTCTACTGATGTCCGAATTTTATAACCCTTAACTCCATCTCCATACCCCACAAACACTCATTTCTTGGCTCTTGGTTCCAGTTTCCCTTCACTGACATGATAGTAAACCGTGCTTCTAAATAACCTTAGAACTGAGTAGTCAGCAGGCTTGCCTGACCAAATCTCAACTGGTGTTTTGAGACGGATCCTTGTGAGGACTCATGTTAATTAAGTAGCGAATCTAAAAGAAGCTTGATCGGCCTCACTAGGCTTCCAATATAACAGAGTACCGGGTCAATTGTAATCTAGATAGGTGAGCAAGGTCGTATCCACAGGGAGAAATCTAGTCGAGTACCAAAGTGGTACAAACACATAGTCTAGGCATATCCATTACTCGAGAAATGATTTTTAATTAACCACGAATGCAACTTAAACTAAGTGATGAAAATGAACAAAGTGTGCAAATAGCTAGAGATGTGATGATCCGAACAAAGTAAAATGATATAGACCGAGGTGACTCAGGTGATGTTTCAATGAGCTAGATATGAACTCTCATAATTACTTGGAAACAAGTTCCACTAAAGAAATCTCAACACGTTCGAGGTGCAATTCACTATTATCACGTTAATTGATCTCTCGCATTGATGTACTATAACCATACACCAAACCTATCGGCTAGGACTAGCTTAGGATGAATAGCTATGCATTAAATAACTAAGAATTTCCTAATTCAAGGTTAGGCAACACAAACACTAGAAATAAATTCTATCTCTAGATGATTTTACTATGTGTTCATGGTCACTAGTTACATGTCAACTCTTACAATTACGCCTTGAATTAACACTTAGATTATGCAATTAGTCGCGAATTAACCACACCCATGAAGATCAATCACCATAACTTGAACAAATTAAGAACATAAAAGACAACCCAACTTGAATCCCAAATAATTACAAGAAATCTAGCCCAAATTCACATCACCCAAGCCACAAGGGTGTTTATCTACTCGTGATTTCAACAAAAACACAAAGCAAAGATGAAATTAAACTAATTAAATCCATGAAATAGAAAATTAAAGCTAAATTCGGATTTATACCTCAATTAAGTAAAAAAGCATGAACTTAGGTCCAATCCCATGGAGATTCACCAAGGGAATGATGAATTCACCATTTTAGAGTAAATCACAAGCTAAATCACACTTCAATTTTGAGAATAAAGAGCTAAGATTAAACTTTTTAAGCTAATGAAATGAAGAAAAGTGAAGAGAAGAGTTTTTGGGTTTTTCCCTAATCTAATTCTATTCTAGAAAGTATGGTATGTCTCTCTCTTCTAGCTGCAAAAAGGCTTTTATAATACAGAAATTCGGTGCCACAAGAGTGGGCTTGCAGGAAGTAGAAGTGGTCTTGAGCATAAAAAAACATTTTGCCTGATTTACTGGGGCGTCAGGAGTGGGCTTGCACCATGCAGGCATGCTTCTGACCATCCTGAATTTGACTGAGAGCTCAGAACCATGCCTACAAGGGGTAGGCATGGTTCTGCCTTGGCTAATCCTCAAAAACTGACCGGAAGTACTTCTGCTTTGGGTAGAACCACTCCTAAAGTGCCATAATCACAAAAATTGATCTCAACACAACTCTTTATCATCTATCATCTGAAAATACACAATACGAGATACAAACGTTATTTTCCTAGGGTATCGTGTACCCCGTGTGTGCTACACAAAAGTCCACATATCAACGATAAAAATGAGATTTTCGGTTAAGTGCGATGTGGAAACGTGAGTGGTGAAAGTAGCGTGAGATAGCATCTAAATGGTAAAAATCATGCCCTGAAATGCCATAAAATTGAGTGAATTAAGTGTGAAATGTGTAGAAGGGTTGACTCTCATCAAGAGTGTTAAGTTGTGGTTACAACCTCTCATCCAAAATCTCCTTGACAAACCAAAGAAGAGAAAGCATACATCTTTCTCTCTCCGTAAGAGTTTGATTCATTCTTTCAATTACACCATTTTGTTTGGAGTATTCTGATCGTATGGAAATACCTCGCTTTTGCATAATGTATCGAACTCAATCTAGTAGAATTCCATACAATTATTTGTACGAAGCCTCATGATCTTCTTTCCTAACTGATTTGCAACTAAAGCCTTCCATTGCATGAAGCTCTTGAATGCCTCACTTTTGTGTTTCATCATCCCCACCCAAGTCATCCTTGAATAGTCATCAATAAAGGACACAAAATATCTGTGTGACCATCCAATGACTCCACCTTTGATGGCCCCCAACAATCAAAATGAATGTAATCAAGTGATGACTTTATGTTGTGTACCCCTTTTGAAAACTTGTTCCTATGAAGCTTCCAAAACACACAATGCACACAAAAGTCTAGATTCTTGACCTTACATCCCCCAAGAAGATCTTTCTGAGAAAGAACATTGATCGCGTGTAAGTCACTAACATCTATATTAATAGCAAGAATACTAGGTACATCGCAGTATAGTAAATGCGAGTCAAGGTCGATCCCACAGAGACAATGCAACTTATAAGTATAAACAATTCTAACCTAATTAAGAAGCAACATATAGGCGGTCATTGGCCAACAATAACATAAAAGTAAACAAACATGGTATACCTCTCCCTCTCATCACCGATCTGCTAACTTGGATTAGTTAATCGTTACGTTTACTTCCCCACATAATTTCCTTAGATTAATCGCGAGCTTTCGTTTTAATTATCATTATCAGCTACGGGTGCAATTCCTAACCCTATCTACTCCGACAATGGCAGCAGACAATATATACACAAGCTACCCTCCTTAATTGGTCCGTAATAGCCCATACGCATAAAGAACTAGAATTGCTGATATTGACCGCTAACTCATACCGCTAACCCGCCTAGACAGCTGTCGATATTGACCAGCACGTTCCTAGGGTCCATTCAAGACAATGTCCTAATTAACACTTCACTTGTGGTCCTTCATGTTAATTTACGAATTACGAGTATTAGATTCGCCAGACCTATTTCTTGTTTTAATTATTCCTGCCGATCAACGTAGCTGTAGTGAATCCCAGTTTAGGTTTTTTAAAATATGCCTCGGTAAACCGGTATAGACCGTCGGGTTACCGAGGGCGGCTTTTCCTAATTTTTGGATCTACGTTGCTCAGTACGCTTAAAATAAGTAAATTATGGGGTTGTTAAACATGCAGATTAACTAAAACACATAAATACGAACAGATCTACCATATTGAAGACAAAAAGGAATGTTCAAAGCTTCATACCTTCAACAATGGAATCTAGCTCGATCTACTCAAGCTAGAGATGATGGAAGAAGGGAGGAAACCAAAATAACTCTCCAAAGCTCAAGAAAACTTTATTTCATAATAATTGTATAATAAAATTGAATATAATTGAGTGCTTATGAAAACTTATGCAATAATCTGATAATGCGGCCTTATATAGATACAATGACCGACTTAAGACTCTCTAAACCCCTAACCGACCTAGATAATGCGGTAGAATCAATTTCATGTTCCACAAGACGCCGGTTTACCGGGCTTAACCCTCGGGTTACCAGGCCTTCGTTTCTCCCTTTTCTTTAGCAGACTTCTTCTTGGACTTTAATCACTTGGTCCAATGTACTTCTTTTGGTCCAGATCCGTTCTCCAATGCTCTTGATTTGGTACATCCTATAAAATACGCAAAACAAGACAAAATAGTACCAAAACATCGGGAAAATAGCATAGATGCAGAATTACGATCCTGGAAACAATCATATAGCATTTGACACATATTTCACATAATAACGAGCCTATTTATCCTCTCTTGAGCAGAATTCAGGGTGAATATAGGTATAATTATTGGTACCATTTAGAGTGTTATCAACTACCCCTCGGCCCTCACTTAGCTTTTGATCGTCCCGAGCAAAAAGGCGAAAAGAAAATTACACTCTGATCAATACAAAAGTTAATTAAAAACAACTATGCCTCACTAATTCAAGATCAAGATCATGCCACTCATATCCATTAGTAACACATTAAACACTCTCCAAGTCATGAGCCAATGTGTGTGTGCAATAACTTTCACAACCGCTTAGAAATGCAGACAATTTCATTTTACGTCAACCCGTAGTCGAACTAACCAGTCTCGAACATGTATTTGTTAATTAATTGAGCTGGCATGGTGGATCGAGAACCGAGCGTATGTCACTCTTAGGCTCACGTTTATCGGTCTATGCAAAAGTCATGCGTCTTACGCTCCATTGACTAAGATATTGCCAAAGAGAATATAGATGTATATATTTCAATGCACTTCTCTTTCTTGGCGGGTGAACTCTCATTGATTTAACTATCCTCACGGCCCCACTCATGATAAACTACCGAATCCGAAATTCCATTGCCTTTCTAAGCATAAGTGAAACATGATTCGTGATAAAGCCAGGGTCAACTCTAGTTAAAGCAATATGCTATCGACTACATACTACGGGAAGTGAGTTATACGTGATTAAAATGGTGGCTCATAACAGAATATGCGCTTAATACGCCACTACTTCAGAAGTGGACACTTTCTCTTACTCGTACAAAGTAAAACAAAGATGAAGTCAATTAACTCGAAAAGATCAAAGATATCATAATTTTTTGAAATTCTATCGAAAATAATCAAAGTCTAAGTGGTGAATTGTGCATCAAAAAGAATCAAGATAATCACGCAATTCATGGAATATAATGCTAAAAAGCTAAGTGATGTTCCTCTACCCCCCCACTTAATCAAAACATTGTCCCCAATGTGTGAGATGAGAAATGAAAAATGAAAAAGGAACTTAGCTTCGGTTAAGCTCGGAACCAAAGAAGAATCGGATCGTCGTATAAATCATCGGGCTCATGTAAATAATCCTTGAAGAATATGTGCTAAGTAACTCAATAAAACCAAGAAGAATAGTGGTGACAAGAAACTGTATAACAAAAATGCGGCAGTAAAAGAGAAAATAATCTAACTCCAAAACAATTTAAGCCGACAAAATCATTATAGTAAAATATTCTGCTACATCAACTAAGTAGGAAACAAAAAATTAAAAAAAAAAACAAGAAAATGGAAAACAACAATAAAAAGAAATACAAGCTAGTCATCATCAGAATAACCCTCCCAGTCGTCTCTAGGATCAAACCGGGAGGTGGTGCAGAACTCGAGGCGGCGGCGGCGGAAGAGGATGCTCGATGACGGCGGGCGCCCTGGTGGTGGGGTAGCAAAGCGGAAATCCAAAAAGTCAATAATCGTATCCATCTTGCTATGTAGACTCGTGATTTCTCGCGAGTGCTCTTCCAAAGAAGGCTCTTCGAGTCTTCGTGCACCATGCACCGGAGTACGCCCTCTCTCGCTTAACACGCCTCTGACTTCAAATCGATCAGGAACCGAAGCCGCAGCGCAGATCTTCCCATTCATCACCGATAAGCATCATCACCTCGGCCTCTGTGAGCAAACATATCAATCTTCGGTCCGTATGGTAGCAGCTCCGCTCGGTCGTCGCGCAAGCTCATGAATACGGCTATGCATCAAAAGACCGATGTTGATTGGGGCACCCGTCTCTAGATAGAACATCAACTCGGCCTTTGAAGTGGTGACAGAGACCGTGTGCTTAGTCGGAAGAAGGTGTGCACAGACGAATCTATTGACCATCTTCCGGTCCCAGGATAGCTCATTCTCTAGGAAGATGGTGGGGGCTCCAGCAGGATTACGCTTCCAATGCACCCCTAAGAAATCAGCGACCATATCCATCCTCTCGAGATCGGTAATGTTGCTCGAGGATGTGTGCTCATCCAGGCCCACCGGTGGATTTCTAACCCCAAATTGAGCGTTGATCCGCTCGATAGAGAAGTCAACCTTAATACCGAGAACCATAGCAAATGTGGCTCCGGGGTTATGCGAAACGTAAGCTAGAACTCTCTTACCACCGTGGCGTTGAATCTGGCCGGTGCTTCAGCCATATCCAATAAATCTTGTACTTGTAGGGCACCCGGCAAAATCGAACCGCAATCGTCCAAATCTACCCCTCGTTCTCGAGCAACCGGCATTGCATTCCAATGGCCTTGGAACGACTCGTAGATAGCTAAAGAATGGAACTGCGTAACCCCGTCGATTAACGGATTGGTATCTCCATATACAGTCTGGTAACCACTTGGACGAACAGCTGACCGTTGACGCTTAGGACCCATCCTGAATGAGTACGTAACTCGGCCAAGTCGCTTTCGAAAAAGACCTCGTAAACCCGCAGGTAAGGTACGGTTTAATGGCCTGAGTTTTTCTGGATTTCTTTCTGGGGCTGTGCTCTGATGGTGGAAGAAGAAGAATCTCAGCACTTCACCGTTGCAGCAGCCAGACAACTCAGCAACAGAGGTTGAAAATGGGTGTTTAGGGTTTGGAAAATGGAAGAAATTGGTTTGGTTATGGTGGTGATTTGGTGGTGATGGTGGCCGAAATATATGAAGAAGGAAGAAATGGGAGAAGTTTGGTGAATTGAGGGGATGATAGTAGATGGAATGATAAGAATGGGGGTGAAGGGGTGGTTTAAATAGGAAGAATGGAGTGAATGTGGGTGGTTTTAGTGGGATTGGGGGTAGAGAAGTTATTAGGGTGAGGGATTTGAGGAGGTGATTGATGGGATTGAGGTGTAGTTATGGTGGAGTGTGGGAAATGATGAAAATTTGATCAGTTTCTGCTGACTGGCCGTATCTGGTGCAACGTGTGTCCTCCACGTGTCTCTAAAAATTCAACTTTATAGACTGACGTTCAGAAATTTGAAAATCAATCCTCGGTAACCTGGAGGTTACCCTCGAGATACCGGGGTATCTTTTCCCCAGATTTTTTGATCTGCCTTTGCTGCACTTCTTACTCAACCTTTCTGCTCAATTTTCTGACCTCAAATTGACTACCTTTTTATTCTTCAATTGTTATTTCCGACTCAAAACCTAACCTACTTCACTAGAATCCACAACGAGGTAAAAAAACCTTTCCACAACCATTCGGTTTCAAGCCTAAGTTTGTGGTAGGATGAAAAAAATCTCGTCCCTTCATCTGGCTACTTTTATTCAATCCTAAACTACCTAAAGGTTTAAAGAAATAGTTCTGAGTTTATAGTCGCCAGCTCGACTTTCTTCAGATCTCCGATCAATCAAGGGTTGGAGCTTTAACTCGCCAAACTTTCGCTCTAGAGGTTTGCACTTTTAAAGAACCTTTTTGAGCTCTCTTCCTAGCACGCCTTTCTCTCTTAGCTTGTGTGCTAGGTCTACCTCTGCGTCGAGAATTAAAATTTAAACCCAAGGACTCCACATTTTCCACTTTTAGCTCGACTCTTTCACTACGCAACATGGAAGGACTAGCTTCCGTGAGCATCTTGTTGTGGTCCTTTCTTCTCTTCTCTCAAAGATTAATCTCATAAACTCTTGCTCAACGGTTTCTATGACAACATTCCTATGTTTATGCCCTTCGATTTCCAAAATCTCCACCTTTCCTGAAGCATACGTCATCTTACAACTATCCAGTCGGTTCTCTAGGGGTTCTAAGATCCTAAAAGATAAAGCATCATTATTCAACCTTAGATTTATCTCCCTCTTATCAAAATCCATAACCGCCCTGCTCGTTGCTAAGAAAGGTCTTCCTAAGAGAACTTGGGCACGAGGGTCCTCAGGTACATCTATGACCGTAAAATCAATAGTATACGTGAACCCTCCTGCCTTAATTGTGCATTTCTTAAGCAAACCAGCAGGCATGTCTCTGGTTCTATTTACGAAGGTCATAGTCCTGGTTTGATTCAATACGACCGGAAGTCTTATCTTTTGACAGAGGGAAAAAGGTAGAATATTGCAACTCGAGCCAGAGTCGCAGAGACCTAATCCTAGGATATTCCATTAACAGAAACTAGGAGTCTGAACGTGCCAGGGTCTCCTTAACTTCACCACGGTGTCTAAGTCCGGGTGATCCTCGGGCTCAGAAAACATCATGTCAGGATCCTCTTCAGTATCGTCATAATCGTAATCCGAAGAGGATATATCAATTAATTCACAAGGGAACTCACATGGACGATACGTGCTATACTCCTTCAAGTCATCTTCAGGCTCTTGCTTGATTGCTTTTTCCTTTTTTTCCAATTGTTTCTTTATAGTCTCATAATGCTCTCGTGCTTCGCATCCAGGTACATGGAAATCGGTGTGATGTTCAAGATCGTTCTAGGCATGTTGTTTGCTCTTGTTCAACTCAATGGATCGAATTTCAAGTGTTCTGATCAATCTACAAAAAGACAAAATAAAACAAAGAAAATGTTAGCAACTTCCGCTTCACCGGTGTGATCCCAATTGTTGCGGACCTACTAACTAAAATCCATAGGAATAACACATAATAACTAGAATCGCCTAGAAATTGATTTTTCAGCCTCAAGAATCGGAGTTTACCTTCGGGAAACCGCACTGAATTTTCTTTCCTGCGCTTTAACATGTGCGTAATCGATATATAACGACTCAAGACTCAAAATAAAATCAAAATAAAATAAAATAAAATTGACTTCTTAATTAAAATTAAAACGCTTATATTTAAAATTGGCCATTGTCCCCGGAAACGGCGCCAAAAATCTTGATTGCGTGTATGTCACTAACGTCTATATTACTAGCAAGAATATTAGGTACATCGCACTATAGTAAATGCGAGTCAAGGTCGATCCCACGGAGACAATGCAACTTATATGTATAAACGATTCTAACCTAATTAAGAAGCAACATATAGGCGGTCATTGACCAACAATAACATAAAAGTAAACAAACATGGTATACCTCTCCCTCTCCTCACCGATCTGCTAACTTGGATTAGTTAATCGTTACGTTTACATCCCCACATAATTTCCTTAGATTAATCGCGAGCTTTCGTTTTAATTATCATTATCAGCTACGGGTGCAATTCCTAACCCTGTCTACTCCAACAATGGCAGCAGACAATCTATACGCAAGCTACCCTCCCTAATTGGTCCGTAATAGCCCATACGGATAAAGAACTAGAATTGCCAATATTGAGCGCTAACTCATACCTCTAACCCGCCTAGACAGCTATCGACATTGACCAGCACATTCCTAGGGTCCATTCAAGACAATGTCCTAATTAACACTTCACTTGTGGTCCTTCATGTTAATTTACTTAATTACGAATATTAGATTGGCTGCACTCTATTACTCGCTTTTAATTATTCCCGCCGATCAACGTAGCTGTAGTGAATCCCAGTTTAGGTTTTCTAAAATATTCATCGGTAAACCGGTATAGACCGCCGGGTTACCGAGGGCGGCTATTCCTAATTTCTGGATCTATATTGCTCAGTACGATTACAATAAGTAAATTATGGGGTTGTTAAACATGCAGATTAACTAAAACACATAAATACGAACAGATCTACCATATTGAAGACAAAAAGGAACGTTCAAAGATTCATACCTTCAACAATGGAGATCTAGCTCGATCTACTCAAACTAAAGATGATGGAAGAAGGGAGGAAACCAAAATAACTCTCCAAAGCTCAAGAAAACTTTATTTCATAATAATTGTATAATAAAATTGAATATAATTGAGTGCTTATGAAAACTTATGCAATAATCTGATTATGCGGCCTTATATAGATACAATGACCGACTGAAGACTCTCTAAAACCCTAACCGACCTAGACAATGCGGTAGAATCAATTTCGTGTTGCACAAGACACCGGTTTACCGGGCCTAACCCTTGGGTTACCGGGCCTTCTTTTCTTCCTTTTCTTCAGCAGATTTCTTCTTGGACTTTAATCACTTGGACCAATGTACTTCTTTTGGTCCAGATCCGTTCTCCAATGCTCCATATTTGGTACATTCTATAAAATACGCAAAACAAGACAAAATAGTACCAAAACATCGGGAAAATAGCATAGATGCAGAATTACGATCCTGGAAACACTCACATAGCATTTGACACATATTTCACATAATAACGAGCCTATTTATCCTCTCTTGAGCAGAATTCAGGGTGAATATAGGTATAATTATTGGTACCATTTAGAGCGTTATCAAACATGCATCCCCTTTTCACCCATATGACCAAGTCTCATGTGCCACAGTTTTGTAAGTTGTGATTGATGAATCTCAGCAGATGCCACAGCAGCAGAACCAGCAACAACTGACCCTTGTAATATATACAGAGTCCCTTTCTTGACTCCCTTGAGAACCTCAACTGAGTTTTTATAGATACTCAAAGACACCACTTTCCTCTTAAAATCGAATCCCTCATCGTCCCAAAGAATCGAGAGATACCAAGTTTTTGGTCATTTGTAAAACATGTCTAAGTTCACTCGCCATGTAATCTTTCATCCTTTATCCTCAACTAAACCGAGCCAATCCCAACTACCTTGCACTGGATGTTTGCCATGATAAGACCGCCATCTACCTACCGACAACTTGAGAACAGCTCTCTGTGAGGGCAAATATGAAACGATGCTCCAGAGTCCAGAATCCGCACATTAGTTTGATGTGCTGACTCTCCTGCCACTAGAACCATGTCCTCATCTGAATCATGCTTCACCGACACAGCTAGCTTGTGCGAATCGTTTCATCAGCTGCTTTTCTCTTTGGAAAATTGACTTCCAATGTCCCCGCCTCCTTACAAAGAATTGCAAACATCTATGGATTTAGGGCCTCCGACCTTATCTTCTTGGAAATTTTCTTCCTAGACTCGACCATGCTCCTTTCCACTATCACATCGACTATCACCCAATGTACTGATTGTCCGCCTACCGCTTTATGTCTCACCCCCGGCATGTAAAGTCGACCTTACATCCTCTAAAGCAAATGATCCTTCCCAACTATAAAGGATCGCACAAAGTTCTCATATGAAGTCGGTAATGAAACCAAAGAAAATCAAAGCAAAGATCTTCATCCTCACTCTTAACATCAATATTCCCGAGATCAAGTAATAATGTGTTCAATCGATCAAGATGATCTCTCAACCGAGTCCCCTCATTCATCCTCAGCCGAATAGCCTCTCGCTTCAAAGAAGAACTTGTTGGTCAATGACTTAGTCATATACAAAGCTTTCAAGCTTTAACCATAACTTGGCAAATGTGTTTTCTCAAAGAACTTATGTGATAAAATCATCGTAAAAGCACAACATGATGGTAGAATGTGCTTTCTCCTCCAGACTGGTATAATCTGCAGAACTGGCATCCCCTCTATCAGATAAAGGAGTCCACAATCCTTGTTGCTTTAACAAGACCCACCTCTTGATTTGCCACAAACTGAAACTGTTCCTCCCTATAAATTTATCAATTTTTCACGTTCATTGCTGGCATCCTTCTAATTAAAGAACAAACCTTTGATCACAAAATCCTAGCACCGGTCACCGGTCTTGTGAAGATCAACTCGCTCAACTTGCAACTTTCATCTTGAACCCGACGCTCGCTACCAAATGTTAAAACACGGACGAGAAGCTTGCGCTTAAGAAAGATAAAACAAAAGCAATGCAAACATAAAGTATGGCGGAATTGATAAAACACAAAAACAAAGAGAACACAAGGATTTAACGTGGTTTCCGGGCAAGCAGCCGACTACTCCACGCATGTAAAAATGAGATATATTATTATGCACAAAGTTACAAGGTATTCTCACAAAGTGAAAGACACACTCTTGCATTGATTATAACATTGGTATTTATAGCACAAATCCTAAACCCTAACCGCTAAAGATCTTTGTCGGAATCGCCATAAATACCCCGTATATAGACTCTAGCTCCACCAAGTTATCCACCGTGACAAAACTCACTTTCAAACCGACTTTCCAGATTTGTAATCAATCGCCTGATCTAGAACTCGCTTATATTCAAAGAAAACTCAAGAGACTGTAATCGATCACGACTTCGTAAGAAAGTCAGTTGCATTTTATCAAACTGATTTTCACAGAACTGAATATACTTAACTGAACTGACCATCATTCTCAATCTCAGTTTTCCAGATTAGTTCCACCAGATTATTCATCAGTTTAGATCAAATCACCAAAACTGACAATCTTAGAGTACAATCGACGTGAATGTAAATAACTCTTCATGTGACAATCGTAAAAAGAATCAAATGTCTCATTATCTCAACTTGACAAACTATATACTCGTTTTTCTTCCCTTGCTTATCATTTCTTTTACTCAAATGTAAAACAAATCAAGACTCAAATCAGGTTGGGAAGGATTTGGAAATTGAGTACTACTCAATTCACCTTTATTCTACTTTTGTAAGAATTGTGTAAGCTTCTCATGAAAAAGACTTGCAACGGTGTGTGTCCGGAAAGAATCCCTATCAAATCACCTACACAAATTTGCCGTCCTCCTGCCTTTTATATTTTCTTTTAATTGCTTTTTCTGGAAGTTTATCTTTTTTATCACTTTTTCGCACAACAAATCCCATAGATACTGTCATGATTAATCCCCAAATGAGTTCAAGACACTCTTTACTTTAACCTTAAACTTTCAAGATAAAGAAACAAGTTCTAGTGACAAGTATTTTCGACAACTGACTCGATTAATTAAATAGTCGCTTTGAACAACAAAGAACAATCGGAGTCAAGAGTGAAATAAAAGTCGATTCTACAACAAGATAGTACGAAGAGTTTAAATATATTTGTTTTTTTTTTATTATAGAAAAAGCATTCGTTTTTCATTTATCTATTATTGTAATGGAGAGATTTAAAGTTGTAGTTCTACCTGATGCAGTGTACGTATATTGTTATCTACCTTTGATTGACAGGATATGCTTACAAAGGCAACCCTTGATTCAGTGTTTACAGTTATTCTGGGTGTTGATCTGGACACCATAAGTGGGATAAGAGATGAAGGCATTCAATTTACCCATTGTTTTGATGAAGCAAACGCATAACTGGGCTTCGCTTATATTGATTTCTGGTGGCAGTTCAAAAACTACTTAATATTGGCTCAGAGGCAAGATTGAAGATGAATATCAAAGTTGTTGATGATTTTGTTTATAAGATCATTAGAAGCAAGGTTGAACAAGTGCATATGGCGCCACAAGATACTGGATCTGTGAGTTGAATTTGTTATAACTTTTACTTTTATATTGATACGGGCCGTTGATAATAATGATCACTCACATCCGATCCCCCCGACTTTGTTGATTTTGTGGTCCAGATTTTTCATACTTTTTTTTTAATTTTTATTTTAAGTCTAACTTGTGGTTGAAAATAATTATGGGGACAAGTTCGGGGTTTAGGTCATTTGTGTAGCAGAAGTCCCATACGCGCTTCGTTAGAGAGATTGAGGTTTGGAAAACAACAACAATGTCAAAACCACAGAAAACTAAAAACGCAGAAATGGTTTGCTTGATATATATGAACGTAGAATCATGTAAACACTTTCCTACAAAAGTTATTTGCCTTCATCAATGCCTAGGGTGACACAAATACTTTTGTGAGATAAGACTACGCTTTCCTTCAAATTTAGGCACAAAAGATGAAGATTACTCTTGGAGATAGTTTAAGGTGTTTTTACTTTCAAAGATGAATGTGCTTCTTTTCCTATATGTTTAAAGCACTCAAAAAGATCTTATATATTGATGGAAAACCGACTTTATGTATGCAACCTTTGGAAATAAGTTATATACATAAATAATTGAAAATGATCAAAAAGACACACCATTTCGTATTTTCGACTACATCCGCACGGATGAAGTTATCATCCGACGGATATATCACAATATCAAAGTTTTCACCGCTTTCAGCCTTTCATCCGTACGGATAGATTCTTATCCGCACGGATAACTATCTCGCTTCTCCAAATTCTGAATTTTGGTCCTTTAAGTGGATTTTCACCCTTAAGTGATTTTCCTAACTATACTTGATCATTTAAATCAGAACTCGTAGATACTTATATGAGTGTACACTCCGCACTTCCAAACTCATATTATAGCATTCCGAGTTCACCCATCTTTGTACCAAACCCCGATTACATAAATGAACATGGTAACACTTAAATTACCAACAATCCTCCCCATTTAAGTGTAATCCTTGGTTTAGTGAATAATAAAAAAACATAGCAACTCATGCATCAATGATAATGTCACGAAGATTGAATTATCACTTAGTAAAATTACAAATTTCAAATATTCTAGTATTATGGTGTGTCTAAGCATTGAACCCTTTACACGCTTTGAATACATGAAGATAACATACACATGAGTTAATATAACTCCAAAAGCTTATTCTTGACACTAATTATTCAGCCTTGTGTCCATATCCATTCATGAGCATATAGAAAGCCAACTCTCGAACTTTCTTTGAAGCCGCCAAACTTCATACTCATATATGTGAACCTTTATATAATCGCACCTGCAATAGCACTTTGTCAAAGACTCATTATGAAGAATCCTTCATCCTTAACTTACGGTGTAATAGCACATACCTCGATAATATCATGTGCTCAAATCTAGATAATAGGCCTTCCACATTGAATTCAGCCTCTAACATTGTATTAAGCGGGAATTGGGTATCCTATCACCAAGATTCAAATGAGTTGTAAACCCATCCCGATAATGCACTTTTTGTACCAAGTCTCTAGCCAACTTTTGTTAAGTGATCACTAAGTTATGTTGAGATTTCACAAACACAACCGAAATCACCTCGTGAGTGATCAACTCACGAACCGCGCTTATGTCTAACGCCTGTGTCGCGACTTACCATTATACACTTGACTATAAGCTTTAGACAAGGTAGAAGCACTATCACAATGGATAGAAATGGGTGATATTGGTTTCGCCACAATGGAATTTCATAAATCAAATTCCTAAGCCACTCAAATTTTTTCGTCGTCAGCTAAGGCAACAAACTCGACTCCATAGTCGAGCTAGTTTGTTTTTTGGAAGCCCATGAAATGGCACCTCCTCCAAGTAAAAACACCCAACCACTAGTAGTAAGAATGATCATCTACATTGATATCCAACTAGCATCCGAGTATCCTTCTATTACCGGGGATGTCCCACATAAGTCAAGCCAAAATCCTTGGTCAACTTAAGATACCTTAGCACACGAGTTACCGTGATGCCAATGATGACTACTCAGATACTCGTAAACCTCGCTTAGCTTTCCAACCGCATAAGCAATATCCGGACGTGTACTAGTCATAGCATACATCAAACATCCTATTACCCGAGAATACTCAAGTTGTGATATCGGATTTCCCGATTAGGGCATGAGTTTCTCATTAGATACATGGGAGTATTAGCCGAGTGGAGTTTTTACAATTGAACTTCTTCAACACTTTCTCAATGTAATGAGATTGTGTCAAAGAGAACCCTTTGTCACTCCGCTTTATCTTGATTCCTAGAATCACATCCGCCCCTATGTCTTTAATAGAAAAACTTGATGACAAAAATGCTTTGCAAAGGTCAACTTGATCTTGGTTGGTTCCAAAGATCAACATGTCATCAACATATAAGCAAATTATCACACCATTACCGTATTGTCAAATTTGCTATATATACACTTGTCTCGATTGATTAATCATAAATCCATGAGACAAGATAACTTCATCAAATTTATGATGCCATTGTTTAGGTGCTTGTTTAAGACCATACAAAGATTTAACAAGCTTACAAACCTTATGCTCATTTCCTGGCAAAACAAAACCTTCCGGTTGTTTCATATAAATTTCTTCTTCCAAATCTCCATTTAAGAACGCCGCCTTAACATCCATTTGATGGATTACCATATTGTTAATTGTCGCCAATGCAATCAACAATCTTATTGTGGAGATTCTAGCAACAGTGCATAGTTATCAAAATAATCAATACCTTTCTTCCGCCTAAAGCCTTGAATTACCAACTGCTTTATACCGCCGACAAAGTGCCGCCAACTTTCATCTTTCTTTAAAGATCCACTTGCAACCCAAAGGTTTGCAACCACGCGGAAGATCCGCAAGGATCCACGTGTTGTTTCCCATTATGGAATCCATCTCATCATTGACGGCTTTTTTTCCACAATGACACGCCTCGAGACTCCATAGCCTCCTTAAACGCCTTAGATCTTCATCAATATTATAACAATATGAATATTGAATCTTACTTCATCTCTTGTTCCTTCTACCAAATAAGTTTGATAGTCGGATCCAAAAGATTTTGCTTTCCTAGCCCTTTTGTTTCTACTAAGCTCCAAAGGCTCATCTTGAGAACTCGACATCATTATTGTTCTCGCACTCCAACATTAATAGGAGTTATATCCTTCGGTCTTTGTATAGACGAAAACCGATTTTCATCAAAGATAGCATCTCTGATTCAATCACAGAATGAATAGCAATCAATCATTAGGCTCTATAACATAGAACCTATAAGCCTTGGAATGCATAGCATATCCAATGAATATACAATCAATGCCTCTCTCACCCAAGGTTTTAATCTTAGGCATGGTGAGCCTTACAACAAATTTCTACATCCCCAAACTCGTAGATAACTCAAGTTTGGCTTCTTTTGAACCAAAGTTCATATGGGGTAATAGGATTCCTTTATTGTGAACTCTATTCAAGAAATAACAAGCCGTTAAAATGGCTTCTCCCAAAATCCCTCACTCAAAATCGAGTAAGATAGCATGGAATTAACCATCTCTTTAAGAGTACGGTTTTTCCTTTCCGCTATACCGCTTTGTCAGGGCAAAGGTGTCAGAATCTCACGATAATACCACATGACCCAAAAGGTTGGATCAAAGTATTCACCACCTCGATCGGTACGCAACTTTTTAATTTTAGAGGTTAATTGCAACTCAACTTCACTTTTATAGATTTTGACTTTATCGATTGCCTCATCTTTAGAATGAAGTAAAACACATAATGTAACCCGAGTGCAATCATCTATAAAAGTCACTACATATCTTTTGTTGCCAAAAGAAGGTGTAGCACAAAAGTCACATAGATCACTATGGACAAGATCCAAAATCAAGACGACCTTTCAACACCATGAAAAGGTCAGTTTAACAATTTTGTTCAACATACATGTATCACATTTATTTACATTCATATCAAAAGATGGAATTAAATCATGTTTAGACATTAATAACATACGCTTGTAATGAACATGTCCTAACCGAGCATGCCATAAAACAAAACATTAACTTCATGATTCATACAAACATTATTCACAACATCATGCTGAATGTTAAGCATAAAAATACCATTAAAAAGATAACCAAATCCTATAAATAAACCACACTTACTTAAAATGTATTTGCCGACTCAAAGCCTTGTTTAAAACCATCTTTACATAACAAACTTCCTCGAACTAAGTTTTTCCGATCCCCGAACAAATAGTACATGTTTTAAAGTTACAAATTTGCCGTAACTAAAAGGTAAAACAACAGCCTCTCTTCCACGGATGGCGGCCTTTGACTCGCTTCCCATAAAAAGGATGGATCCAAATAAGCAATGTGTTCATAATCTTTAAACCAACGTTGATCCTTGCGCATATGCCTTGTCGCACCGAGTCAATCCACCAAGCAACATCATCATCCTCGCACATAAAATGCCTCGTAAATCGCTGGTACATAATTCATATCAATTAAATCCACAAACAATATTCTCGACCTTTGATGTTTAGAGCACCTTGGTCCTTAGACCCTTGCCTCGAATCGTTGTTTGGCCCTTTCCGATTTTTTTGCCAAATCGATAATCACCCTTTTAAATGCCCAACTTTCAAGAAACTCCAACAAGAACCTTTCGGTTTCTTGTTGGCATCTTTGCCGTTGTTTTTAGATGATTGCCCTTTTCTTTCTTCTTCGGTTCTTTGAGAACTTTCCCGGTTTCCACCATATTTATGGAAGTCGAATCCATCACCTCTTTACCCTTGGTTTTACCGCTCTTCTTGCCTTAGATATTCCTCTATACGCAAGTGACTACCAAGTTCTACCAGAGATAATTCTTCTTCTTATGTTTTAAAATGTTTAAAATATTTCCAAGAGGGTGGCAATTTATCAATTATACTAGAAACGTAAATAGACTCATCCATTTCCATTTTATGTCGTGCAAATTGACACAAAATGCGAAGAGTTCATTTTAATGCTCCATTACCGAATGTGAATCAACCATGTTATATTTCATGAAGTTACCAACCAAGAAATTTTTACTGGATGCATCTTCATCCATGTATTTTGATTCTAAAGAATCCCAAAGTTCTTTGGCAGATTCAACATTTTGGTAAATATCAATGTAGCATCGACATACCGCTTAGAATGTGGCCTCTACAAATGTAGTCATCATTCTCCCACTTGTTCTTCTTCCTCAACTCTTCCAGAGTTCCGTCCTCCAACACTTCCGCATCGGTGTACTTAGTACATACACCACCTTCAAAGTTGTCAATGTAAAATGCATCTTTCTCTCGCCATCTTCTAAAATTGACTCCATCGAACTTTTCCAACTTCCCAAAATTTGCAAACATCTCCTTGACACTTGACATTGTTAAACTAATAACTTTTTTAGATTGTTAGAGAGATTGAGGTTTGGAAAACAACAACAATGTCAAAACCGCAGAAAACTAAAACGAGAAAATGGTTTGCTTGATATGAACGTAGAATCATGTAAACACTTTCCTACAAAAGTTATTTGCCCTTACCCAATGCCTAGGGTGACACAAATACTTTTGTGAGATAAGACTACGCTTTCCCTTCAAATTTAGGCACAAAAGATGAAGATTACTCTTGAGATAGTTTAAGGTGTTTTTACTTTCAAAGATGAATGTGCTTCTTTTCCTATATGTTTAAAACACTCAAAAAGATCTTATATATTGATGGAAAACCCGACTTCTTATGTATGCAACCTTTGGAAATAAGTTATATACATAAACAATTGAAAAGACCGAAAAGACACACAATTTCGTATTTCGACCGCATCCGTGACGTGGATGAAGTTATCATCCGGACGGATATATCACAAGATCAAAGTTTTCACCGCTTTCAGCCTTTCATCCGCATCGATAGCTATCATCCGTATGGATAGATTCTTATCCGCACGGATAACTATCCGCTTATTTTAATGGTATAATGGTATAAAGATAGGGATATAGATCTTTGTTGTAGAGTGTTTTTTAATTGAAATGTTATAAAATAGGGATATGTATTGTTTTATTTTGTTAGGAATAAAATAGGGTTTTATTTTTTAGTGAATAAAAATAGGGTTTCTGTGAGTCTTAGTCGTGCCCCATCAGTGTCCCAAGAAAATACCCTTTACTTTATGGTCTTTATATACCTTTATATATATATATATATATATATATATATATATATATATATATATCCCTCAGCGCCGATCCCACCTTGTTCCCCGGTTTTTATTATTAGGAAATGATAAAGCTACTTCTTGTCTATACTATTTTTACACCCAACAAAATCGTGTGGTTGTGATTGTTTCTATTTTTATTTTTATTTTACAAGTGAAAAATATGTAGTGAAATGATAATGTTGTAAAAATGGTATAGATTTGAGGGGTAAGTCTATCACTCCCTTTTATTATTCAGTCAAATTACGAATAATCCGAACAACCTGCCCCAAACACAACCCCACATATCCCTTCACCTCCATCTTGGGATGTCAATTTAATTCCAATCCGGTGGATATATATCATACCCTACACGTTAAGGTAGAGTGTTTTTAAGGGTTTGGTAGGGTGTGAATTTGATTTTTATAAAATCCCGTCGCAAGTAGTATATGATATGAGTATTTTTTTAGGGGGAATGAGGGAGAAATATTTCATCAATTCAGTAGAAGGACAGTCTTTTGAAAATTTTTTATAAAGCGACAAAACTATTTATCCACTGTCGAAATTCACTTTTGTTTAAATTCACCGTTTGAATTCACAAATTAAATTCACCATCGAAATTCACTAATTTTCAAAATTCATTGCAGAAATTCACCGATTTTCGGATTCACCGTCGATATTATTCACCGATTTTGGGATTCACCTTAGATTCACCGATTTTCTGATTCACCGTTTGTTCTTCTCGCTATAAAAATTATGCAGTTGTCCTTCTCCCTATAAAAAATATGTAGTTGTCATGTTACTTAAAAATATTCCAGATTGTGTCATTATCCATAATTTCCCAAGTTTTTTTTATGTGTTGTAATACTCACCCGACCCTCTGCACACCATTTTGACACCAAATCATAGAGAAATATAGACATTATTTTTGTATATATAAACAATTCTTTTTGTTAACCATACATGCTTTCACACGCCCTTTCCAATAAAATTCATCATTTTTGTAAGCGTAAAAATATGAATTGAATGTTATTTTAGTCAGAGTTATGACACTAATTAGATTATAATGTTTTACTATGTCTTAGTTTTGGTTTTCATTAATGACCAATGACACGTGAGATCAATTACTTATCACTACAAGCTATCGTTAGATACATTTTGGCTACGCCCATGATTTCTATGACCTTTGAATCAACTTTTAGATCGAGAGTTAAAGAAAAAAAAAAGAAAAAAGAAAAAAAAACTGTGTCAGCATTTAGAAACATATATGTATAGACTTGATCTTGCATTAAATTGTTTCGTAACATGAATGTGTTTGGATTGCACATCATGTACAGTGGTAACCGATTTGGCAGGAAAATTGTAAAAGTAGTCCTGTAATTTGGCGTACTTTGCATTTTAGTTCTAGTTTTGTTCCGGTGAAAAAAATTACTCTTGGCCGGATTTTCCTGACTGGGCACCGAAATACAAAAAAAAAATTATTTTGTTGTCACGTTGGCTCCTACGTGTCTCGTGGACTCCATTTTCACCACATTGACAACAACAAAAAAAATTAAAAAAAATTCTCCCCCCAAAATCATTTTCCCCCGATTTCATCAATTATAATCAATTTATTCCCCAATTCTAATTCTAGGTCAAGAAAAAATTCCCCACTTTTTTCTTTGACTTGCTGCCTCTCTTTCCACCGCTTCCACTTCCACTAACAAACGATGTCGTTTGAATTGGTTCCGGGTCTTGACCAAATAGAAGACAGGTTGTTGGATTTTTTCGCAGGAGACTTACAATGTCACCGGAAAATGACCGGTCAATAAGCTTCGCCGCAGGCAATACTCGTTTAATTTCAACATCCTTTTTTTTCCTTCCTCTGAGCTATCAAAACAAGGCACTCACTTTTTGAGCTACAGACTTCTAAAGAAGTCTCTTCAGAGACCTCTTCCGGGTGTAAAAACAATCCGGGATTCAATACGCCCCCGCAATCCCATAGGAATGGAATGCACATGGAGATTGGTCTTGAGAAGCTGGGAGCGTGCATGACTCAATGACTTAGTAAGAATATCTACAAACTAATCCTTAGAGGAAATGAAGGAGACACAAAGCTTGTTACGAGCAACCAACTCACGAACATGATGGAAGTCAATCTCAATATGTTTAGTTCAGGCATGGAAGACGGGATTAGCAGGGTAGGTGGACGAGGGAGGGAGATAGACATTTCTTTGAGCAATGTAGTAATCTACGGAAGTTCGGTGGTGTCATGAGAGAGTGGTTTGTATTCCGTCTCGGTACTAATTTTGGCGACCGTTTGTTGTTGTTTGGAGCACCAAACGACCAAGTTGGAGCCGAAATAGATGCAATAGGCCCCGATGGACCGCGATCATCAAGATCGAGGCCAATCGGCATCGATGAAAGCTTGTAATTGAGGTGTAGGAGAAGGCCGAACAAGAACCCGCCGTCGAAAATAGTATGCTTTAAGTAACGTAAAATGCATTTTACGGCACCCCAATAAGTGTCACGAGGGGCATGCATGACTTTGCTGACCTTGTGAACCACGAACGCAATATCAGAATGAGTGAAGGTGAGGTACTGAAGACCACCAACAATACTGCGGTAAAGAGATATATCCGTAAAAGGTTCGCCATCATTGCGGTTGAGGCGAAGATTGGACGCCATAGGGGTGACGCACGGCATAGAATTTTCCATGCCGGCACGCTGCAGTAAAATGTAAATATATTTGCGTTGAGTCAAGAGTAAGCCATCAGGGGTACGAAGAGCCTCGATACCTAGAAAATAAGAGAGTGAGCCGAGATCTTTGACGGGGAAGTGAGAGGACAAGTGAGCAATAGTGGACTGCACAAGTTCCGGGGAGCTACTTGTAATAAGCACATCATCAATATAAACCAAAACAAAAATAGAATGAGAGCCCGGCGTCATAATATATAAGGAGGTGTCCGCCTTGGAAGAGCGGGACCCGAAGGAGCGTACATAGAACGTCAGTGAAGCGGGAAAACCATGCACGGGGTGAATGACAAATACCATAAAGACTCCGTTTGAGTTTGCACACATGATTAGGATAATTGGGATGTTGAAAACCCTGCGGCTGACGCATATAAACATCCTCAGAAAGAAACCCAAGCAAGAAAGCATTATGAATGTCAACATGTCGAATAGACCAATTATGTGAAACAACAAGAGATAATAAAATGTGTATAGTAACTAGTTTGACAACCGGACTAAATGTCTCAGAAAAGTCAACCCCGGCTTCATGATGAAAACCCTTTGCAACTAAAAGAGCTTTATCACACTC